>CM031950.1:19727195-19877195 GCA_018749465.1 Paracanthobrama guichenoti
TCTCTCTCTCTCTCTCTCTCTCTCTCTCTCTCTCTCTCTCTCTCTCTCTCTCTCTCTCAGATGATCCAGGATTAGAGACTGTAGGTCATTCACAGTCACTAGACCTCTTGACACAGTTTCTCTCTCTGCTCTTGTCTGCTGAAAGTGTGAAGGCTTCTTAATCAGTATGTTTGGCTTGTTTTCTTACAAGTTAAAATTGACTGATTCTCAAAAAAACAAAACAAAACAAAAAAAACATAGTGTGATGCACAAATGGTTTATGCTTGTTAGTTCTGGTTTAGTTTCTCAAGTGCAGCAGATTATTTCATTAACCTGAATCACCACATCAGCACTAAACTGCATCACAGATCCACAGGCCTCGTGAATGATTGACGGGTGTGTTTATGTGTCACGTGTGTGAGGACGGATCAGTCTCAGTGAGTGGTGGTCGGTCGAGCTGACGGAGCATCTGGTGAAGGTTAAGTCAGAGTTGGTAAGGCGGTTACGCTGCCCACCCATCTGCCGGTGGAGGTGATAGTGAGGACGAGAGCCCCTTTATCCCATTGGAATCCCAGTCTAAATCTCCAGTTACCCGCCCGGTAGTGCTGTCATACACTGCTCTTGAGGCCCTCATCTGAGAT
Organism: Paracanthobrama guichenoti; assembly: GCA_018749465.1. Classification (NCBI taxonomy): domain Eukaryota; kingdom Metazoa; phylum Chordata; class Actinopteri; order Cypriniformes; family Gobionidae; genus Paracanthobrama; species Paracanthobrama guichenoti. The sequence goes on from CM031950.1 coordinate 19,727,816, forward strand.
CTTTGTGACGTTAACACACACACACACACACACACACACACACACACACACACACACACACACACACACACACACACACACACACACACACACACAGGCATTAGAGTAAGAGCTCAGCTTCATAGGCAAGCTTGTTAGGAAATTCAACATGGTTGATCCATCCGTCCATCCCTCCATCTGTCTGTCAGTTGTTTTATCCATCCGTCCGTCCGAATCAACATTCACAGTTTATCTTATCCATCTGTCAGTCTGTCGTTTTGTCTGTCAGTCGTTCCATCCATCCCTCCATCTGTCGTTTTGTCTGTCAGTCGTTCCATCCATCCCTCCATCTGTCGTTTTGTCTGTCAGTCGTTCCATCCCTCCATCCTGTCTGTCTGTCGTTTTGTCTGTTAGTTGTTCTATCCATCCATCCATCCATCGTTCTCTCCTTCCATCTGTCTATCTATCCATCCATCTGTCGTTCTATCCATCCATCTGTCTATCCATCCATCTATCATCCATCTGTCAGTCGTTCCATCCATTGTTCTCTCTATCCCTCCATCTGTCTGTCAGTTGTTCTATCCATCCATTCGTCCATCCAACATTCACAGTTTATCTTGTCTTTTTTGTAACTTGTATATTGCAATTAAAATTGGTGACTGTCCCTGCGGTGTGTCTCCTAATGACGACTGCTTTTTCTAATCACAGTTTGTCCCCGCAGGTCTGTTCTGCACGGTCACGTCTGACGTGTGTCGGTCATCTCCATGCCAAAACAACAGCACCTGTGTACCTACTTTGGGCGGCTACCAGTGTGTCTGCCGTCCCTCGCTGCCTATATATGCAGGGTTAAACTGTGAGCTTTTATACGACCCGTGTGAAGATGCCGGCTGTCCCTCCGGATGCAGCAGCACTCCAGGAACGGAGAACTATACCTGTCTGTGTCCCGACGGGTTTGACGGACCCAACTGCACCCAGAACATCAATGAATGTGAGAGCAGCCCCTGCACAGGGGTCAAGAGCTACTGTGTGGATGGAGTTAGTGGATATTCGTGCCACTGTCCCAGCGGATACAGCGGGGACGACTGCAGGACGAGGGTGCGAGACTGCGCGGATGAGCCGTGCTACAATAATGCCACTTGCGTGTGGGCACCAGACGGGTACAAGTGCCAGTGTGCCGCGGGCTTCCGGGGTCAAAACTGCGAAGACGACGTCGATGAGTGTCTGTCACAGCCCTGCAGGAATGGCGCCATCTGTCAGGACGGTGTTGATGTGTATCACTGCTACTGCGTACCTGGTTTCCAAGGTTACCACTGTGACATTGACATCAACGAGTGCGCATCCCAGCCCTGTGAGAATAACGGGACGTGCATCAACGGGAAGGACCACTACATCTGCGAGTGTCTCATTGGGTTTACAGGTCAGGACTGTCAAACTCGCTAATCTAGATGATAGTGTAATGATACCTTAATATACACCACCAGTCAAAAGTTTATTATTATTAATTTCTGCAACAAAGAACACAATAAACTAAATATTTGGTTAAAAATAAGAAACTTTAGAGTAATACATAATCTTATAATTATTACACCATAATACTGCGCATTCTTTATGAATATTTTCCATAAATTAACAAAATAATAAATTCATTAATATATGTATGATGTTACATTATTTACCATACAATCTTGACAAATAAAAACATTTTTATATTTGAGTTTCTTTGAACACTCCCACAGCCAAATTCACTGCAAAAATGTATTTATTTATAGTAATTATTTTATAATATTCTTATATTTGAGTTTCCTTGGACATTCTCTCAGCCAACTTAATTACAAATATTTATTTATTTATATTTTTATATTTGAGTTTCCTTGGACATTCTCTCAGCCAACTTAATTACAAATATTTATTTATTTATATTTTTATATTTGAGTTTCCTTGGACATTTATTTATTTACTTATTTAATTTAATTAATTCATTTATTTCTAATAATTATTTTATATTATAGAGTTTCCTTTGACATTCTCTCAGCCAACTTAACTAAAATATTTTTGTATTTATTTATTTGAAAAAAATCTTATATTTGATTTTCTTCGGATGTTCTCTGTCAATTTATTTAAAATTTATTATTTAATGAATTTATTATATATTTATATAGTTACTATTTTATGTAATCATTCAACAGCATCTAAAAAGATATTAAATAAATGGATAATAAAATAAATAATTTGACTGGTACTAGTGTATACTACCATACAGTACTGATTATCATATTCATGATATACAATGTCCTAAATATGAAATATTTAATTGGAAATACAACACCATAGCCAACACAAGCGTGTGTGTGTGTGTGTGTGTGTCGTCCTGCAGGAGTGAACTGTGAAGTTGACGTTGATGAATGTGAGGCGGATCCCTGTCAGAACGGCGCCACCTGTCACAATCACGTGGGTCTGTACACCTGTAAGTGTGTGCTGGGATACGAGGGCATTAACTGTGAGCTGGACATCGACGAGTGTGACAGTTCACCCTGCCAGCATGGAGGGACGTGTGTGGATATGGTGAACGGGTGAGTGTATTCGATCAACCTGAGGTTTGTCATCTGATTGGTTGAATTCTGCAGGATTCTACAGGAATATGCAAATTAGTCCCCGCCTCCACTCAATTGCACCAAGAAGTGGAAGAGTGAATTATACAAGCTCGTTTACAAGTCCATGTATCAGAGTGGTAATGTGTTTCATGTATGGCTTCCTCAGCTGGTGTGCAATGATCTGTTTGATGGTGTTTTCTTCACACATCACACTGTGTTTTGCATTACAGCTATGAGTGTGACTGTAGCGGCACTGGATTTATGGGCTCTTTCTGTGAAAAAGACGTACCTGAGTGTGTGTCTGACCCCTGTCAGCATGGTGCCACCTGCCAGGAAGGAGTTAACCAGTATACCTGCCTCTGCTGGCCAGGTAACAGCTCTTTAATCTAACCTTTATTTATGCATTCAAAGGCTCATTTTATTGCTAATCAATGACAGTGTATATACAGTGTGATAAATGCAATGCTCATGAGTGATGATCTTTTACACCACACTGCCACCTAGAGAAACATGTAGGTCATTGCACTAGAACTATAAGATGTAAATGGACATTATGGCTTTGAATGAATACTATATGTGGTCTTCTGCTGCTGTAGGGCATCTGCTTCAAGGTTCGGCATGTCAAAATTGCATTGTTGACAAAAAAAGGTGTCACATTTTATTACATAAAAAAACTATAAACTTGTGTTTTAGTTCCTCACGAGCAGCCACACTAGACTTCATACGCATGCAACTGCGTCAGACCACAGACGCGAGTTTTGTGAGCGCTGACTCTGATCATGTGAAGACGTGTGACCAGTAACTAAAACTATTAAACACAGTTCTGTTAATTGAAATAAAATGTAAATATTAGTTGGAAAACTTGTTAAACTTGTCTTAATGTTGCCTTGGCAATAAACTGAAATAAGTTTAAGTTGAAGCACTTAAATTATTAACTGAAATAAATCAAAATTAAAACTAAAACTGAAATAAAAATAAATTCAACATAAACAGCGATATTAAAAAATAAAAAAACGAATAAAATGACAAAAGCACATAAGGAAATGACAAAAAAATAATAATAATTTGCATGAAAACGAAATTATTGCTGTCAAATCAATTAATTGCGATTTATTTGGATCTAAGATAAAAGTTTGTGTTTGTGTACGTGTGTGTGTATATATATATATAAAATACACATAAATACACATACACACCGATCAGGCATTCAGGCATAACATTATGACCACTGACAGGTGAAGTGAATAACACTGATTATCTCTCATCACGGCTCCTGTTAGTGGGCGGGATATATTAGGCAGCAAGTGAACATTTTGTCCTCAAAGTTGATGTGTTAGAAGCAGGAAAAATGGGCAAGCGTAAGGATTTGAGCGAGTTTGACGAGGGCCAGATTGTGATGGCTAGACGACTGGGTCAGAGCATCTCCAAAACTGCAGCTCTTGTGGGGTGTTCCCGGTCTGCAGTGGTCAGGATCTATCAAAAGTGCTCCAAGGAAGGAACAGGGTCATGGGCGGCCAAGGCTCATTGATGCACGTGGGGAGCGAAGGCTGGCCCGTGTGGTCCGATCAAACAGACGAGCTACTGGAGCTCAAACTGCTCAAGAAGTTAATGCTGGTTCTGATAGAAAGGTGTCAGAATACACAGAGCATCTCAGTTTGTTGCGTATGGGGCGGCATAGCCGCTGACCAGTCAGGGTGCCCATGCTGACCCCTGTCCACCGCCGAAAGCACCAACAGTGGCACGTGAGCATCAGAACTGGACCACGGAGCAATGGAAGAAGGTGGCCTGGTCTGATGAATCACATCAACTTAACTGTGATTAATTACATCTAACATAAAAGTGTGTAAATAGATAATATATGTGTGTGTATATATCAACTTTTGTGTTGCTATCCATTTGACAGCACTACTAACAATATAAAAATAAAAGCTAATTGAAAATATTTAATAACTAAAATAACAGTGTAATGAGGTCAGTTCTCCTTGAGTTTACACAGAGTTTCTTCTGTTATTGATCTCAGGCTATGAAGGCGAGAACTGTGAGCTCGACGTGGATGAGTGCGATGCGCTGCCGTGTGAAAATGACGGTGAATGTTTCCAACGGTCCGACTCCAGCCACTACAGAGTTCTGCCTGAACTGGACCGGGACTTCAGCTACGAGAGTGCGGCCGGACACCTGTGCCACTGCCTCGCCGGATTCACAGGTGATGTGAACACTACTGACCGCGGCTCACAGAGCAGCACTGAGCTGATATATTAACCGGAGCTTCTCTGTCTTTCAGGTGAAAACTGTTCAGTGAACGTGAACGAATGCGAGTCCACACCGTGTGAAAACGGAGGCAGCTGTGAAGATCTCACCAATGCATTTCAGTGCTCGTGTCCGCTGGGGTTCACAGGTGTGTAAGTGTGCTCCGTATAACCCCTGTTCTTTTCTTTAAATGCTTTAAAATACTGCAAATATATCCAACTGCTAAATGGACAAATGAGGTGGTGCAAAACTCATAAAATGTACCTATACACACAATTCACTGCAGTTTTCTGCTGAAGTGAACACTAGTGCCATTTAAACATCAAGAACATTTATTCCTTTTTGCACAATGGGGTGCAGATTATCGATTAACAAAGACTTATTTTCCCTATATGACCTAAATATTTTTACCATAGTGCATGATTTTTGCAAACTAGTGCATTTTGATGTGTGTGGCTTTTCTGACGTAGTAAACTTCCTCGTACAGCTAATTTTACGCGGTTTTAGGCACATTTTTCCAATGATTCTGGGTTGTAAATGCAAGACTTAACTATTCTTTTTGATTGTATATGTTAGCAAGTAAATAAAATGAATGGAAAGCAAGCTCAGTCGGTAGAAACACCAAAGGCATTGGCTTAATTCACGAAGAAAATAGAAACAGTTTTTTCTAAGTCATGACGTGGGGTTTAGTAATGGCAGTATGTGTGTTTGAGATTTTACCATGTGTAATTTATGTAATAGAACAAGTGAAGTGGTAGCAGATATTCAAATAACATAAAATGTAGGGCTAAAATCGAAGAGCTCTGTATAAACTCCCACCTTAGTTTTAATCGCAGAGATCCTGTTTGAATCCGTGCTATAACTCAGAGACTTTAAGAAAACAAATCCTGTTGTTTAGTGTGAGGTGAGGTGAGACGCTCACAGCAGAGCGGCTTAAGATAGATGATCCTGAAAGAAAAACAAACACCCACAGCTTGGGCTAATAACTCCAGGATGCCGGATTTCAGGATCATTTCCAGCGATCAGAGAAAACCGTTGTGCTGCTTAATATTTTTTTTTCAGGATTCATTGATGAATAAAAAGTTAAAACTTTAAAACAGTATTTCTTCAAAATAGAAATCTTTTCTAACAATATAAATCTTTATCATCATCATCATCACCATCATGTCCATTTTCAACATTTCATCAAAGAATCAAAGAAATATTAAGCAGCTTTCCAACATTGATAATAAATCCTCGTATGAGAATGATCAGTGAAGGATCATGTGACACCGAAGACTGGAGGAATGATGATAAATTCAGCTTTGATCACAGGATATAAATTATATTTTAAAATATATTAAAATAGAAAACCATTATTTTAAATTGTAATAATATTTCTGAATATTACTGTTTCTTTCTGTATGTTTGATCAAATATATGCAGGCTTTGGTGAGCATTCTTTGAGATTCTTTCAAAAACATAAAAAATAGTAATGTTTCCAAACTTCTGACCAGTAGGGTACAACGGGGCTAAAGGCTCCACGGGGCTAAAGGCTCCACCGGGGCTAAAGGCTCCACGGGGCTAAAGGCTCCACCGGGCTAAAGGCTCCACGGGCCAAAGGCTCCACGGGCTAAAGGCTCCACGGGCTAAAAAGGCTCCACGGGCTAAAGGCTCCACCGGCTAAAGGCTCCACCGGGCTAAAGGCTCCACCGGGCTAAAGGCTCCACTGGGCCTCCACCGGGGCTAAAGGCTCCACCGGGGCTAAAGGCTCCACAGGGCAAAGGGCTAAAGGCTCCACGGGGCTAAAGGCTCCACCGGGGCTAAAGGCTCCACGGGGCTAAAGGCTCCACCGGGCTAAAGGCTCCACCGGGGCTAAAGGCTCCACCGGGGCTAAAGGCTCCCGGGCTAAAGGCTCCACCGGGGCTAAAGGCTCCACCGGGGCTAAAGGCTCCACGGGGCTAAAGGCTCCACCGGGCTAAAGGCTCCACGGGGCTAAAGGCTCCACAGGGCTAAAGGCTCCACCGGGCTAAAGGCTCCACGGGGGATTGTATTCTCCTCTAAACCATTAGATGGCAAAAAAACTCGCCTCAGCACTTTCCTAAACATCCGCTTTTCAGGATGCACGTGGAAATGTGTCTGATCCGTGACGTGATCACGGGCAGCAGCGCAAAGATGATCCTGCGCTCATTGGATCTAATATTTGATGTTTTTAAAAATGTTGTAGAATTGAGAATCGCTAAAATGATTGAATATATTTTGAAACAAAGGTCTTGTTAATGTTTGTTCAAGGTCATCAAAGCGACAGTTTTACAATAACGGAGGAATATGTGAAAGTATAGTGTTTGGGGTAAAAGGCTCCATATGTAACATGATCATAAAAACAGCGGCTGACTTTAACACGTGCTGACATGACATGATCAGATTCAGATTGTAAGATCATATATTAAGCTGAGTGTAACAGCAGATAATCACCATATTTATAATGAAACCATCAGATTTAATAATGTGATATTAATCATATCATATAATAAAATATCATTTATTGTCACTACTGTAAAGCTATATTACATTATTATGGGCTGTCCTTCAATGCTCTCAGAATCTTTACTTTGTTTCTATATTTTTCAGATGTATTTCTATATTAACATATTTTAATGACAGCATATTTACTGATGAAAAATAAACTGAAAATAGTTCAAACTTAGCTAAAGTGATTGTTTTGAACAAGTATTAACTTAGACATTATTAAAAACACATTATTTTAGCTGAAGTATTTGTATTAATGCTGTGAGCCTTTTGCCCCCTCGTCACCTCATACATTTATACGATTTTTAAATAAAAGAAACCACTTTTATGATTAATATTCACACAAAATCTGTTGCTCCATAAATGTTCAGTACAAACATAAATATTTTTCTGTATATCATACATTATAGGAGTAGTGAAAAGCACATTTTTCTTAAGGTGTGCCTTTAGCCCCGTTGTACCCTACTGTATATGTGTGTGTGTGTGTGTGTGTGTGTGTGTATATATATATATATAACAAATAAAATAATTGACTCAAAGCACAACTACGCAATATGCTTACAAAATCTCTAATAATATTTGAATAAAGGGTTTTTCTAGGCCTGACATGACCTTTGGTCACTGCCGTATGTAATGTGTAGTGGGTAACACTTTAAAATAGTTCCATCATTAATGAGTAACTACACAGGAACAAATGAGTAACACAATATTAACTCTCTTGTATATTAACTAACAAGAAACAACGGTACAACAGTAGCGTCATACTCAGATTCTAGTCAGAATATGAGCCTGATGCTGCTCCATTGGGCTGTGATTATGGGATGTTTCAACCGAACCAGGAAAGAAAATGCCTCTGCACTCAGTTGGATTGGCGATGCATAGTTGTCAACAGAACTCAACTGCATGCACGCTGGAGGAAGTAGAAGAAGATGAGTGTAAACGATCTTTGCCGGTATTGTAAAATAATTTAAGGATACACGGAGTACTCACCAACACGATCATCATTTCTGAGTGAAATAGTAAAGGTGAATGCATATACGAACAAGCTCTCTGTTTAGGATTAGAACGAATTCAACCCAAGCACTCTTTGGTGACGTGGATGATTACGTTACTGTTGATCATCTGTCCATCATCGTATAAAGCCCTGACAATTTGATTGGTCTGAACAGCTCCTGTTCGGGCATAGTTACTCCAAAACGGATCAAGTCCAGCCCGAACTTCCCGAACGCAAATGTTGTGGGCGGGGCTAAATTCAGCTGGCATCCAGGCTAGTACAACGGGGATAAAGGCGGCGCTATACTTATTTATATTTATTCTGTTCTAAACCACTAGATGGCACAAACACTTTCCAAAAAGATGCACGTGGAAATGTGTCTGATCCTTGACGTGATCGCGGGCAGCAGCGCAAAGATGATTCTGCACTAAATTTAATATTTGATGTTTTTAAAAATGTTGTAGATTTAAGTAGCAAATAAGAATTGCTAAAATTATTGAATATATTTTGAGACAAAGGTCTTATAATAAACAGCGGCTGACTCTGACATTCACATGCCATGGTTAGATTCAGATGGGAAATATCATACATTAAAGGGGTGGTAAAACTCCTCATTGATGCACGTGGGGAGCGAAGGCTGGCCCGTGTGGTCCGATCAAACAGACGAGCTACTGGAGCTCAAACTGCTCAAGAAGTTAATGCTGGTTCTGATAGAAAGGTGTCAGAATACACAGAGCATCTCAGTTTGTTGCGTATGGGCTTGAAAAAGGCTTGATTGTGTTTGTGGGGTGCGCTGTAACACGTGTTCATGCTTCGTTTTTATATTCATATATTTGACCTTTATTCTACACTGCTCTGTCCCGGTCCGATGGTTTCCGGGTTCTTTGAAGCCGGTCCCTCAGAAATACGCAGTGGGCTCAGATTGGTCAGCTGGCCCAGTGTGCTGTGATTGGCTAACCGCCTAGTGCACGTTTTTCGGAAACGTCACGCCCTTACCTTACCTACCGGCAGTCTGTGCTTTGGTAGCATTAGAAACAATGTCGATTCTAGCGATTATAGGCAAATATCTGTCGCAAGAACTATTAACCCAAAACGAACACTAAACATTGGCTTTACTCTAGGGTTTACAGGAAAACACAGAACCATGTTTAGCACGCCTGTAGATGAACAATACATAAAAGCTATGTATTCGGATAACGTTAAGTATGAACGAGCATTTAAACTGGTTAGCAGAGCCGAACAGCGTTGTCTTACATTTGTTTACTTCCTTGCTACAATGTACAATTAACAATACGAACTATTACAGGAAAACACATAAATCATACTTACAGCTTCTGTTTTTAAAGTTGGAACTGCTCCATCTTTCAGGACAAGCCGTTGTGCGAATCCTGCATTGAACTCGCGAAGATTGTGGAAGCTTTCCTCCGTGAAATGTGCAGCACAGAGAGCGAGTAATAATTATGAGAAATACATTTTAACCATTGATCCCTAACTCCCCCGTCCCTAGGAAGGATGAACAAAGTGGACCTGCGATCCGGATGAGAATAACAGCGTCGGCATTGCGGCGGCAACACTCCAGCCCGCTAACTACACCACAACAACTCTTCTCCACAGCAATAACACATGCCCCGCCCCCCTTATTTAATATTCTGGGAGGAGGGGTTTATGTAAATATTGGGGTTGGTGATGTCAGCAACCCTGGAGGAATGTCTGTAGTCCCTAATATCTCCCTTTGCTTTAAACGCTGAGCGTTGTAACTTTGCAGATGTTTACAGTTGTTTACGCTCAAACAGCGACATCACACACTAGCTACAGCTAGAAAAATCGTGTTTTACCTCCCCTTTAAAGGTGCACTATGTAACTTTTCCGTTTGCTAGAGGTCGCCTATTCAAAACAAAGGCGTAGTTTGATGATGCCAAGCTTGAGCGCAGGGACATGTGGTCTTCCCCTCACAGCCGGTGGGAAAGAATCGGGATAGGACTCGGGCAGAGATCATGTTCATGTGATTATTAACATTACTGTAGTGTGAAGCAGAGCAGGAGTGTTGTGGAGCTGAGCGAGGCCACTGGAGCGATTGTTAATGAGATAAACGCGACACACGCCTTGCGAGCAGCGGGACTTTTATTATGCCACAGTCGCCGGTGCCATTTCCGCTTTTCGCTCATAAGTATGAGGGAACGCAGCTCTGTTTATCATGTTAGACACATCTGAGTGTGTTGAGAATGATGTGATAGCGGCTGCTATGACACTTGTTCACACTGCAGTGAGAGTAAAGCGCTTCTGCAGAATAAAACCGCAAACCGAACGCAGATATGATGTCATCGATATGATGTGTATGATATTTTTATATATATATATATATATATGTTGTTATATTAATATAATAATAAGACATAATTATACAACAGAAAAATATATTTTTGTTGTATTGTATAATTTTGTCTTCTTATTAATTAACAACAACAATTATTATATTTTATTATATTTATATTTTAATATATTACTTAAATACAAATTTATTTTAATTTTACAGTGAAATATAGAATAGTAATATTTTTATTTAGTATTATTTAATATTTTGTTAACAACCACAATTACAACAATAATAATAACAACAACAATAAAACATATTATTATACTTTTATATTATATTTTTATATTATTACTTAACTCAATCATACACTACGGGAGTAGTGAAAAGCACATTTTGTTCTTAAGGTGTGCCTTTAGCCTGTTGTACCTGTACGTTGTAAGGGCATTTACTGTCCCTTTTCGAGTGTCATGGCAGAGCATGCTGGGAAATATAAATCCCAGCCCAGTTTCAGTTCAATTTAACTCTAAATGAAAAGAAACAAGTTCACAAAACTCAAAACAATGAAACAATACTTCAAATGTGTCAGTTTTGAGAACTCAAAAGAAAGTTCTAAAAACTCATAAAAGTTAATTTGTTCGAACTAATGTGTGACCCTGGAGCAGAAAACATCAGTCTCACGGGTCTCGGCCTCATTTGTGGCAATCGCCAACAATACATTGTATGGGTCAAAATTATGAATATTTTTTTATGCCAAAAATCCTTAGGATATTAAGTAAAGATCATGTTCCATGAAGATATTTTGTGAATTTCCTACCATAAATATATCAAAAATGTATTATTAGTAGTAATATGCATTGCTAAGCACTTCATTTGGACAACTTTTTTGCACCCTCAGATTCCAGATTTTCAAATAGCTGTATCTCGGCCAAAAATATAACAAACCATACATCAATGGAAAGCTCTAAAACTTGACCCTTATGACTGCCTTTGTGGTCCAGGGTCACATTTGTTTCATTTTGAGTTGGCTCTACTCAACCAATGAATTATTTTGAGTGTTAGGGTTTACAGTGTACAGATTCACAATTAACATGAATACTGCATAATGTATAATTAATTCTAAAGCGAAGGTCATGGTAACCCACCGTGACTCCAGAATCCTTCAGAAACACCGCGTAGTGTTTAAAAATCTGTTCAGATGTGAAAAGTCGTGCAGTGTTTCCCAGACTTTGGAGGCCTGAAACCATCCCACACGGACACAGACTCACATCACGTCTCCAGTAATGAGTTGGCATGGAAAGCGATCGCTCACGCCGGCCGACAGACAGGCATTCCTGATGTCAGCACTGACAGGAGCCAGCTGGGAAGGGAGGGGAAGCTCTGGATTATTATCCCGGCAGGGCAGCTCATCCCGCGCACTCACTCCTGGACGCTTGGTACCGAGAGGGCGAGCGACTGTGGGTGTGCGCTCATGCAAAAGGGAAAATAACAGGGAAGATAGAAAGAAAGGAGCACCGAGAGAAGTAGGAAGAAATTGCGGGACGTCTGCACTGGAAACTGTCACTTCTGTGACAGTGTCTGCTGCGGCTCGTCTTGTTGAGGAGAGGGACTCCGGCCCGGACGTTTGGCAGGATGAGAGGACTAATAGTGAAAGTCATTTGCAGTGGGCTGCTTCTCCTGACAGGTAAAGTGTCGGAGCGTTCTGGAAGGAGCTCTGCATTAATGCCGAATTAACCTGCCGAGAGCTCGCACTTCTCCTGTCCACGAAGAGCGACGGGGTCCTTCCTTGGACATAAAATGTGCGGTTCCTCTGTAATTTATGATTAATATCATACATCAACTGTAGAATGTGTTATGGACATTCAGGCACATAGTTACTCGTTGAAAACCACAAATAAAGACACTTCCTGTTCACTGCAACAAGTGATTTTCTCACTACGTATTTTTGTTTTGTATTACAGCACAAATATATACAGTGACATATGATGAGAAGTGTTGTTTTCTGTGTCAAAATTAAGTGAGAGGATGCTTAAATATCAAAAATGGCAGACGTTGATTCTGATTACTGGCAGGAATGGTCTCAGCATAGCTCATATAGTTTGGTCTGTTATTCTTCACAACAGTAGTTAACGGTAGGCCTGAACTAAACGGACTAAATTAACTCCAGTTAGGCTGAAGAAAGCGTTCCGACCATATGCTGGCGTGCCAATCCTTTTACCAGGATTACATTACTGAAAGGCTTAAAGTAAATGCAATTAACTGATTGGCTTTCAGCTGTTCTGTAAGTAACGGGTTAAGGTTGCAGTGGCTTCATTGCTGCATTTGTTTGTTCACTCACAGGAAGTCTTATGTTTTCCTCATTTGTTTGATATGAGTAGTCACAGGATCTCTAAAATCCTCACTTAAAGAGAGAGCTGCACAAATCATCTAAATAAAACTGGAAGCGTGATATTGCAATTATCAATTTAATTAAATAAAATGAGTTGAGTGTTTCAGATTGAAGTGTTCTTGCACATCATCTGCTCATGATTTAACATCTGAAAATGAAGAAATTAACACAGCCATAATATTCCTGTATTGGAATTTTACAGTTGAAGTGTAATTTTATTTGTATTTTATTATATTATATTTTTACATTCATTTTTACATTGAAATACTACAATAGTAATATTTATTTTTATTTACTATTATTGAATATTTTGTTTTAACAACAACAATAACAATAAAACTTTTAGATTTTTATATTATAACAAATATTTTTATTTTATTTTACAGTGAAATATAATTTATTATTATTATTATTATTATTATTATTATATTGTCATCATCAACAACAATAATAATAATAATAACTTAATTATCTTTTATATTATATTTATATTTTAATAAATAACATGTACAATAACACTAAATAAAAATGAAAAATATTACTATTGTAAAAAAATTAAGATATTATTATTATTATTATTATTAATAACAATTTTTCATCTTGTTCTTCTTATTTTATAGTCATATTGATATAATCACACAATTTTTGCCAAATTGTGCAGAATTACAAACAAGCAGAGCAAACCAGGGTTTTACATTTTAAATCCCAATTTTGATCAGAAAAATTGTAATCAGATTTTTAGATTTTTCCCCAAATCATGCAACCCTAGTGTTTCACAGAATAAACTGTTAGTCTTATTCAAAAGCTTTTTCTGTTTGAACGTCTGTGCCTAAAGCATCACATGACCTGTGTCTGCAGGTGCCGTGTGTGAGATTAACGTGGACGAGTGCGAGAGCGACCCGTGTCAGAACGGTGGCCGGTGTGAGGACGCCGTTAATGACTACATATGTTACTGTCCACCTCCTGCGCCGGACCAGCTGCCCTGGGGCGGCCGCGAATGTAACATCACACTGACCGGCTGTGAGGACGCCCCATGCCAAAACGCCGCCACCTGTGTGCCAACACTGCATGGAGATGAGCATCGGCACACCTGCAAATGCCCTTCTGGCTTTCATGGTGACAAATGTGAAACCTCCACCACCTTCTCCATGACAGCGGGAGGGTATGTGGTCGTGGAGGTCCCGCACAGCAACAGGAGCCGCAGGCAGGCGGGATCGCAAGGGCCGAGCGTCCAGCTGCGGTTCAGGACCACCTTACCGGATGCAGTTCTCTTCTACCGGGGAAGCCAAGAGCACTTCTTTATACTGGAGCTGATGGGTGGAAGTCTTCTCGCCAGAGCCGAATCAGGAGATTTAAAGCTGGCTGTGCAGTTAAGTGGGGATTTCAATGATGGGCTCTGGCGGGAAGTCTCTGTTAGTGTGGATGAGAGACTTGTTCTGACCCTGCTGTCAGAGAACAGGACTGCCGAGGACGGAGGTCACAACCAGCTTCTGTCCTTCCAGCCACACGGTTTGGAGAAAATGCACATTGGCGGAGTTCCGCTGGAATACCTCAACAACACGGCGACCAGGATGGGATTCGCCGGCTGTTTGGAGGATCTGCTCGTGGATTCTCAGCTGGTTCTTCCTCAGAGCCTCAGCTCTCAGCTATACGTACAGATGGGCTGTGAGAGGCGCGAATGGTGCCGTCCCGACCCCTGCTCTGAGCGCGGCCGCTGTCTGGATCTGTGGACGGACTACACGTGCCACTGCCACAGGCCGTTTTATGGACTCAACTGTTCAGAAGGTGAGCTGTCTTTTTAAATAACAGCTTCAAGATTCAAGAGTTTTATTTGTCACATACACAGTTATATACAGAATATACAACCGGCAGTGAAATGTAAACAGGTCCGCTCCATGGACAGTGCAAATTCACAGTTAACTTGCTGTAATGAATGATTAAAAGGTTAGTTCAGCCAAAATTTAAAGATCCCATGATTTACTCTCCCTCAAGCCATCCTAGGTGTATCTGACATTCTTTCAGACGAACACAATCGGAGTTATATTAAAAAAATAACCTGGCTAATCCAAGCTTTATAATGCCAGTGAATGGTACTTGATATTTTGAAGCCCAAAAAAGAGCGTCCATATGCACATCAATACGTTGTGTGTTGGGTCAGAGGTCACTCTTCCACCAGAACTAAGCTGCGTCCGAAATCCAGTACTTCTCTACTATATAGTATGTGAAAAACAGTACGCCAACAGAGTAGTATGTCCGAATTCATAGTATTCAAAAAAAAGTAGGAGAAAAGTGCCCGGATGACCTACTACTTCCGGCGAGATTCTGAAGTGTGCACACGATGGACACTTTACTATCCCATGAGGCCACGGGAGACGATTTATGAATGGAGGTGAAGGGACGTAACTGGCGCTGGTAGGTCACATGATAACGACGGTGGATGTAGTATGTCCGGATTACATTCATACTACACTCATTCATACTATATAGAACGTACTTTTTTAACGGTCATGAAGTTCGTTCAAATTCAAATGTAGTACCTACCATAGTATGCGATTTCGGACGCAGCCCTAGACTCGCGTACGGCCAATACCGGAAGCCAGTGATTTCTAG
Source organism: Paracanthobrama guichenoti (assembly GCA_018749465.1). Lineage (NCBI taxonomy): Eukaryota > Metazoa > Chordata > Actinopteri > Cypriniformes > Gobionidae > Paracanthobrama > Paracanthobrama guichenoti. The sequence continues at coordinate 19,743,445 of CM031950.1, forward strand.
TTTATAAAGTTATAAATATGGATATTTTTCTGTGCTTCAGAAGGCCTTTATTAACCCCCCGGAGCCGTGTGGAGCACTTTTATAATGGATGGATGGATGCACTCCAAGCTTGGATTAGCCAGGACATTTTTTAATATAACTCTGATTGTGTTCGTCTGAAAGAAGAATGTCAGATACACCTAGAATGGCTTGAGGGCGAATAAATCACAGGATATTTTTCGTTTTTGGGTGAACTATCCCTTTAAATTTTGTGCCAATGATATGCCTTTTATTTGTAAGCCATGATATATACATGTGTAAGCATTACCGTTCAAAAGTTTCAGATCGGTAAGATTTTTAAAAATGTTTTTGAGAGAAGTCTCTTCTGCTTACAGAGGCTGCATTTATTTGATCAAAACAGCAATATTGTGAAATATTTGTACAATTTAAAATAACTTATAATAAAGCGTTTGTAACATTTATACACTACCGTATAAAAAAATCCAAATCCAAGAGTTTTTTCTCTCAACACGACTTTATTCTCGAAATTTAAAGTTTATTATTTCGCTTTTTCTCTAAATTTAACGAGTTGTTTTTCTCTCAACATGACTTCATTCATGAAATTTAAATTTAACGAGTTGTTTTTCTCTCAATGACTTCATTCATGAAAAATTTAAATTTAAATTTAAGTTGTTTTTCTCTCAATGACTTCATTTTAAAGAGTTTATTATTTCGCTTTTTTCTCTAAATTTAAGTTTATTATTTTGATTTCTCTAAATTGAACAGGTTTTTCTCTCAACACGACTTCATTCTCGAAATTTAAAGAGTTTATTATTTCGCTTTTTTCTCTAAATTGAACAGGTTTTTTTCTCAACACGACTTCATTCACGAAATTTAACGAGTTTTTTTCTCTCAACACGACTTCATTCACGAAATGTAAAATTTATTATTTAGATTTTTTCAAACGTTTTTTCTCTCAACGCAACTATTCTCGAAATTTAAATTTAACGAGTTTTTTTCTCTCAACACGACTTCATTCTCGAAATTTAAAGAGTTTATTATTTAGATTTTTTTTCGAACGTTTTTTCTCGCAACACGACTTCATTCACGAAATTTTAAGTTTATCATTTAGATTTTTTTCTCTAAATTTAACATGTTTTTTTTTCTCTCAACACGACTTCATTCAAGAGATTCAAGATTCAAGATTCAAGAGTTTTATTTGTCACATACACAGTTATATACAGAATATACAACCGGCAGTGAAATGTAAACAGGTCCGCTCCATGGACAGTGCAAATTCACAGTTAAAAACACAAGGAGGAAATTATAATAGAAATAGAATAAAAAAAAGTACTATATATATATATATATAAATCAAGTAGGAATTATAAATAAAATAAATAACAAAAAGAAGTGGAATAAAATAATTGAAGTAGACTGTGCAGTGAGTAAACTGTAGACTTATAAATATGTGGTTAACAAATGTATAAAGAGTATAATGTGCAAACAGGTTTATAACAGGTTGTTACACAGTAACAACGAGAACAGAAAGTGCAGTGCAATGTCAGTGTATCGATGTTTATCCTGAAGTGAAGTCACGTGGTGTTAAGTGACTGAGTTCAGGAGTCTGATGGCCTGGGGAAGAAGCTCCTCCTGAGTCTCTCAGTTTTGGCCATCAGGCTTCGGAAGCGCTACCAGATGGTAGCAGCGTGAAATGAGGGTTTGCAGGGTGATTAGAGTCCTTGATGATTTTAGTAGCTCTACCTTTGCAGCGTTTGGTGTAGACGTCCTGCAGAGACGGGAGAGCTGACCCTGAGATACGCTCGGATAAGCGCACTACTCTTTGCAGGGCTTTGCGGTCATGACTGGTGCTGTTCCCATACCACGCTGTGATGCACTGAGTTAAAACACTTTCTATCGCCCCTAAATAGAAAGTTTTCAGGATAGCTGGTGAAACCCTGAATTTCCTCAGCTGGCGCAGGTGGTTACAGATTTTTTTTTTTCTAAATTCTAAATGAACAAGTTTTTTTCTCTCAACACGACTTCATTCATGAAATTTAAAGAGTTTATTCTCAACTTTGTATTTAAACAGTTTTTTCAGAAAAAAAATGTAATTACTGTAATAATAAGGTGGTTTTATTTTGTTTATTAATGCTTGGCTTCCATACTGAGAACTGAACAAGAAAGAATATTGAATGAGAATTACCAAAACACTACTGTACGAACACATGGTAATGATAATTTGGCAATAATTTGGTTCAAAAAATGTATTCTCCTAATATAGGCTTTATCAACTATAAATTCATATTTTTGAGGTGCACATGTTTTCTTGAGATTCGCTGGTATGTTCTGGATGTTTACTAAAGCCAGAGTGTGTTTCCCACCAGAGCACTCTTCATGGACGTTCAGTCACGAGCGCAACAGAAGCTTTGCTGCGTTTCCCATCATGCAGAAGCACGGCGTGAACCTGACTGTGTCTCTGTGGCTGAAATCACGTCATTTGAATGGCCTGGTGTTTCAGCTCCAGCGTGAGAATCAAGCGTACTTCACTCTTTTCCTAAAGAATGGCTCAGTGTATATTGCGATATACAGCTCCATCAGACGGGCCTCCAGCTTCCTCACCGACGGGGAGACGGTCTTTGTGTCAGTTAAAAAAGAACAAGGCGCTATAGTATTTAATGAAACACAGCAGATTTCTGCCAGTCACGTTGATTTTGAGGTAGAGGCCGGAGATGTGGCGTATCTTGGTGGACTTCCTGAAGGAGAGAACACTGTGCCGTGGGGTGGATATTTCAAGGGCTGTCTGCAGGACGTCCGGATGGACGACACACAGCTGTACATGTACTCGGGGAGCATCAGCCAGAAACCCCAACATTCAAGCTACTTACCCAGAAACTCATCGAATGTGCTGGAGGGATGTGTGGGTGACCAAACCTGTAAGGTGAGGTGATGAGAAATTAATGCTTTTATTCACCAAGGACACATCCAATTGATCAACGGTGACCGTATAGACATTTATAATGTTACAAAAGATTCTATTTCAAACTAGATGAGGAAAGTTCATTGGGACAAACTGATGTCTGAAAGTTTCATACGCTTCAGTTTAGTGAAGTGGAACAAGAAAGACATTGCTAGCATGAATTAGCATGTTTTAGCACATTGCTATCATGAATGAACATGTTTTAACATTACTAGGTTAACATGTTTAACACTTTAACATTAATTAGCATATAGCTAGCATGTTTTATCACATTGCTATAATGAAGTAACATGTTGATAGTATTTTTAAACATGTTAACGTCATGTTGGTAATGTTTTTACACATTGTTAAAATGAATTGGCATGATTTGCTAACATGTTTTAGGTTGTTAACATTCATTAGCATGTTTCATCACCTTGTTAACATGAACGATTAACACGTTACTAACATGATTTAGCATTTTGCTAATATTTGAACACCATTGCTAGCATTAGTTAACATGTTTTCTAACATGTTTAACAGGTTGCTAACATGGATAAGCATGTTGCTAGCATGCTTTAACATTGCCGGCATGAAGTGACATGTTGGTAGCATGTTTAAACATGTTAACATTATAATTATATTAACATGTTTTCACACATTAACATGTTTTAGCATTTTGCTAGCATGAATTAGCATGTTTTGTTAACATGTTTTAACAGGTTAACATTAATTAGCATGTTGTTTTATCACATTGTTATGAACAGTGTTTAACACATTGATAGCATGAATTAGCATGTTGTTAATGTTTGAACACTTTGCTAACATTTAGCATTTTAAAAGCATACATTAACAAGTTTTAACACATTGCTAACAGTAACATGCTTACATGTTAGCATTAGCATGCTGTTTGCATGAATTAGCATGTTTTATCACTTTATTAACGTTAATGTCAAGCCAATAATAATGCAGTTCTTATGAACTTTATAATCACGGAATACAGGAAAACACAATTTATCACAGTTTCAACAAAAATATGTTTTCAACATTGATGATCATAATAAATGTTTCTTAAGCATCAGATCCTCATATCAGAATGCTATCTGAAGGATCATGTGACACTGAAGACTGGAGGAATGATGATAAATTCAGCTTTGATCACTGGAATAAATTACATTTTACAATATATTCACATAGAAAACAGCTGATCTACATTCTAATAATATTTCACTATTTTTATCACATAAATGCAGCCAAGCATCACTATCTTTACGTTCTTGAACTTGACGTGATCGTCTCCGATTTTGAACTGTTCCCAATGGTGTTTTCAGATGAAGCCGTGTCAGAACGGAGGGAAATGCCGGGTCATCTGGAATGACTTTGTGTGCTCGTGTCCGCTGAACTACTCAGGGAAGACGTGCGACACACGCGTGTGGTGTGTCAGTGACCCGTGTGACTCCGGGACTCAGTGTGTGGATCTGCCTGATGGTTATGAGTGTGAGTAACTTTATTCTTGTTTCTCAGTTCTCAAGAAAACACACACTAAAGCTCATAGACGAAACCCAACAGGTCAATTAGAAAAAAATTTCTATAGCCAAGGCATGAACAGTATGCCTTTAAATGCATTATGCACACACCGTTAGTTCAAGAAATAAAATAAAAAAGAATGTAAATAAATACAGTTAATACAGTTTTTTCATTGTGTAATTTTTAGTGCATTGATTTGAATCCAGTGGGATTTGATTTGACCTAGAACAGGGTCCATATAGTTTATTTTTGTTTCTTGATAAAATAAAATATTACATAATTTTACCAGTATTCGGTCAAAATAAAAAAAAAATTGTTTTTTTGGTTAATGTTAAACTTTAGTTGTGTATTGTGACAAAGAGTATTAATGTATTAATTTTAACTTAAAATAAAAATGTTTATTAAATATTCATAGTAGTTTATTGTAATTTACAACAGTGATATATTTCTGACATTTTTTATAATTAGAGTTAGAATAATAAATAACAGATCAATATATGACAAAACAATCACAATTTAATTTTCTGCCAGTCATGTAGTATTTTAATTAGTGTAAAACACAAATGTTAATATTATCACATCATTTTTTTTTATTGAAATAGATTATTATAATTTACAACAGTAATATATTTGTGACTTTTTTTATAATTAGTGTTTTTACTACTAATACATAGTAACAGTTCAAATTTAATCTTTTTGGCAGTCATGTAATATTTTAACTTGTAGTGTAAAATACAAATTACAATATATCATACAGTTTATTAAATAGTCAGTTTATTATAATGTACAACTATGATGTATTTCAGCTATTTTTTATAATTAGTTATAATAATAATAAAAACAGTAACAGTTTATATTGCAACATATATCAAAATAATCACAATTTAATTTAGTCCTATATAAAAATATATATATAAACTAAATATAAACAATAAAATAAGACTTACTACAAAAGATCCGTTTTCTTGCATATCATGACCAACATCAGAGAACGTGAACAAATGTGATTAAATTGACTTTTCATGGGTACGTCATGTAATTAATGTTCATCTAAGGGGTTCGGCTGAATCCCTGTGTTAATCTATTCCTCCTCTCCCCAGGTTTAGCCAACGCCACATTTGAGAGCAATGCTTTGAAGTTCAGTGCCAATGGCTCCTTGTTCGTCCCTGTGACGAACATCTCCATGGATCTGCGGACGCGCGAGGAGAACGGGACACTGTTACGCACCTCCAACCGGCTGGAGTTCTTCTGCATGGGGCTTCTGAACTCCTCACTGATCGTGAAGTTTCGTGAGGGGAACAGTCTAGATGTGCACGCTTTCACCAGCGACGTTCCCGTTTCGGACGGAGAATGGCACAGAGTGGTGCTCTACATGTATAACTCGCGGAAGGCTGCGTCCCATTGGGTCCTCGCCGTGGACGGGCGGCTGGCCGGAAACAGCCTGGCGGCAGCTGGCAGCACTGACTTCTTCAACTTCTCCACCGTGTGGCTGGCGGAGAACTACACCGGCTGTTTGGGTGAGGTGCGGATCGGTGGGGTTTATTTACCGTTTTCCGGACGCCCGGAGGAAGAGGCGCCGCAAGCGTCACAGTTCATCCGAGTTGGCGGGATGGCAGAGCCTCAGCTGGGATGCTCCAGCACACGCTTGTGTCTTTCCGAGCCCTGCCAGAACAACGGCACGTGCACGGACCTCTTCAATCTCTTCGACTGCAAATGTGCCCCGGGATGGACGGGAGAGCGCTGCCAGGATAACGTAGACGAGTGCGACCATCAGCCCTGCGTCCGTGGGGCGTGCAGGGATCTGCTGGGGGACTATGAGTGCGAGTGTCCTGCCGGATACGGGGGGAAGAACTGCCAGGAGGAGGTGGACGAATGCCAGGAGCATCGCTGTGAGAACGGAGGCTCCTGTGTGACTACAGACATGGGATACACCTGCGTCTGTCCACCTGATCACACAGGGCCATTCTGCCAGTGAGTGATGTTTGAATGGTGCTTGGTTTACTTTAACTTTATTGTCCATTCTGCTTCTTGCAGAGCGGAAATTTGTCTTTGACACCAGTGACATAAATACAAACACATTAATGCTTAAAAAAACACACGGACAACTCAAACACAGAATTTAACAAAATGATACAATTAAACACTATCCCCATCATTCCTTACACATTTCAAATCATCCACAATTAAGAAAAAAAAAGTCTCTTAATCTCAGCAAGGCTGCATTTATTTGATCAAAATACAGTAAAAACAGTGATATTGCATGTTTATTAAGCCGTTTTCTATTTGAATATATGTGACCCTGAAACTGAATTAAATTTAGATTTATACATCATCTGGGAGTTGAATAAAAACGCTTTCCATTGATGTATGGTTTGTTTGGATAGGACAACATTTGGACAAAAATCTGGAATCTGAGGGTGCAAAAAGGCTAAATATTGAGAAAATCTCCTTTAAAGTTGTCCAGATGAAGTCCTTAGCAATGCATATTACTACTACTAATACATTTTTTATGTATGTGTGTGTGTGTGTGTGTGTGTGCGAAAGAAATTGGGATGACTACTAGAATATTTATTAGCAAGCAATGTTATTCTTTTAGTAGCTTTGAGACTTTCTATTTTTTTTTTTATTAACATTTTTATATTTTCCATTTCAATTTCATTTAAAATGTTTGCAATTTTGTAATTTTTATTAGATTTCTTTAAAAATGTCTATATAGTTTTTATTATATTTTGTTGCACTCTAAAAATGCTGGGTTAAAAACCCAAGTTGGGTTGAAAATGGACTAACCCAGCGATTGGGTTGTTTTAACCCAGCATTTTTTAGTGTATAGTTAAAGAATATTTTATTTTAGTTGCCGTTTATTCTGTTTGAATGGCTAGCGTGTTACTGAGGTTTGTGAGTCTACATTGCTCTAACACTGCAGTTGTGCTGAACTTCTCTGGCAGATTGATCCTCATTCAGAGAAAACGTTTGATTGAATTTGACATCTATTAAGTCATTAAGTTATGTCGTTATTGGTCATTGTCTCATCTTTCAGATGGACTCGTTTCCCTGGCCGTCAGTGTGATGTGGATTCAGACTGTGAGAATGGCGGTATGTGCACTGAGGGATTCTGGGGGACGAACTGTACCTGCAGACCAGGCTTCAGTGGGGAGAGGTGAGGTCTGAGACTCATCATGTGTTCATTATTACGACCAACAGCCTGGATCAACAGCCCTCTCAATATATTCAAGGGTCTAGGGAAGACGACGGCGGGTTTGACAGGGATATTGGATATAAATGTTATTTAGTATTGAATTTGCTTCATAAATTGATGAACTTTGTCTCATAAATGATAAACTTTGGAACACTGACTGAACTAAGTTGAGCTGAATAATGACACTATTGTCTTCTGCTGAGTTGCTTTAGAACTGAAATTGAATTTTTTTTAATTTACAAAAGAATCTTGCAACATTAATACTATTCCTTTCCTATTAATGTGAAGCAGCGATCTGTATTATAGAAATAAATGTCATTTGACACTTCATTAATATTTTTAATTGGCTGTTGTTTTCACTTTTCATTTTATTTTTAGTTTTTTGATGTTTCTATTTAGCTTTAACTTATTTTTATTTCAGTTTAGTTTGGGTCATTTTATTAGTTCAGTTTAGGCAGCGTTTCTAATGGTCGTTTATCTCATTGCATAATATTTCTATTTAGCTTTAATTTATTTCGATTTCAGTCTTGGTCGTTTTAGTACTTCAGCTTGTTTATTTTGTGAGACCGGAGACCGTTGCTTTAGCGTCGATTAGTTATTTCACTTGCTGTCTCTGTGTAGATGTACAGTGTAAGTGTGCTACTGTGTGTAAGTGTGTGAACGGTTTGTGTTCCAGATGTGAAGTGGATGTAGATGAGTGTGAGTCGGACCCCTGTCTGAATGGAGGCACGTGTCTGAACAGAGCCAATCACTTCCTCTGTGAGTGTGTGTCGGACTTCAGTGGAGAAAACTGTGAGAATGCGGTGAGCTCTTGGGTCATGTTCATTCAGATGGATAATGCTTGGGTCAATCTCTCAAACCAAATCCGTTTGTAATTTTTCCCAAATTCCATAAGAATGTTTCTAAATACCATTTTTTCTGTTTAATTTTTTAATGGTTAACCCTCAGCCTTCCCTCGCGGGTCAAAATGACCCGAAGCCCTAAAATTATACTTTTTTTTTTTTTTGTCCAGAAAGCTCTTTTTTCTTTCAACTCACAATTTCATGCATAACCTTTTTAATTCAGCTCACAATATCTTACATTGGGTGTCTGCTGACATTTTGTGGAAAATAAAATAATATATCATATTTCATGACTCTTGATGTCCTTATAGCTCTATATGGAGCAAACGAGGTGTTCCGCTGGGTCCTAAATCAACTCTGTTTATCTCTTCAGATACACATTATAAAATCAGTTTTTAGTAGTTTCAGCATTTTTATTATTATTATATTAATTTTAATTGAATTACATTCGTTAGGTGTTTCTGTGTACTGAAACATTCCTCTGGGGGTCAGATTGACCCGTGAGGGAAGGATTTGTTACTTTTTAAAATTTCAACCACAAAACTCCTCGAATCCATCAAAAACCATTTCGAAATAATTTAAATCACGGAATTTATGCAATTCAACAGCAATTTAGTCAAAGTTTAACAAAAATTTAATTATGGCTCTATGACATTTTTGTAGTTAAAAAACCCATCTAATTAATTGAAATCATTGAAACATACAATTACATTTTTTTGTTTTTGTTTTGCAAAAAGTACATTTTAGGGCTCAGTTCCCCCCTTAAAAATTATTATTAATTTTCTGGATTCTGTTTCGTAAATACAATTTTTGTAATTAAAATGCATGTCTAATTAAGCTAAATCAGGAAACATGCAATTTATTAAAAGTTGAACAAAATTCTTTTTTCATTTTTGAGTGTGCTATTTTAATGGCTAGATTTTAGTAATCAAAAACCATGCCATAAATTATATACAATAAAAAAAAAAATCCAAATGTATTTTTCTGGATTCCATTTTATTGGTGTAATTACATTTTGTTTTAAATCAAACAGCATACCTAATCAATGGAATATAAAAGTTAACAATTGAATAACTTGATAAAAATGTTTCCAATAATAGGACCCTAAGAAAGGTTTTGTTTTCAGAAATTCGTTTTTACGTTCAGTTCCATTTCGTGTGTCTGGATTCCGTGATTTCCTGCATTGTGTGAATCCCAGCTGTCGTCCGTCTCGTCCTGTAGAAGCAGCTGCAGAAGGAGCGAGTGCCGTGGCTGGTGGTGGCCGTCCCGCTGGCGTGTCTCGCTGTCCTGCTGGCAGCGGTGGGGCTGGTTTGCATGGTTCTCACCACCCGGAAGAAGCGGCAGTCGGAGGGCACCTACAGCCCCAGCCAACAGGAAGTCGCTGGAGCCCGGCTGGAGATGGGCAGCGTGCTCAAAGTGCCTCCAGAAGAAAGACTCATCTGACACTGGTTACCACATCTAACCATGTCACTATGACATTTGAGAGAGGCAAAGCCAACAGGCGTGGCTTTCATGTGTCGAGGCACGTCGAGCAAAGCTACGTGTGCCTTCAATGGAAGGATAGTGGAGGAAAACCCGGGTGGTTCTCACTTTACTCACTACGAATAAGAAAGCAGCTTGGGAAATTCAGATCGACAGCCAATGTGCACTGCAAAAAATGAGTGTTTGTCCTGTTTTCCACCACAACTATACAAGCAAAATGACTGAAGATATGAAGTCTTGTTTACTGAAAAATGCATCGAAATTAAGTTTATGCTTGAAACATTTTAAGGAAATTTAGGAAAGAAAATTTGTTTCAGAGTTTGTGAAAATGTATTCCACAAATGTCTATATAACAGAATATGTTTAATTGATAATATTGGACAAAGGACAATACTCTGGTGTTCATTCATGTGACGTTATGGTCTCTGTGTCTGAACAGTAACAAATAGTTAAGTATATAAATTTGAACATGAATTCATAGATTTCATGGAGCATTAGCTCATGATTACTTGCCTCAGAAGTCGTGAAGTCATGGAAGTTTACTGGTAAAAATGTGCAAGAAAAAGTGTTCAAGTAAATTGATCTTAATTTAAAAAAATTTGCAGTGCAAGAAATATAAATTGTGACCACTTTCCGTATATAGACCCATGTGAGTGAAAACAGGCCTGTTCATTTTCCATCTGTGTCAAGCCACTAATATTTAGATGATTATCTCTCTAAAGAAAAACAAAGACTAGGCCTTCACGCCGATTTGTTCATTTTTAATGTTATCATTACCGGCCCAATAAGAACATTTTCCCGCTGTATTAAAGCTGATAATTAATGGATCATTTCCTTCAGATGCACCATGATGGGTTTGAATTGCTTGAAATATGATTAAAATCACTTCAAAAAGGAAAATACAGTTAAGTGCAACTGTCATATAGGCAACATAATTATTGAGAACATCATAATTGTGTGATTGGGACATGGTGACACTTTTGCCAACATTTTGGTTATGCTTTCAAATATAACAAATTATCAGTTATCAGCCAAAATTTTAATATCGGTGCATCCCAAACAAAGACGTGGGCACTTGCGATCCATTTACAGCACTTCCTCTAAAAACTAGGGCTGGGTAAAAAAAAATAAAAATGTATTTCTCTATTTTAATCGATTCATTTTTATGAACCGATATCAATTCTTAAATACAAAGAATCGATGAGTCATCCTGTTTTCAGTCATGAATTAACGGAACATTGCAGCGCCTCCCATCCAATAAATCACAATAATCTTTGTGCTTTGAAATCAGAATCATGCCTCATGTAACCGCACGATCGGTGTTTTAACCGTGGAAAGATGTCAGTAAAACAGCTTGTGAACAACGTAACGTCACATTTACCTCGGAAAAACCACATCCGGCGTCCATGAGCTCGTTAGTCAGCCAGAAAAATGAACTCTAGAGAGGAGCATTTTGATAAATACATGCACCACACTACATTTTCATTATTTTAATACAACTCTTCAATATTTAATGCATTAAATAAATCAGTAAAGTTTTTATGACAGCCACCATTTAAATGCTTATATTTCAAAAAAACAAAGCAGAGTGGAACTATGATTATGTAATTGTAAAGTTATTATTATAAAAAGACACCCTTGTGTAATTTAACTGTTTGTATACACAGTTAATTTTAACCTTCACTATTACAGTAATGTAGCACCAACTGACACCCATGTATAGTTTATAGCATTAGTTGAGTTTTTGCACTGTATGTGATATCCAAAATAATCAGCTTGTGAATAGAAATCGAATCGTGTCGATACCCAGCCCTACTAAAACTAGTGGGATGTTCTAAAACGCTTAACCTAAAAAAAAAAAAAAATGCTTAACATGCCCTAATGTACTAAGACTGTGATTTTAAAAGATCAAAGTCAATATACACATTATTCATGATGCACTAAATTGCACATCAAACATTTCTATGGGAAAATGCTTAACATCCACGCAAGTTAGCGCATAATCTGGGTCCATCGGTTTGTCTGTACATTGTGTGTTTTATTAATGTGTGTACTGAATTAGGTCCTCCAGTATCGCTGTCTTAACGCATTAAGCCGCATTAAGTAAGGATGTCACAAGTACCGGTACTTTGGTACCAAGTCGGTACTGAAATTTTAAAAACTGTGATGATACCAGCATTTCTGTTGTACCGAGTATATCCGGTACCCGCAGCTGCATCCAGTCGCTTCCGTGTTTAAGCGCAGGGCTCCAGACCGTAGCCGAATATATATACTAGTGTCTGTGAATATTAAACTGCAAAATACTATTTAAATATCACTCCTCCATGTTGTGTCTCTGTGAATGACGGGCACTGATGCGCGGGCGCACACGTGACGCTCGCTGTCTTTGTAGTCTCTAGGCACACCTAATTTTTCACTTGATATTTTTTATAAACCATGTTTACTTTTAAACAGCATGTAGCCTTTAAATGTCTATATGTATTATTTACTTATCATCATAAATAATAAACTCATTTTAAAAGTTAAAATAAAAAATTAAAACATTTTGCTGTGGTACCGAAATTGGTACAGAGAACCGTAAAATGTTTACGGTATTGGTACCGACTACTGGAATTTTGGTATCGTGACATCCTTAGCATTAAGCATTGTCTTTATAATGGTTTTCAATGGGAACACGCTTAAAATGCATTCATATTTTGAGTGCATCCATTCGCCTAAATATAGTATGCATCATCAAGGTCTTTTAATATCACTGTCTTACTACATTAGTGCTTATTAAAAATAACATCACATGAAAACTGACAGTTTTGGGTTTTTAGACAGTATCGAAGGCTCTTGACTTTCTCCAAGACGACGATATAAGTGTTTGTTTGTGATGTTTCTGCGCTTTTCTGCTGTTAACGATGGTTTGATGAGAACTACAGTGCCATGAATCAGCGCTATCGTGCTTCACAGCGTCAGGGTTTAATCAGTGCTATAAAGGTGTAAATACACTGTTATTGTACCTAAATGTGGCCACCATTTCATATTTTTCTTCCTCGTGTATAATGAAAAGCATCTATTTATGCTAACATGTATTGTATCCTTGAAAACAAGACACAAATGTGATTTGTTTTTTAATGATTGTAAAGAATATTTTAAACAAGTCAACATTACTGTCCATAGCAGTTTGTATGTCAAAAGGCCTTTGAAACAGAGGCATGTGTCGGGATGTTTTATATAATATAAAGATTGGATGAAGCATACACTGTGTGCCTTGCTGATTTACCCCCCAAAACATTTTTTTTTTGTGTTTTCAGAATTCACTTTTTTTAGCAAGGTTCTTATCAAATGTGTTTTGTGTTGTTGTGCTACACTGGATTGACGTTAGTTACGCTGAAGTTGATCAGATATATAATGACCAGAACAGAAAGTGTTTATGTATAAACACGCTCAGTATTTTGGTCAAAATCCATTTCTTGTGTTTCCACTGGATTGACAGATACAGTATTCTGTGTTTCTCTGCTGTTACAGTATTACGGTGAGATCTGATGACTGTTTTTGATTTTATATATATATATATATATGTGTATATTAATGTTGTCATTCACCGTTTCTTTCTACTTGATGTACATTTTTAAATCTTATTACATGACAAAACCATCGTTTTATATTGCTGTATGTGACTACTGAATGTGTGAGAAATGAAAATACACATCAAATTAAAATGCATTTAATTTTACTGCATGAACCATCCATCTGCAAATGCGGCTGCGCCCATTACCGTTGAATTATTTGTTATATTAAAATTTATATTTAATTTGTGTCAAACTGTGGTTCTTAATACATGTAAGAAGGGAATGCAAGTCAAATGTAACACTGACTGCAAGTTCAGGTCAGGTCTATTAATTAATATTATCAGATACACATTATGATTTTATGTATTCGTAAATGCTGAAAATTGAATTTCATATAACTTACAAACAAATGCTTAAATGAGTTTATGTAAAAACATATTTGGTATGAGATTGATCATATAATTTTTTTACAGTGTAGTACCAAGTGCAACTGCAAAAATTATTTTCAGACATGCAGGCTGCCATTCGTCGATCTCAATCTCAAACAAAAATCTCAGGAAGTTGTGTAAACCTTGTTTTCTATAAATCAGGCAAATCTGTCAGTTCATTCCAGCTAATTAGACTGAGGTATAGTTTAAACTCTCATTGAATTACTTTTTGCCTGGCAAAATGGTTACCATGTTCTCCACACATCAGATTACTCACATTACACTGCTCACTCACATCACATTACTCACTTACATTACACTGCTCACTCACATCACATTACTCACTTACATTACACTGCTCACTCACATCACATTACTCACTTACATTACACTGCTCACGTACATCACATTACTCACTTATATTACACTGCTCACATCACATTACTCACTTACATTACACTGCTCACGTACATCACATTACTCACTTACATTACACTGCTCACTCACATCACATTACTCACTTACATTACACTGCTCACTCACATCACATTACTCACTTACATTACACTGCTCACTCACATCACATTACTCATTACATTACACTGCTCACACATTACTCACATTACTGCTCACACATCACATTACTCACTGCTACACTGCTCACATCACATTACTCACTTATATTACACTGCTCACATCACATTACTCACTTACATTACACTGCTCACATCACATTACTCACTTACATTACACTGCTCACTCACATCACATTACTCACATTACACTTACACTGCTCACTCACATTACTCACTTACATTACACTGCTCACTCACATCACATTACTCACTTACATTACACTGCTCACATCACACACTCACTTACTCACTTACATTACACTGCTCACATCACATTACTCACTTACATTACACTGCTCACGTACATCACATTACTCACTTACATTACACTGCTCACGTACATCACATTACTCACTTACATTACACTGCTCACTCACATCACATTACTCACTTACATTACACTGCTCACATCACATTACTCACTTACATTACACTGCTCACTCACATCACATTACACATTACTCACTTACATTACACTGCTCACATCACATTACTACTCACATTACATTACTCACTCACATCACATTACATTACATTACACTGCTCACATCATCACATTACTCACTTACATTACACTGCTCACTCACATCACATTACTCACTTACATTACACTGCTCACATCATTACATTACTTACATTACACTGCTCACTCACATCACATTACTGCTCACATTACATCACATCACATTACTCACTTACATTACACTGCTCACATCACATTACTCACTTACATTACACTGCTCACATCACATTACTCACTTACATTACACTGCTCACTCACATCACATTACTCACTTACATTACACTGCTCACTCACATCACATTACTCACTTACATTACACTGCTCACTCACATTACTCACTTACATTACACTCACTCACATCACATCACTCACTTACATTACACTGCTCACTCACATCACATTACTCACTTACATTACACTGCTCTCACATCACATTACTCACTTACATTACACTGCTCACTCACATCACATTACTCACTTACATTACACTGCTCACTCACATCACATTACTCACTTACATTACACTGCTCACTCACATCACATTACTCACTTACATTACACTGCTCACTCACATCACATTACTCACTTACATTACACTGCTCACTCACATCACATCACTCACTACATTACACTGCTCACGTCACATCACATTACTCACTTACATTACACTGCTCTCACATCACATTACTCACTTACATTACACTGCTCACTCACATCACATTACTCACTTACATTACACTGCTCACGTACATCACATTACTCACTTACATTACACTGCTCACATCACATTACTCACTTACATTACACTGCTCACTCACATCACATTACTCACTTACATTACACTGCTCACGTACATCACATCACTCACTTACATTACACTGCTCACTGCTCACACATCACATTACTCACATTTCACATTACACTGCACTTACATTACACTGCTCACTCACATCACATTACTCACTTACATTACACTGCTCACTCACATCACATTACTCACTCACATTACACTGCTCACATTACACTACTCACTGCTCACTCACATCACATCACACATTACTCACTCACATTACACTCACTTACATTACACTGCTCACTCACATCACATTACTCACTTACATTACACTGCTCACGTACATCACATTACTCACTTACATTACACTGCTCACATCACATCACATTACTCACTTCACATTACACTGCTCACTCACATCACATTACTCACTTACATTACACTGCTCACATCACATTACTCACATTACACTGCTCACATCACATTACTTCGTTACATTACACTGCTCACTCACATCACATTACTCACTTACATTACACTGCTCACTCACATCACATTACTCACTTACATTACACTGCTCACGTACATCACATTACTCACTTACATTACACTGCTTCACATCACATTACACTACATTACACTCACTCACATCACACTGCTCACTCACATTACATTACTCACATTACATTACTCTGCTCACATCACATTACTCACATCACATTACTCACTTATATTACACTGCTCACTCACATCACATTACTCACTTACATTACACTGCTCACTCTCACTCACATTACTCACATCACATTACTCACTCACATTACACTGCTCACTCACATCACATTACTCACTTACATTACACTGCTCACTCACATCACATTACTCACTTACATTACACTGCTCACTCACATCACATTACTCACATTACACTGCTCACGTACATCACATTACTCACTTACATTACACTGCTCACTCACATCACATTACTCACATTACACTGCTCACTCACATTACACTGCTCACTCACGTACATCACATTACTCACTTACATTACACACACATCACATTACTCACATTACATACTACATCACTACTCACTTACATTACACTGCTCACTCACATCACATTACTCACTTACATTACACTGCTCACACATCACATTACTCACTCACATTACACTACTCACTGCTCACTCACTCACACACATTACTCACTCACATTACACTGCTCACTCACATCACATTACTCACTTATCACATTACACTGCTCCTCACATCACATTACTCACTTACATTACACTGCTCACTCACATCACATTACTCACTTACATTACACTGCTCACTCACATCACATTACTCATACATTACACTGCTCACTCACATCACATTACATTACTCACTTACATTACACTGCTCACATCACATTACTCACTTACATTACACTGCTCACATCACATTACTTCACATCACATTACATCACTCACATTACATTACTCACTTACATTACACTGCTCACTCACATCACATTACTCACTTACATTACACTGCTCACTCACATCACATTACTCACTTACATTACACTGCTCACTCACATCACATTACTCACACTTACATTACACTGCTCACTCACATCATCACATTACTCACTTACATTACACACTCACTCACATCACATTACTCACATACATTACACTGCTCACTCACATCACATTACTCACTTACATTACACTGCTCACTCACATCACATTACTCACTTACATTACACTGCTCACTCACATCACATTACTCACATTACACTGCTCACTCACATCACATTACTCACTTACATTACACTGCTCACTCACATCACATTACTCACTTACATTACACTCATTACACTCACATCACATTACTCACTTACATTACACTGCTCACTCACATCACATTACTCACTTACATTACACTACTTACACTGCTCACTCACATCACATTACTCACTTACATTACACTGCTCACTCACATCACATTACTCACATTACACTGCTCACTCACATCACATTACTCACTTACATTACACTGCTCACATCACATTACTCACTTACATTACACTGCTCACTCACATCACATTACTCTCACTTACTCACATTACACTGCTCACGTCACATTACTCACATTACACTGCTCACACATCACATTACTCACTTACATTACACTGCTCACTCACATTCACATTACACTGCTCACTCACATCACATTACTCTTACATTACACTGCTCACTCACTCACTCACATTACATCACTTACATTACACTGCTCACTCACATCACATTACTCACTTACATTACACTGCTCACTCACATCACATTACACTGCACTTACATTACATTGCTCATATTACACTGCTCACATCATTACTCACTTACATTACACTGCTCACACATCACATTACTCACTTACATTACACTGCTCACTCACATCACATTACTCACTTACATTACACTGCTCACTCACATCACATTACTCACTTACATTACACTGCTCACTCACATCACATTACTCACTTACATTACACTGCTCACATCACATTACTCACTTACATTACACTGCTCACTCACATCACATTACTCACTTACATTACACTGCTCACATCACATTACTCACTTACATTACACTGCATTCACTCACATCACATTACTCACTTACATTACACTGCTCACTCACATCACATTACTCACTTACATTCACTTACATTACATTGCTCACTCACATCACACTACTCACTTACATTACACTGCTCACTCACATCACATTACTCACACATTACACTGCTCACACATCACATTACTCACTTACATTACACTGCTCACATCATTACTCATTACACACTCACTTACATTACACTGCTCTCACATCACATCACTTACTTACATTCTCACATTACTGCTCACTCACATCACATTACTCACTTACATTACACTGCTCACTCACATCACATTACTCACTTACATTACACTGCTCACTCACATCACATTACTCACTTACATTACACTGCTCACATCACATCACATTACATTACACTGCTCACATTACATCACATTACTCACTCACATCACATCACTCACTCACTTACATTACACTGCTCACTCACATCACATTACTCACTTACATTACACTGCTCACATCACATTACTCACTTACATTACACTGCTCACTCACATCACATTACTCACTTACATTACACTGCTCACTCACATCACATTACTCACTTACACTACACTGCTCACATCACATCACTCACATTACATTACTCTGCTCACATCACATTACTCACTTACATTACACTGCTCACTCACATCACTTACTCACTTACATTACACTGCTCACTCACATCACATTACTCACTTACATTACACTGCTCACTCATCACATTACTCACTTACATTACACTGCTCACTCACATCACATTACTCACTTACATTACACTGCTCACATTCACATCACACATTCACTCACTTACATTACACTGCTCACTCACATCACATTACTCACTCACATTACACTGCTCACTCACATCACATTACTCACTTACATTACACTGCTCACTCACATTACTCTTACATTACACTGCTACACATCTCACTCACATCACATTACTCACTTACATTACACTGCTCACTCACATCACATTACTCACTTACATTACACTGCTCACTCACATCACATTACTCACTCACATTACACTGCTCACTCACATCACATTACTCACTTACATTACTCACATTACATTCACACTCACATTCACATCACATTACTCACATTACATTACACTGCTCACATCACACTCACATTACACTGCTCACATCACATTCACTTCACATTACACTGCTCACTCACATCACATTACTCACTTACATTACACTGCTCACATCACATTACTCACTTACATTACACTGCTCACTCACATCACATTACTCACTTACATTACACTGCTCACATCACATTACTCACTCACATTACACTGCTCACTCACATCACTCACACACTTCACACTCACATTACACATTGCTCACATTACACTGCTCACATCACATTACTCACTTACATTACACTGCTCACTCACTCACATCACATTACATTCACTTGCTCACATTACACTGCTCACATCACATTACTCACTTACATTACACACTACACACATTACACTGCTCACTCACATCACATTACTGCACTTACATTACACTGCTCACATCACATTACATTACTCACTGCTCACATCATTGCTTACTCACTCACATTACACATTACACTGCACACACGTCACATTACTCACTTACATTACACTGCTCACTCACATCACATTACTCACTACATTACACTGCTCACATCACATCACTCATTCTCACTTACACTCACACATTACACTGCTCACATCACATTACTCACTTACATTACACTGCTCACTCACATCACATTACTCACTTACATTACACTGCTCACTCACATCACATTACTCACTTACATTACACTGCTCACTCACATCACATTACTCACTTACATTACACTGCTCACTGCACATCACATTACTCACTTACATTACACTGCTCACATCACATTACTTCACTTACATTACACTGCTCACTCACATCACATTACTCACTTACATTACACTGCTCACTCACATCACATTACTACTCACATCACATTACACTTACTCACTCACATCACATTACTCACTTACATTACACTGCTCATCATCACATCACATTACTCACTTACATTACACTGCTCACTCACATTACACTGCTCACTCACATCACATTACTCACTTACATTACACTGCTCACATCACATTACTCACTTACATTACACTGCTCACTCACATCACATTACTCACTTACATTACACTGCTCACTCACATCACATTACTCACTCACACTCACTACTCACCACACACTGCTCATCACATCACATTACTTCATATTACACTGCTCACTCACATCACATTACTCACTTACATTACACTGCTCACTCACATCACTCACTCACTTACATTACACTGCTCACTCACATCACATTACTCACTTATATTACACTGCTCACTCACATCACATTACTCACTTACATTACTCACTCACTCACATCACATCACTCACATTACACTGCTCACTCACATTACTCACTTACATTACACTGCTCACATCACTCATTACATTACACTTACTCACATTACACTTACATTACACTGCTCACTTACATCACATTCACATCACTTACTCACTTACATTACACTGCTCACTCACATCACATTACTCACTTACATTACACTGCTCACATCACATTACTCACTTACATTACACTGCTCACATCACATTACTCACTTACATTACACTGCTCACTCACTCATCACATTACTCACACTTACATTACACTGCTC
Source organism: Paracanthobrama guichenoti (assembly GCA_018749465.1). Lineage (NCBI taxonomy): Eukaryota > Metazoa > Chordata > Actinopteri > Cypriniformes > Gobionidae > Paracanthobrama > Paracanthobrama guichenoti. Next base: position 19,764,778 of record CM031950.1, read on the forward strand.
ACATCACATTACTCACTTACATTACACTGCTCACTCACATTACACTGCTCACTCACATTACACTGCTCACTCACACATTACACTGCTCACTCACATCACATTACACATTACACTGCTCACTCACATCACATTACTCACTTATATTACACTGCTCACTCACATCACATTCACACTTCATTACACTGCTCACATCACACTTACATTCACTTCATTACATCACTCACATCACATCACATTCACTCACATTACACTGCTGCTCACATCACATCATTACTCACTTACATTACACTGCTACTCACTCACATCACATTACTCACTTACATTACACTGCTCACATCACATTACTCACTTACACTACACTCACATCACATTCACATTCACTCACATTACACTGCTCACTCACATCACATTACTCACTTACATTACACTGCTCACTCACATCACATTACTCACATACATTACACTGCTCTACTCACATCACTCACTCACTTACTTACACTGCTCATCACATTACTCACTTACATTACACTGCTCACTCACATCACATTACTCACTCACTCATTGCTCTCACATTACACTGCTCACTCACATCACATTACTCACTTCACATTACACTGCTCACTCACATCACATTACTCACTTACATTTACACTGCTCACTTACACATGCTCACTCATTACTCACTTACATTACACTGCTCACTCACATCACATTACTCACTCACATTACACTGCTCACTCACATCACATTACTCACTTACATTACACTGCTCACTCACATCACATTACTCACTTACATTACACTGCTCACATCACATTACTCACTTACATTACACTGCTCACTCACATCACATTACTCACTTACATTACACTGCTCACTCACATCACATTACTCACTTACATTACACTGCTCACTCACATTACTCACTTACATTACACTCACTCACACATCACATTACACTGCTCACTTACATTACACTGCTCACATCACACTCACACATTACACTTCACATTACACTCACTCACATCACATCACACACTTCACTCACTTCACATTACACTGCTCACTCACATCACATTACTCACACATTACACTGCTCACTCACACACATCACACTCACTCACTCACATCACTCATTACATTACACTGCTCACTCACATTACTCATTACATTACACTGCTCACATCACATTACTCATTACATTACACTGCTCACTCACATCACATTACTCACGTTACATTACACTGCATTCACATCACATTCACTCACACATTACACTGCTCACTCACATCACATTACTCACTACATCATTACATCACATTGCTCACTCACATTACTCACTTACTCACATTACACTGCTCACTCACATCACATTACTCACTTACATTACACTGCTCACTCACATCACATTACTCACTTACATTACACTGCTCACTCATCACATTGCTCACTTACACTTACTTACTCACATTACACTACTTACTCACATTACACACTTACATTACACTGCTCACATTACATTACACTGCTCACTCACATCACATTACTCACATTACACTGCTCACTCACATCACATTACTCACATCACATACACATCACTCACTTACATTACACTGCTCACTCACATCACATTACTCACTTACATTACACTCACTCACATCACACTCACATTACTGCTCACTTACATTACACTGCTCACTCACATCACATTACTCACTTACATTACACTGCTCACATCACATTACTCACTTACATTACACTGCTCACATCACATTCACTTATATATTACACTACTCACATCACATTACTCTGCTCACATCACATCACATTACTCACTTCACATTACACTGCTCACATCACATTACATTACATTCACTTCATCACATTACTCACTTACATTGCTCACATCACATTACTCACTTACATTACACTGCTCACTCACACATTATCACATTACACTCACATTACACTCACTCATTCACATCACACTCACTTACATTACACTGCATCACATCATCACATTACTCACTTACATTACACTGCTCACTCACATCACATTCACACTTATATTACACACTTACATTACACTGCTCACTCACATCACATTACTCACTTATATTACACTGCTCACTCACATCTTACATTACACTGCTCACTCACATCACTCACTTACATTACACTGCTCACTCACATCACATTACTCACTTACATTACACTGCTCACTCACATCACATTACTCACTTACACTACACTGCTCACATCACACATCACATTACACTCACTCACATCACATTGCTCACTCACATTACACTGCTCACTCACATCACATTACTCTCACTTACATTACACACTCACTCACATCACATTACACTCACTTACATTACACTGCTCACTCACATCACATTACTCACTTACATTACACACTCACTCACATTACTCATACTACACTCACATCACATCACTTACATTACACTGCTCACATCACATCACATTACTCACTTACATTACACTGCTCACTCACATCACATTACTCACATTACACTTACACACTACACTCACATCACATTACTCACATTACATTACACTGCTCACATCACATCACACTTTACATTACACTGCTCACTACTCACATCACATTACTCACTTACATTACACTGCTCACATCACATTACTCACTTACATTACACTGCTCACTCACATCACATTACTCACTTACATTACACTGCTCACTCACATCACATTACTCACTTACATTACACTTACATTGCTCACTCACATCACATTACTCACTTACATTACACTGCTCACTCACATCACATTACACTGCTCACATCACATTACTCACATTACACTGCTCACTCACATCACATTACTCACTTACATTACACTGCTCACTCACATCACATTACTCACTTACATTACACTGCTCACATCACATTACTCACTTACATTACACTGCTCACTCACATCACATCACTCACTTACATTACACTGCTCACTCACATCACATTACTCACTTACATTACATTTACTCACATCACATTACTCACTCACACTGTCACATTACTCACTTACATTACACTGCTCACTCACATCACATTACTCACTTACATTACACTGCTCACCACATCACACACTCACTTACATTACACTGCTCACTCACATCACATTACTCACTCACATTACACTGCTCACTCACATTACTCACACATTACACTGCTCACTCACATCACATTACTCACTTATTACACTGCTCACTCACATCACATTACTCACTACATTACACTACTCACACTCACATTACACACACATTACACTCACTCACTCACATCACATTACTCACTTACATTACACTGCTCACTCACATCACATTACTCACTTACATTACACTGCTCACTCACATCACATTACTCACTTACATTACACTGCTCACTCACATCACATTACTCACATTACACTGCTCACTCACATCACATTACTCACATTACACTGCTCACTCACATCACATTACTCACTTATATTACACTGCTCACATCACATTACTCACATTACACTGCTCACTCACATCACATTGCTCACTCACATTACACTGCTCACACATCACATTACTCACTTACATTACACTGCTCACTCATCACATTACTCACTTACATTACACTGCTCACTCACATCACATTACTCACTTACATTACACTGCTCACATCACACTGCTCACTCACATTACATTACTCACTCACTCACATCACATTACGTCACTTACATTACATTGCACACTCACATCACATTACTCACTTACATTACACTGCTCACTCACATCACATTACTCACTTACATTACACTGCACATCACATTACTCACTCACATTACACTGCTCACTCACATCACATTACTCACTTACATTACACTTACACTCACTCACTCACTTACATTACACTGCTCACTGCTCACATCACATTACTCACTTACATTACACTGCTCACTCACATCACATTACTCACTTACATTACACTGCTCACTCACATCACATTACACTGCTCACTCACATCACATTACTCACTTACATTACACTGCTCACTCACATCACATTACTCACTTACATTACACTGCTCACTCACATCACATTACTCACTTACATTACACTGCTCACTCACATCACATTACTCACTTACATTACACTGCTCACTCACATCACATCACATTACTCACATTGCTCACTTACATTACACTGCTCACTCACATCACATTACTCACTACACATTACACACTCACTCACATCACATTACTCACTTACATTACACTGCTCACTCACATCACATTACTCACTTACATTACACTGCTCACTCACATCACATTACTCACTTACATTACACTGCTCACTCACATCACACTCACTGCCACTACTCACATCACATTACTCACTTACATTACACTGCTCACTCACATCACATTACTCACTTACATTACACTGCTCACTCACATCACATTACTCACTTACATTACACTGCTCACATCACACACTCACATGCTCACTTACATTACACTGCTCACTCACATTACATTGCTCACTCACATCACATTACTCACTTACATTACACTGCTACTCACATTACATTACACTACACTGCACACTCACATCACATTACTCACTTACATTACACTGCTCACTCACATCACATTACTCACTTACATTACACTGCTCACTCACATCACATTACTCACTTACATTACACTGCTCACTCACATCACATCACTCACATTACACTGCTCACTCACATCACTTACATCACATTACTCACTCACATCACATTACTCACTCACATTACACTGCTCACTCACATCACATTACTCACTCACATTACACTGCTCACTCACATCACATTACTCACTTACATTACACTGCTCACTCACATTACACTGCTTACATTACACTGCTCACTCACATCACATTACTCACTTACATTACACTGCTCACTCACATCACATTACTCACTTACATTACACTGCTCACTCACATCACATTACTCACTTACATTACACTGCTCACTCACATCACATTACTCACTTACATTACACTGCTCACATCACATCACATTACACTCACTCACATCACACTTCACACACATTACACTACTCACTCACTGCTCACTCACATCACTCACTTACATTACACTGCTCACTCACATCACATTACTCACTTCACATTACACTGCTCACATCACATCACATCACACTTACATCACACTGCTACTCACATTACATTACTCACATTCACATCACATCACATTACTCACATTACACTGCTCACTCACATCACATTACTCACTTACATTACACTGCTCACTCACACTCACTTACATTACACTGCTCACTTACATCACATTACTCACTTACATTACACTGCTCACTCACATCACATTACTCACTTACATTACACTGCTCACTCACATCACATTCACTTACATTACACTTCACTGTTATCACATTACTCACATTACACTGCACTCACATCACACTCACACATTACACACACTCACATCACATTACTCACTTACATTACATTACATTGCTCACTCACACATGCTCACACATTACACTGCTCACTTACATTACACTGCTCACATCACATTACTCACTTACATTACATTACACTGCTCACTCACATCACATTACTCACTTACATTACACTGCTCACACATCACATTCACATTACTCACACTCACATTACACTGCTCACTCACTCACATCACATTACTCACTTACATTACACTCACTCACATCACATTACTCACTTACATTACACTGCTCACTCACATCACATTACTCACTTACATTACACTCACTACACACATTGCTCACTCACATCACATTACTCACTTACATTACACTGCTCACTTACATCACATTACTCACTTACATCACATTACACTCACATTACTCACATTACATTACATCATTACACTCACTCACACATTACACTCACATCACATTACTCACTTACATTACACTGCTCACTCACATCACATTACTCACTTACATTACACTGCTCACACATCACATTACTCACTTACATTACACTGCTCACTCACATCACATTACTCACTTACATTACACTGCTCACTCACATCACATTACTCACTTACATTACACTGCTCACATCATTACATTACTCACATTACACTGCTCACTACATCACACTGCTCACTTACATTACACTGCTCACATCATCACATTACTCACTTACATTACACTGCTCACTCACATCACATTACTCACTTACATTACACTTATCACATTACACTGCATTCACTGCTCACATCACATCACACACTCACACATTACATTACATTACACTTACATTACACTGCTCACATCACATCACTCACTTCACATTACACTGCTCACTCACATCACATTACTCACATTACATTGCTCACATCACATTGCTACTCACATCTCATTACACTGCTCACTCATCACTACTCACATTACACACTACATTCACATCACATTACTCACTTACATTACACTGCTCTCACATCACACTTACATCACATTACTCACTTACATTACACTGCTCACACTCACACACATACTTACATTACACTGCTCACTCACATTACATTACTCACTTACATTCACACTTCACTCACATCACATTACTCACTCACATTACACTGCTCACTCACATTCACTGCTCATCACACATTACTCACTTACATTACACTGCTCACTCACATCACATTACTCACTTACATTACACTGCTCACTCACATCACTTACACTGCTCACTCACATTACTCACTTGCATTCTGCTCACATCACATTACTCACTTACATTACACTGCTCACTCACATCACATTACTCACTTACATTACACTGCTCACTCACATCACATTACTCACTCACATTACACTACTCACTCATCACATTACACTGCTCACTCACATCACATTACACTGCTACACTCACATCACATTCACACTTACATTACATCACTCACTCACATCACATTACTCACTTATACATTACACTGCTCACTCACTCACATTCACACACATTACACTGCTACTACACACTTCACATTACACTGCTCACTCACTCACATCACATTGCTCACTTACATTACACTGCTCACATCACATTACTCACTTACATTACACTGCTCACATCACATTACTCACTTACATTACACTGCTCACTCACATTACACTGCTCACTCACATCACATTACTCACTTACATTACACTGCTCACTCACATCACATTACTCACTTACATTACACTGCTCACTCACTCACATTACTCACACATACACTGCTCACTTCACTTACATTACACTGCTCACATCACATCACTCATTACACTGCTCACTCACATTACACTTACTCACTTATACTACACATCACATTACTCACTTACATTACACTGCTCACATCACTCACTCACATTACTCACTCACTCACATCACATTACACTGCATTACACTGCTCACATCACATTACTCACTTACATTACACTGCTCACTCACATCACATTACTCACTTACATTACACTGCTCACTCACTCATCACACTGCTCACTCACTCACATTACATTGCTCTCACTCATCACATTACTACATTACATTACACTGCTCACATCACATTACTCACTTACATTACACTGCTCACATCACATTACTCACTCACATTACACTGCTCACTCACATTACACTACACTACATTACACTGCTCACTCACATTACACTGCTCACTCACATCACATTACTCACTTACATTACACTGCTCACATCACATTACTCACTTACATTACTGCTCACTCACATCACATTACTCACATTACACTGCTCACTCACATCACATTACTCACTTACATTACACTGCTCACTCACATCACATTACTCACTTACATTACACTGCTCACTCACATCACATTACTCACTTACATTACACTGCTCACTCACATACTCATTACTGCTCACTCACTCACATTACTCACATTACACTGCTCACTCACATCACATTACTCACTCACATTACACTGCTCACATTACACATCACATTACATTCACTTACATTACACTGCTCACATCACATTACTCACTTACATTACACTGCTCACTCACATCACATTACTCACTCACATTACACTGCTCACTCACATTATCACTGCTCACATCACATTACTCACTTACATTACACTGCTCACTCACATCACATTACTCACTTATATTACACTTACTCACATACTCACTCACATCACATTACTCACTTACATTACACTGCTCACTCACATCACACTCACATTACACTCACTCACATTACACTGCTCACATCACATTACTCACATTACACTGCTCACTCACATCACATTACTCACACATTACTGCTCTCACATCACATTACTCACTCACATTACACTGCTCACTCACATCACATTACTCACTTACATTACACTGCTCACTCACATCACATTACTCACTTACATTACACTGCTCACTCACATCACATCACTCACTTATATTACACTGCTCACTCACATCACATTACTCACATTATATTACATTGCTCACTCACATCACTACTCACTTACATTACATTACTCACTCACATCACATTACTACTCACATTACATTACACTGCTCACTCACATCACATTACTCACATTACACTGCTCACTCACATCACATACACTCACTACATTACACTGCTCACTTACACACATTACTCACTTACATCACATTCATCACACATTACACTGCTCACTCACATCACATTACTCACTTACACATTACACTCACTCACTCACATCACATTACTCACTTACATTACACTGCTCACATACTCACACTACATTACATTACTCACTTACATTACTCACTCACATTACACTGCTCACTCACATCACATTACTCACTTATATTACACTGCTCACATCACATTACTTCACTTACATTACACACTCACTCACATTACACTACTCACTCACATCACATTACTCACTTACATTACACTGCTCACTCACATCACATTACTCACTTACATTACACTGCTCACATCACATTACTCACATTACACTGCTCACTCACATCACATTACATTACACTGCTCACTCACATCACATTACTCACTTACATTACACTGCTCACTCACATCACACATTACACTGCTCATCACATCACATTACTTACATTACACTGCTCACTCATCACATTCACATTACATCACTTACTCATTACACTGCTCACTCACTCACATCACATCACTCACTTACATTACACTGCTCACTCACATCACATTACTCACTTATATTACACTGCTCACTCACATCACATTACATCACTCACTACTCACTTACATTACACTGCTCACTCACATCACATTACTCACTTACATTACACTGCTCACTCACATCACTCACTTACATTACACTGCTCACTCACATCACATTACTCACTTACATTACACTGCTCACTCACATCACATTACTCACTTACATTACACTGCTCACTCACATCACATTACTCACTTACATTACACTGCTCACTCACATCACATTACTCACTTACATCACATTACTCACTTACATTACACTGCTCACATTACTCACTTACATTACACTGCTTACTCACTGCTCACTCACATCACATTACACTATATTACACTCACATCACATTACTCACTTACATTACACTGCTCACTCACATCACATTACTCACTTACATTACACATGTACATCACATTACTCACTTACATTACACTGCTCACTCACATCACATTACTCACTTACATTACACTGCTCACTCACATCACATTACTCACTTACATTACACTGCTCACTCACATCACTCACTTACATTACACTGCTCACTCACATCACATTACTCACTTATATTACACTGCTCACTCACATCACATTACTCACTTACATTACACTGCTCACTCACATCACTCACTCACATCACATTACTCACTTACATTACACTGCTCACTCACATCACATTACTCACTTACATTACACTGCTCACTCACATCACACATCACTCACATCACATTACTCACTTACATTACACTGCTCACATCACATTACTCACTTACATTACACTGCTCACTCACATCACATTACTCACTTACATTACACTGCTCACTCACATCACATTACACTACTCACTTACATTACACTGCTCACTCACATCACATTACTCACTTACATTACACTGCTCACTCACATCACATTACTCACTTACATTACACTGCTCACTCACATTACACTGCTCACTCACATCACATTACTCACTTATATTACACTGCTCACTCACATCACATTACTCACTTACATTACACTGCTCACACATCACATTACTCACTTACATTACACTGCTCACTCACATCACATTACTCACATTACACTGCTCACTCATCACATTACTCATATATTACACTGCTCACATCACATTACTCACTTATATTACACTGCTCACTTACATTACACTGCTCACATCACATTACTCACTTATATTACACTGCTCACTTACATTACACTGCTCACATCACATTACTCACTTACATTACACTGCTCACTCACATCACATTACTCACTTACATTACACTGCTCACTCACATCACATTACTCACTTACATTACACTGCTCACTCACATCACACTGCTCACATTACACTCACTCACATCACACTTACTCACTTACATTACACTGCTCACATCACATTACTCACATTACACTGCTCACTCACATCACATTACTCACATTACACTGCTCACTCACATCACATTACACTGCTCACTCACATCACATTACTCACTTACATCACATTACTCACTTACATTACACTGCTCACTCACATTACACTGCTCTGCTCACATCACATTACTCACTTACATTTACTCACTTACATTACACTGCTCACTCACATCACATTACTCACTTACATTACACTGCTCACTCACATTACACTGCTCACTCACATCACATTACACTGCTCACTCACATTACACTGCTCACTCACATCACATTACTCACATTACACTGCTCACTCACATCACATTACACTGCTCACTCACATTACACTACTCACATCACATCACATTACTCACTTACATTACACTGCTCACTCACATTACACACTTACATCACATCACTTCACTTACACACACTGCTCACTCACATCACATTACTCACTTACATTACACTGCTCACTCACATCACATTACTCACTTATATTACACTGCTCACTTACATCACATTACTCACTCACATCACATTACTCACTTACATTACACTGCTCACTCACATCACATTACTCACATCACATTACTCACTTACATTACACTGCTCACTCACATCACATTACTCACTTATATTACACTGCTCACATCACATTACTCACTTACATTACACTGCTCACTCACATCACATTACTCACTTACATTACACTGCTCACTCACATCACATTACACTGCTCACTCACATTACACTGCTCACTCACATCACATTACTCACTTACATTACACTGCTCACTCACATCACATTACTCACTTACATTACACTGCTCACTCACATTACACTGCTCACTCACATCACATTACTCACTTATATTACACTGCTCACATCACATTACTCACTTACATTACACTGCTCACTCACATCACATTACTCACTTACATTACACTGCTCACTCACATCACATTACTCACATTACACTGCTCACTCACATCACATTACTCACTTATATTACACTGCTCACATCACATTACTCACTTATATTACACTGCTCACTTACATTACACTGCTCACATCACATTACTCACTTATATTACACTGCTCACTTACATTACACTGCTCACATCACATTACTCACTTACATTACACTGCTCACTCACATCACATTACTCACTTACATTACACTGCTCACTCACATCACATTACTCACTTACATTACACTGCTCACTTACATTACACTGCTCACTCACATCACATTACTCACTTACATTACACTGCTCACTCACATTACACTGCTCACTCACATCACATTACTCACATTACACTGCTCACTCACATCACATTACTCACATTAAACTGCTCACTCACATCACATTACACTGCTCACTCACATAACATTACTCACTTACATCACATTACTCACTTACATTACACTGCTCACTCACATTACACTGCTCACTTACATCACATTACTCACTTACATCACACTGCTCACTCACATCACATTACTCACTTACATTACACTGCTCACTCACATCACATTACTCACTTATATTACACTGCTTACTTACATCACATTACTCACTCACATCACATTACTCACTTACATTACACTGCTCACTCACATCACATTACTCACATCACATTACTCACTTACATTACACTGCTCACTCACATCACATTACTCACTTAGATTACACTGCTCACATCACATTACTCACTTACATTACACTGCTCACTCACATTACACTGCTCACTCACATCACACTCACATTACTCACATTACACTGCTCACTCACATCACATTACTCACATTACACTGCTCACTCACATCACATTACACTGCTCACTCACATAACATTACTCACTTACATCACATTACTCACATCACATTACTCACTTACATTACACTGCTCACTCACATTACACTGCTCACTTACATCACATTACTCACTTACATCACACTGCTCACTCACATCACATTACTCACTTACATTACACTGCTCACTCACATCACATTACTCACTTATATTACACTGCTCACTCACATCACATTACTCACTCACATCACATTACTCACTTACATTACACTGCTCACTCACATCACATTACTCACATCACATTACTCACATCACATTACTCACATCACATTACTCACTTACATTACACTGCTCACTCACATCACATTACTCACTTAGATTACACTGCTCACATCACATTACTCACTTACATTACACTGCTCACTCACATCACATTACTCACTTACATTACACTGCTCACATCACATTACTCACTTACATTACACTGCTCACATCACATTATTCACTTACATTACACTGCTCACTCACATCACATTACTCACTCACATCACATTACTCACTTACATTACACTGCTCACATCACATTACTCACATTACACTGCTCACTCACATCACATTACTCACTTACATCACACTACTCACTTACATTACACTGCTCACATCACACTACTCACTTACATTACACTGCTCACTCACATCACATTACTCACTTACATTACACTGCTCACATCACATTACTCACTTACATTACACTGCTCACTCACATCACATTACTCACTCACATTACACTGCTCACTCACATCACATTACTCACTTACATTACACTGCTCACATCACATTACTCACATTACACTGCTCACTCACATCACATTACTCACATTACACTGCTCACTTACATTTCACCTATATAGCAGGTGAAAAACAGTATGTGACAAAATAAGTATGTCCAAATTCACAGTACTCATAAAAGAACAAGCAAAAAGTACCCGGATGACCTAATACTGCCAGTGAGATTCTGAAGTGTGCATACAATGGACACTTTACTATCCCACGAGGCCGCAGGAGAGGATTTATGAATGGCTGTGAAGTTATGTAACTGACGCTGGAAGGTCACGAGATAATGACGTGGCAAATTACTTATTCAAAATAAGTACCTACTTAAGAGAGTATGTGAACAAATGAGACCTTATTGTAAAGTTTTAGTTAATGGTACTTATGGTGGCTTAATTTTAAACTTTTCTTCTCTTGAAATATTAAAAGGCCGACAGGTTTTGTGAGATTCAGCTATATGAGATCTTTGCATTGCATGTCCAAATTTTTCACTTTGTGTGAGTAAATGGGTGGCCCTATAAAATGCCTGTTCTCTCACTCTTTGCGGATGCGCTGCAGACTATCCCTGAGAGAGAGCGCGAGATGGAGGGAGGGCTTGATGTGACAGGCTTGACAGACTCATGGATGAGGGTGGAGGGGTTTCAGCTGGTAAGTATCATGTCAGATATGATGGCTCTCGCTCTGTCTCTAATGAGGGAGATCACCGTCTCCCACACCGTGTCAGGAAGCACCGACAAATCATCCGCGCGTCACGCCGGGGCCCGGAGATGATATGTTGACAAATGCAGAGAGTTCACTCTTTTAATTGACACTAAGAGAGGGAAACGCTCCCGCTGCCGGGAGACAAGCGTGGAAAACAATGCACAGGAGCAAAGAGGAGGGATCTGGAGGGAGAGAGAAGTGTCGGATGTGCATTGTTGGCACGGGATGTCATTCTCGGTGTTTGCGTTCAGACACCCTGCCATGATTAGAGGTGCGTTTCTCTGGGGCTGTCAGCGGTAAAACAGCACTCCGCATTGATACTGAGGGGAATATGCGGATGATTGAGGGATTTTATAAACATACAGGCATTGGCCATTCATTTGCGAATGCGTTTGAGGCAAACTGAGAGATGTCGTTTTGATGACACACGTGGAGCTTGAAACATTCCTTCAGAAGAACTGTATATATTCTCAGACAGGCTTGTGGAAGATAAAAGCAACCCTATAGATGTGCATTTTTTTCCTCAGGCACAGCACTTTTTACAATAGTATACTAGTAGCTTTATATAAACTGCATAATATTTATACAGTTTGGTACAGTCTGTTGCAGGACAGCAGATGTGATTTTGTGGGACAATGGGGAACACGAGAAAGGGAGACAAATTTAGGCATACTATTATATATTAATATTGATTTACACTAGTTGGAAAGCCTATTTGCAGGGACACTGAATGACAATATGCTTTGTTAATTGTGATCGGCTCTGTGACTGGCATCAATTTGCCCAGGTTGATACAATGTAACTGACCCACCAATTCCGTCTACTAAATATAGCCTAATGAAACATTACAATGTAAAATTATAGTCCCTACTAAAATAAATGTCCGGTTGTTCCTTTTTAAGGCCATACAAACACTGAATGCCTTCACTGGATTCAATGCATCTTGAATTTGAGCAGGAAGTTCTAGAAGTCCTGCTGTATCTAACCTTCACTTTTCAGGTCCACACTGGACTGGTTCCCTCCAGGTGGTCCATCCTATCTGAAAGGCCCATTTATAGCAATGTGCCTTTTTCACCAGCAGAGGGCAGAATAAACACATGCGCTCACTGGCCAGTGTGTCTACTCTAGTGCCTTTAAAGTGGAAGGAAACCTTTAAAGTTACTCTTAAATCATGCTATTTGGGACTGTTCCTTTGTAATGCCATGGTATTCTGTGAAGTAGGGAAATAATGATATGCTGACCATCTTATCTGATACAACCACAGTACTCCAAGGGAGAAAAAACAATAGATTTTTAAAAAATAAATCACCGTAGTAACAATATAAATGTAATTTAGATTGAAATGTAATAAATCTGCTTTTTAGTTCAGCATTTGATGGCTGTCACAATGAGACCTGACTTTTAATAGTTTCACATTTAAGCTGAATTGCTAACCTTTTATTCTCCTCATTACCAGGTAAAAAAATACCTCCGTCAATAAAAATAAAAATATTTTTAACTCACTAACATGAAGATGGACACCAAAGCCTCGACGTGAATCCTCGCGCACGCCAGCCTCTTTCCCGCCTATTCACAGGATTTCCGACACTCTCGCTCCTCATTTTGCCCACATATGGAGATATCTCGCGTCTTATTTGAATACATACATAGGACACGATTTCAGTCTAATGGTTTCGGGTCAGTCCAGCATATAATTGTATATCTTGTTATTATGCTGCTCCCCGGATGCTAAATTGGCTCAGTGGGTGTGAATGTGGTGCCAAGGAAGCAGTTCCACCAGAATTGTGCTTGATATGAGCTAACCTTAAACATCTCCCGTCATCGCTGTTGTTGTAAACTCGACACACAAAGAATGCCTCTTTAAACACTGAAACCTGATGTAAAACTGTGAATGCCAGTTCGATCAAAGTATTCTTATTTCTGGTTATTCCTTCAAAGCTGTTTACTGAACAGGCAACTTAAGTTAGTTAAGTGCACAGTCTTGTACCTTTGTCTTTTTGTCAACTTCTTTTTTGCGTCAAATAAAAGTTTGCAGTGCATTGATTTACCTTTACATTTACATTTACATTTATGCATTTGGCAGACGCTTTTATCCAAAGCGACTTACATTGCATTTAAGGTACAGATTTTTACATTTTGTCAGTTCTTGCTTTCCCTGGGAATCGAACCCATGACCTTGGTGTTGCCAGCACCACGCTCTTATTGTTTGAGCTACAGGAAAGCCTTGGCATGGCATGGCATGGTTCATGGCTTGTAAATCTTTAACGAAAACTTTTTTGAAATCTTTACGGAAAAAGTACTTCCTGAACCAAGACTGCTGAAAAAGTGATTGGGCACTGTTGCACTCTGTAACTTGGCTGTTTAAATAATTTAAACTAAGTCATTACATTAAACTGATTTGAAAAATATTTGTTGCATCTTGTATAACAACAAAAGTTGAAAATTGCTAAATTTAGTTGGGTACTGAAGGGCAATGACCGAATTACATCGGTACTACCGAGTACCGATTCACATTAAACCAATCGGTGCCAAATTTCAGTACCTGAGAACACATCTGGTGATATAGACTAGTGTCTGTGAATATTAAACCGCAAAAAGACTATATAAATACGAATCCTGCATGTCCCGCGTGTCTCTGTGCGAATGAATGGCGCAGAGGCGCGGTTTAATTTACCTCTCACACACACACACACACACTGATGGTTGCGTGTTTCCATCTATGCCGTCTCATATGAGGACATGAATGCATGAACTTCATCTCCAGAGTCACTTCATGTGCATTTTACCGTTTTATTTGAGAAAAACTTCCTTCATATCATAAACACACAGAAACTCAAAAAGGTCTTCACGGCAACCTCAAAACACAATTCATAAAAACAAGAAACTATCACAGCTCGGGAGCTGTCGGTCCCAGCTGGCTCGCCTTAAACTTCCATATTATCTATTTACTCGTCATTTTAATTTTCATATTTTAATTATAATTAGCTATTTAATAGGCTCTGCTTTTGTTCACATTTTCTTTTGTATTCACGAACTTACAGGACAAGCATACAGGCTAGATATTTATTTATGTAGAGAAAGCTGAACAGAAACTATGGGTCACTTTTCAGGTTTCATCATTGATGTTTGTCTAATAAATCGCAATAGGCTTTGTACTTTGTTACTTTTGATATAAAACAAAGTCTCAACTTTCAAATTCTGTCAATTTTAATCACAAAATCCAAACAATAAATACCATTTTGGCGCTCTAATGTGGCGCGAGAGAGAACGTTACACAAAGAAACATGAATTAACATCAGAAAAATATGTTGAAAGATACCCTTCAACTTACCGAAATCCGTATCATGTCTCATATGTAATCGATCAATCAGTGTTTCAACCGCAGAAAGACATAAAACAGCTTGTAAACAATGTCACGTAATAGCATTCGTTAAGCATTAACTTGATAGTCGGCAAGAGCTCACTCGCCACCAAGTGGACAGAGATGGGAAGTACAGTTATAAGTTACAGATCACCCTCAGTGTAAACTGTCAAAATAACGGACGGCTTTCAGATTTTCCCGTCAATGACGTTAGATTTTCGGTTAACGCGACCTCTGGTCGGTCCAACAACACAACTTTGCGATGTTTGCGATTGCTCTGGTTTCGGGAAACGCGTTGAACTATTCTGATAACTACGGAACTCGCACCGGAAACCCCAGTATGCCAAGCCGTTTGCCATGGTTTTGACTTTTATTCATTCCCAGGATATGAATTCTTGTTAAAAGGCTAATTTTTGATATTAGGAATTACATATCCACTAGTAAAAATGTGAATTATTGATATCAACAATGATGTTCAGCTCTATATTTCTTCACGCCCTGACGAAACTTACCAATTCACAAGATTAACGGAATGCATAGCTGATATAAAAAATTGGATGACCAGTAATTTCCTGCAACTTAATTCAGAAAAAAATTTATTTTTAATTGTTGGACAAAAAAGCTCCACAAGTAGTAACCTAGAATACTGTCTAACACTCGATGGCTGCTCTGTCAAGTCCTCGTCGTCAGTGAGGAACCTGGGTGTGCTCTTTGATACCAATCTTTCATTTGAAAGCTACATTTCTAACATCTATAAAACTGCATTCTACCATCTTAAAAATATATCTAAATTACGGTGCATGCTTTCAATGCAAAATGCTTTCATGACCTCAAGGCTAGATTATTGTAATGCTTTACTGGGTGGTTGCCCTGCTCGCTTAATAAACAAACTCCAGCTGGTCCAAAACGCAGCAGCTCAAGCTCTTACTAGAACCAGGAAGTGCGACCATATTAGCCCGGTTCTGTCAACACTGCACTGGCTCCCTATTAAACATTGCATACATTTTAAAATCTTGCTTATTACTTACAAAGCACTAAATGGTTTAGCTCCCCAGTACTTGAGCGAGCTCTTAACGCATTATACTCCATCACGTCTATTGCGGTCTCAAAACTCTGGCCAGTTGATAATCCCTAGAATATCAAAATCAACTGCAGGCGGTCGACCCTTTTCCTATTTAGTGCCTAAACTCTGGAACAGTCTTTTAAACCTAGACTAAAAACGCATCTCTTTACTATGGCATACACATAGAACATTATCAATCTCTATTATTCAAATCAGTAAATGACTGTTAGGCTGCATTAACTAGGTCAGCCGGAACCGGGAACACTTCCCATAACACCTGATGTACTCGTTACATCATAAGAAGAATGGCATCTGCGCTAATGTGAGTCTCTCTGTTTATCCCGAGGTTTACTGCAGTCAGCCGGATCCGGGCCGTATCCAGATCAGATGGTGGACCTGCGCCTGGACATGACCAACGCATCCCTGAAATGTCTGCAGAGAGCGTGTCAATTAAACTCCCTCTGTAAATGCCGCATCGACACGTCATCCTCATTAAACCCGTCTCCGGCGTGACGACTCCAATCTTTCAAACAATTTTACGAATATCTATTTACCTAATATGACTTAAGACCTGAAATGTTGCCAGAATTATAATCATACACTGTTTGTTCGTCGGCCAGAGCAGAACTGGCACCCCGACTGAGCCTGGTTTCTCCCAAGGTTTTTTTCTCCATTCTGGCCCTGAAGGAGTTTTGGTTCCTTACCACCGTTGCCTCTGGCTTTTCGCTTGCTCAGTTGGGGACTCCTAAATTTCATCTATATTACCGATCTGCCCGCATTGACGCTATATGATACTTGAGATTAGCTGGATAACATCACCGTTTCACCAGAGCGGCTGTACAGCCGAATCAAATTCTGTTGCATTATTTTCCTGTTAACATTGTGAAGCTGCTTTGAAACAACTGGACTTGTAAAAAGCGCTATATAAATAAAGGTGACTTGATTTGATGTCATCACTCACAGTAATACAAGTTCTTGATATCAAGAATTTAATTTCAACTATATAGTAAAAACTATAATTCTTAATAGCTGTAATTGTATTTTCACCAGTGAAATGTCACCATAGGCTGCCATTCAAATTCAATTGTTGATATCAAGAATTTCTTACCAGTTGAAATTCCAATTTCACATATCAGAAATAGCCTACAATTCTTACTAGTAAAAATCATAGTTTCTGATATCAATAATTATGTGGTTACTAGTGCAAATTATTATTCTTGATATCAAATTATTAGTCTATTCTTGATATCAACAATTGTTTTGCTAATAGTAAAAATTTTAATTTCTGATATCATGAATGTGATTGTTACTAGTAAGAGTCATTTTAGATATCTGGAATTATATTGATATCAGAAATAAATTTTCAGATATCAGAAATAACAAATTTAACATGTTGAAATACATTTACAATTATAAAAGTCTTGATATCACTACTAGTAACAACGTAATTATTGATATAAAAATCATGATTTTTGTAGAGAGTAAGAATTGTATTTCAAATTTCAACTAGTAAGAAATCAATTCTTGATATCAACAATTGAATTTGAATGGCAGCCTATGGTGACATTTCACTGATGAAAATACAATTACAGATATCAAGAATTATAGTTTTTACTAGTTGAAATTGAATTCTTGATATCAAAATAAGCATTTTAACTAGTGAATATTTAATTGTTGATATCAAGAATTCATATCCTGTGAATGATTAAAAGTCCAAACGGCTTGCCATACCCCAGTTCAGTTCTTATCAACACTGATTAAAAAACAAAATACAAAGCAGAGGGCACAATTCACTCCCTTCCAAACATCCCACACCCATGTCATTAAATATGGTGGCAACACTGCACAATAAAGTCCCATTAGTTTACTCTGACCATGAGTCTTTTATAACCACATATAACCACCACAATACAGACACAATGAAGATATGTCTCTCCGCTGAAGCATGTTTTGAATGTAAGGACTGGTGGCAGTTGGGTTGCTATATGCCTGATCCAGCCCTCTTTGCATTTCCCTCCTCAACTTGAAACAGGGAGGAAATCTCAGGGAGGCAAAAGAACAACAGAGCTAATTAGCCGCGCGGAGCTGACAGAGCGAAGCCAAATGGCTGCCAGCCAACCCAGCAGAGGAAGGAGACCCAATGTTCAGCAGGATCGATGGAGGAGACCACTTCATTAAAGACCCCCTGGAACAGAGCGAGAGAGAGGGTCTGTTTAATTAAGTCTGCGCTTCAGGGTCTAACAGCAGCCGTACAGCCACTGCTGTCACTGATTCGGCCCTTCTCTAGTGTGGCTCTCTTCTCTACACCAGGGGCCTCCTGGAAGTGTAAACGTGTGTGTGGGAACCTGAGGCTGTGTACATCAATCTAAACTGTTATACCACGGTATATGTGTCATCCAGCATGTCTTTTGCTTTGTGTCCATAAAGTTCCAAAAGATAAATACATTTAGGTATGAAGGTATGAAGACAGGGTCCAAAATGCACTGCAAAATGACACAGGGAATGAGTGTATATCAATATATTGATATTTCAGATATTACATTCATTAAATCTATGGGGTTTTGAGTATAACATATTTTTAAAACAAACACACTTGGGGCCCTATTTTAACGATCTGAGCACATGGTCCTCACAGCGCAGGTGCACTTAGAGCGTGTCCAGATCCACTTTTGCTAGTTTAACGACGGAAAAAACAGTTGGCACGCCAGGCACATGGTCTAAAAGGGTTGTCCCTAGTCTATTAATGAGTCATGGGTGTGTTTTGGGCGTAACGTGCAATAAACCAATCAGAGTCTCATCTCCCATTCCCTTTAAAAGCCAGTTGCGCTCGTGCCATGGAGGAATTTGTAAGCAGAAAGACTGAATGCTTCTCCAGAGAGGAATCCTTTTATTTTTAATATTTAAAAATGTGTGTGCGGTGCTGCATGTCCCTGTGTGTGTTACTGACTTTACAGCAGGTTTGTGTCGGTCAATGGCGCAGTCGTTTTCAGTTCCTCAAAATAGCAACACACCAACAATGCTCCTGAACACACCTGGTTTTCAGACCAGCTCGCCCATGGGTGAACAGATGGGCGAGAGTGCATTTGCTATTTAAACATCATGTTGCTGGACGTGAAAATTATAACTGCGTCAGGGTGAAACTAGCAAAAAACACTTGCGTCACACTTGCGTCATGTCATGTCTCATTGTGCCGGGTGTACGATAGGGCCCTTGGATGCATTATACATTTATACATTTATACACTACGTTCAAAAGTTGGGGTCAGTAAGTTTGGAAGAAAATAATACTTTCATTAATCAAGGATGCATTAAATTGATCAGAAGTGACAGTACAGACAATAATGTTGCAAAAGATTCCATTTCAAATAAATGCTGTTCTTTTGAACCTGAATGATTTCTGAAGGATTATGTGACGCTGAAAATTTAGCTTTGATTCACAAGAATAAATTATATTTTGAAACAGTTATTTGAAGTAATAATAATATTTCACAATAGTACTGTTTATACTGCGTTTTTGATCAAATAAATGCAGCATTGGTGAGCAGAAGAGACTTCAAAAACATTTGAACAGTAGTATGAAAATTTTGCCTATATACTTTTTTGATGATGTTACAGGCCAATGCAAACACATTTTGTCAAGTTTTCTATACATAGGCTACATAAATTATGTTCTCAACCCATCTAGTGTTTCTTTGTCAAATTAAAAGTCCTTTAAGTAGATCATCCAAACTTTAGCCTGATTTGAATATCTTCGACCTACCGCAACATAACACTATTTCAGGTTTTGTTGTTGTGACTCCTCTAGCGTGTGAACACTGTGCTGAGCCTGTACACTGACCACCTCATGCCACCTACAGTGACGGACAAAGAGAGCGAGCGTCCAACATGAAAAGGGGTTCATGCATATTGAAACCACAGCAGGTTCTCTCAGTCAAGAAAAAGCAAGGTGTAGAAAAAAGGCAACGTCTCAAAGCTATCTGAAACACCTAATGTATCGCCCCTCTGTCTAATCCATATTTCCCTAAGAGCTTTATGGAACAAATTGCTGCTAGACTTTGCATTTCAATGGATTTCATTAATGCATATTCAGTTTGCTTATGGTAGAGCGGAGAACGCACCCACCGGGACTCTCTATCTCAGCGTTCTGCCAATGACAACGGCTACATCGTGTTTCCATTTTAGTTTAATGCAGCCGACGCTAATGCATTTGAACGGCAGGGATCCCCCTTGCTTTGAATCTTTGCATCAGGGCAATTAGGATTTCTTACGTCTGTCAGTGTGCGATCAAACACTGTGCCGTGACCTGTGCCACAGAGCAGAAAGAGTGTCGTTATATGTCTGTGGTGTTGTGAGTTTCATTTGATCTCATGGGGAAATGTAATTATTTTATGGGGTGGCGAATGTCTAGGTCAGAATTGGACGACTTACACTGTTGGCAACCCTGGCAACCCTTTTACATTTCACTGCCAGTTGAATATTCTGTATATAACTGTGTATGTGACAAATAAAACTCTCTTGAATCTCTTGAATCTGGTCTAGGTCTAAGCATAACTGTCACTGAGGCATAGCAGATCGTATAAAAACTTACGAATTAGATAATTTTTTGGGTTATTTTTTCAGTGTTTGGGTAGTTTTGTGTTACACAGATCCTGGGTCAGACGTAACAACCCAGTGTTTGGGTAGTTTTGTGTTACACAGATCCTGGGTCAGACGTAACAACCCAGTGTTTGGGTAGTTTTGTGTTACACAGATCCTGGGTCAGACGTAACAACCCAGTGTTTGGGTAGTTTTGTGTTACACAGATCCTGGGTCAGACGTAACAACCCAGTGTTTGGGTAGTTTTTGTGTTACCCAGATCCTGGGTCAGACGTAACAACCCAGTGTTTGGGTAGTTTTTGTGTGACCTGCAGCGCTACACCAAACCATAATAAAATGAGCCTTCACAATAGATAACGCTTTGAGCTATGATCAATAAGTTATGACAACATATGTTTTTACATTGCTTTAATTCACCAAAACAAGTTAAGAAATGTTCAACTTTTTAAGACTGAAGTTTTATAAGATTCAACTCATTTTTTAAAGTCAGTTTAATGTAATTATCGTTGAAATTACTTAAACATCCAAGTTGATTGTACTTAAAATTTTAAGGCAGCATTTTTTTTTTTTTTACAGTGAATAACAAAGATTATTATTTTTACAAGACTCTACTTCAAACTTTCTCGTTTAATTCAGTGTTTTACTTTGTAATTATTTGTGAAATTGACAAGCACATATACAATGACCAAGCTCAGGTGTCTATGAAAAAACAAATCAGAAGACCTTAACATGCTTCCTCAGCTGACGAAAGACTTCAGTTTAGTGTGCGCTGAATATAAGTGGATGAGAAGACAAAACAAGAGAAGAGAGGAATATTAAAGCATCGGTTCCCCCTCTCAGAGCTGTCACCATCGGGAGACGAGCCTCTTTTCTGTCGTTCACTGAGACGGAGAGCTGATTAACAGCAGTTCTTCTCTGCCCCCTCCATCCACAGAAACCCCCACAACACACTCACCATGCAAATGTGTTTGTCACTATGACAGTATGTCTCAATTAAGGCAGACAGCGAGGAATCTCCGCACGGGGGACTCCTGTCTACTCCGCCGCACGCCTGACTGACCCCCTACCACACACAACACAGTCACACGTCCCAAAGACAGATTGTAACGAATGCAAAGGACAAAGCAAAAGTACAGAGACTAGAAGCATAGACGGAGTCGGCTGTGTGACAGCGCAGGAAAAACCTGAGCAGAAGCACGGAAACAACGAGCGTGTGAAGAGACAGAAACAGAAAGAGTTGACAAGAGCCTGTTGCTACAGTAAAGACGACACATCACTGTTATAACAGCAACATGAGCGGCCATAATAAACCAGAACAGACAAAAATTAAGTTCAGCTAGTCAGTCTTAATATAATTATGCTTTCTATTATATTATATCTTAGTATAATATAATTCATGCTTAACCCCCATCCGTTCCTCGGGTAATTTTGACCCCAAATTAATTTTTGAATTTGAGTGTTTATCAGAGTGGTCCAAGACCTTAGGACTTTTGTCGCACTTGAACCACGAATACACAAAAAATAAAAAAATAAAAACTAGCTGGATCCGAGTAGTAGTTTATTTGTGGTTGAAATAAAAAAGTAACAAATCCTTCCCTCGCGTGTCAATTTGACCCCCATTGGAATGAATGGAATGCGAGGAATGCTTCAGAACAAGGTTGAAAGTTAAACAACCTGAACTTTACCAAAAAATGATTTTATAATGTCTACATGTGTATCTGAATGTATACTGAAGAGAGTTGACTTTAGGACCCAGCGGAACAGCTCATTTGCTCCACATAGAGCTATTAGGACATCTAGTGGCAAGAGTCGTAAAAATTCAATTCACATTTATTTGTATAGAGCTTTTCACAATGCATTTAGTTTCAAAGCAGCTTTACAGAAAATGCATTACAATTTAGAGTCCAAGTTATGGATTTCAGAAAATGTACATATACAAATCACTCAGTTAGCTAACACTGTATTGATAAACAATGTTATATTTTAAGGCAGAAACAATGAGCTCGTTGAAGTAAAGAATACATGTTGTTAACAAATGATTAGGATATATAGAAAAGATATTTAGCATTGGTGCCAGTTGAATATCAAGGTATATTATAATTGTTTTCCACAAGAGGTCAGCAGAGACACCCACTATGAGCTGAATTAACAGGGTTATACATGAAATGTTGAGTTATTTTGAATTTAATTTGAAAGAATGTGCTTAAATTATATTATTTAATGATCAGATCTAGTAATATAAAGGTAAATAAACAGAAAATCTCCACAAAAAAGCATTAAAAATAGACAAAATATTATAAAAATGAAATAATATAAGCTATCTGGACAAAAAAAGGAAAGAAGTATAATTTTAGGGCTTGGTCATTTAGACCCATGAGGACTGATTTGTTACAGAGTGTGAGGGACAGATGAGGGTTAAATAATGCACAGATAATCACATATTAATGTATGACTCATGAAGAACTAAACCATTAATTAATGATTACTGCATCAGCAACTAAAGATTCTATTCATATGAATTGCTATTAATTAAATGTCTCATCATGTTTTAATTCCTTAATAACATATGGTATTCACTAATAGTGTAAATTAAAGGTACAGTGTGTAGTATTTGAGAATCTATTGACAAGAAACGCAATATAATATTACAATATAAGTACCTTACACAATGAACCGTTATGTTTTATTAATTTAGAATGAGCCATTTCTATCTCCATACACCATGGGTCTCCTTACAGTGAACTCACCATTTGTGCCATGTTTCTACAGTGGCCCTAAACGCTAGCTACTCTCTGCGGTCTCAGAGGCAGCGACATATTTGTCCTGTGTCAGCCACCATAGCTTCTCTATGAGCTTTGAATGGTAGGGGTGAGTGGCTGCAATTCACAACCTCACCACTATAATTTACACACTGCAACTTTAACGTGTTAATTACCACAATTGGTCAAAGCCATGTACTTCAACTTCCAGTTGTCTGCTTAATTAATCATTAGCTATTGATTTGCAAATGTGTCATTGTTATGACAACTTGTTGAGACACAAGACTATTAACTAAATGTTAAGTTATACATAAAGTATTTGTCTTTACTGTCACTTTTGATCAATGTAAGGTGTCCTTGCTGAATAGAAGTATTTATGCTTTTCACAGATATGCTTGTTTAATTTATATCATGGTACTATGATGTCCATATTCATATGACATGGTATCTAAATGTTAAGTTCTTTAGAGAACCCATCCCTGGCTTGTATACGGATGTGACATCCATAGAAGGATTTAAAGAAAGAGAGCGAGCGGCGGTGGCACTTACCCAGGGGGCCAGACACTGAGCTGGCAGAAAGAGAAGAGCTGACAGGTGAGATGACTGAGATTGTGTTTAATTAAACTCCACACGTCATTAGGGGAGAAGACCAGAGACATGGGACTGACAACAGAGAGAGAGAGAGAGGAAATTAATTGTGGGTGGGCGGCACAGCGGATGGGATTGAGTTATGGCAAGCCGTCATTTCAAATGAACAATGGCACATTTACCATCTTTCTTCTTATGCTGTGTTAATGTGGCAGTGAAAGAACAGAGGGACTATGGGACAGGGCTTGAGATTTTTCTGGTCCAGCAGGTGAAAATGAGTAAAGAAGCAGCACACTCTCCTTAATAATTAATGTCTGGAGCACAAACGCTGCACTTACACACACGACTTTAATGCTTAGTGCATGAGGGAAAAGTACGCAATTAGTGATTCCCGCCTTGGTATGCTTTGACATGTTACTAATAACCATAATATAAAGCTGGCAAAACGTGCAACATGCTTGTATAGCTATCACTGCACAACATGAGCTCATCTGGCGCTGGTTGTCCTGGTGACGGTGGAGCGCTTGGTGTTCAGGCCCACGGGGGATATCAGCACACTAACAGTGTGAGACACCAGGCAGCTGGGCGCACACACACACACACACACACACACACACACACACACACACACACACACACACACACACACACACACACACACACACACACACACACACACAGGGGATTTGTCTTTACATGTAAGGCTTCAGTGCTTTGTTTATTTCAAATGTCTTCATGCATCTCTGACATATGGCTAATGTGTATGTTTACAGCATTTATCTCTAATTAAAATGACTGTGTATGTGTGTATATACATTTTTATGGTTATACCATGAAGCTGTTCGATCATCATGTCTATGTGTCATGGTCAGTATTTTTTTATGTGTACCATGGTAGCATTGTTATTTTAATATTATTAATAATATTAATTATTAATATATTATTATGGTATTTATTCATATTTTAAATTAGCTTTTATTTTCATTTTAGTTTAAGTTTTAGTAATTTTTTATGTGCTTTGCCATGTTTATTTTTGACATATATTTTTACATTTATTTTTAAACCAGCAATGTTAGTACCTGATTAAGGTAGCATTTCAATTTTTTCCTATTTTTTAAGCTAATTTTTTTAATTCATATTCATTTTATTTCAGCTTTATTCCAATTACTGAAAACTATTTTAATAGTTTTTAATTAACAATAACAACATTACCTGGAAGATGTAGAGTCCTACTATGGTACATATAAAAACTAGTGCTGTCAAACTGATTAATATTGATTAATCGCATCTTACATAAAAGTTTGCTGTCAAATCGATTAATCATGATTAATCACATCCTACATAAAGGTTTGTATATGTACAGTGCTGTCAAAACGATTAATCATAAGTAATTGCATCCTATATAAAAGTTTGTATATATACAGCGCTGTCAAAGTGATTAATCATGACTAATAGCATCTCACATAAAAGGTTGTGTATATAGTACTGTCAAATAGATTAATTGTGATTAATCACATCTTACACAATTTTTATATATATATAGTGCTGTCAAATCAATTAATCATGATTAATCACATCATATATAAAAGTGTATGTGTATATAGTGCTGGCAAATCGATTAATCATGATAAAAAGCATCTAACATGAACGTTTGTAAAAAAAAAAAAAAAAAAAAAAAATATATATATATATACACACTCATCTAAAGGATTATTAGGGACACCATACTAATACTGTGTTTGACCCCCTTTCACCTTCAGAACTACCTTAATTCTACGTGGCATTGATTCAACAAGGTGCTGAAAGCATTCTTTAGAAATGTTGGCCCATATTGATAGGATAGCATCTTGCAGTTGATGGAGATTTGTGGGATGCACATCCAGGGCACGAAGCTCCCGTTCCACCACATCCCAAAGATGCTCTATCGGGTTGAGATCTGGTGACTGTGGGGGCCATTTTAGTACAGTGAACTCATTGTCATGTTCAAGAAACCAATTTGAAATGATTCGAGCTTTGTGACATGGTGCATTATCCTGCTGGAAGTAGCCATCAGAGAATGGGTACATGGTGGTCATAAAGGGATGGACATGGTCAGAAACAATGCTCAGGTAGGCTGTGGCATTTAAACGATGTCCAATTAGCACTAAGGGGCCTAAAGTGTGCCAAGAAAACATCCCCCACACCATTACACCACCACCACCAGCCTGCACAGTGGTAACAAGGCATGATGGATCCATGTTCTCATTCTGTTTACGCCAAATTCTGACTCTATCATCTGAATGTCTCAACAGCTCATCAGACCAGGCAACATTTTTCCAGTCTTCAACTGTCCAATTTTGGTGAGCTTGTGCAAATTGTAGCCTCTTTTTCCTATTTGTAGTGGAGATGAGTGGTACCCGGTGGGGTCTTCTGCTGTTGTAGCCCATCCGCCTCAAGGTTGTGCGTGTTGTGGCTTCACAAATGCTTTGCTGCATACCTCGGTTGTAACGAGTGGTTATTTCAGTCAAAGTTGCTCTTCTATCAGCTTGAATCAGTCGGCCCATTCTCCTCTGACCTCTAGCATCAACAAGGCATTTTCGCCCACAGGACTGCCGCATACTGGATGTTTTTCCCTTTTCACACCATTCTTTGTAAACCCTAGAAATGGTTGTGCGTGAAAATCCCAGTAACTGAGCAGATTGTGAAATACTCAGACCGGCCCGTCTGGCACCAACAACCATGCCATGCTCAAAATTGCTTAAATCACCTTTTGTTCCCATTCTGACATTCAGTTTGGAGTTCAGGAGATTGTCTTGACCAGGACCACACCCCTAAATGCATTGAAGCAACTGCCATGTGATTGGTTGATTAGATAATTGGATTAATGAGAAATTGAACAGGTGTTCCTAATAATCCTTTAGGTGAGTATATATATATATATATATATATATATATATATATATATATATATATATATATATATATATATATATATATATATATATATATATATATATATATATATATATATATATATATATATATATATATTTTAGGTAACGATATTCAAACTGAACCAAAAAAACGTGATACTCCACCCACGGTTCGAAGCGCGATACTCTCATGTCTCACTTCACCTTATGCCACAAAATGATTTTTTTCTTCATTGACATTAGATTAAATAGTAATTAGTACACTTTTAACAACTAATAAGAGCTGTATATTTACTAAATATTATTATAATAATATTATTTACTAAGTATACACTAACTTTTGGCTTCCAAGTGCATGTCACGTGACTTGGGCGATCGCTCAAGCCTCATGGAAGGGCAAAGAGAGCAGTTTCCCCATTTAGCCAGGCAGGCAAAATGCTACCTTGGAGTCCCAACAACATCACAATTTTTGTAGCTTGTTACTAAATAAAACAAAATCTCTCTCATCTCAGAAACCCGCTTTCCTGTCCTGTAAGTACTGTGCTCGTAGCACACACTCTTTAGGCCCTATCACGCCGTATATTACAAGCGTAAGAGAAACCACGAGCATGCAACGTTACAATGTCAATTGGTAATTTGCGAAATAAAAGTAAAGTACCAATAAATCACATAACTGGTTCGACGCGTGTTAGCTGGGAAGGATTTGCATGCAGGTGTTCATTCTGTCCATCAGGAGCAGTTTTCATGTTTCATTAACAGTTCATGATGTATTGTGTATTCACCATGGCAACTGTTGTTTCCATAACCACACAATGCCACTTTATTTTCACTTTGTTATTTTGTTTATTTTTAAATTAGTGTGGTGGCTATAGTATTAACTATAGTATGACTATTTAATATATTTAACTTATAGGCCTATTATTAATCAGTATTATTCATATTATCCCAACTTTTTTGGAATGTGTAGCTCTCATGAAATCCAAAATGAGCCAATATTTGGCATGACATTTCAAAATGTCTCACTTTCAACATTTGATGTGTTATCTATATTCTATTGTGAATAAAATATAAGTTTATGAGATTTGTAAATTATTGCATTCCTTTTTATTCACAATTTCCACAGTGTCCCAACTTTTTGGAATCGGGTTTGTACAACATTATGGTAAATGTTTAAATGAGTAGATTATTTCTGACTAGTCTACAGTGCAGACATTTATTTCATTTGAGGTTACTCAGGTATGCTAACTGGTCTGAAGAAAACGTGAAGCAAATGTATTAAGTAAAATTATTGCTGTTGTTATTATTAAGTTATTATTGCTTATGCCTATATATATATATATATATATATATATATATATATATATATATATATATATATATATATATATATATATATATATATAAACTTTTATGCTTTTATGTTAGATGTGATTAATCACAATTAATTTTTTTGTAAGAGCTGTTTATGCTTTTATTTTTTGTTATATTACAGTTTGCACAGTGCACTTTGTGTTTTAGGTGTTTATGCAGCTTTTGCCACTCATGCATGTGTGGAAAAAGTGAGTTAATATGTGTGTGTGACAGTGCAGCTGGTGTAATAGTAGAGGTGGGCTGGACCTGTGAGGTATTTTTACCTGCCGGTGGCTCCCAGGTGGTCGCGCTGCATGCTGAGTTCAGGTGAGGCTGTTAATGAGGCTAATTAGGTGTAAAGGAGGTTGGTGCAAGGATCAGCTGTTCCTGGATCTGTTCTAATGATAAAGCTGCATAATCTCCAACACCACACAACAGATGACCAGCCGCTCAGACCCCCAACAGCCCACCACAATACATCACCAACGCCGTTCCCATGGGCTCCTCATCGAGTCTGGCAACATATGCTGTGCAGAAGAACACATCATCAGACCAGACAATACTGAGAACATACAGCACTCAAGCATAAAGTCATGCGGTTCACTTACTGACAGATAAAATAGTAAAGTATTATATAGTAAATATAAAGTTTTAAAGTATTAAAAGTGTGGCATTTACTCACTCTCATGTCTCAACATTATCAATTTCTCAAAACAGGAGCTTATTCATATAATGAAAGAGAATAGGGACAGAAGCTGTCAAGCTCCATAAAATATAATAAGAAGCCATCATAACAGTAATCCATAGGATCTGTGCTCTAGATTTCAGATGTTATGAAGTCATATGATAGAGTTGTGAGATGAACAGTCCGAAATTGAAGTTTTTTGGCTTTTGGTTGAATATGTTAGTGTCACTGTTATCTATAAGCTAGTGTGCTCAAAAAGAATGACAAAATTTGCATTTAGAAGAGACAAGCATTCAAAACTTACAGTCTCTCACTTCCACCAATAAGCATCAATGATTTTAATGACATCACTCTGCACTTCAGCTTTGGATTTTATGTCTAAACAAATGCTCTCTAGAATCTGAAGCCCCGGCCCCTACATTATAAACAGCCGCTGAAGCTCGGCATGATCAGACAGTGCACTATATAGGGAATAGGGAACGATCGGACAGTGCACTATATAGGGGATAGGGAACGATCGGACAGTGCACTATATAGGGGATAGGGAACGATCGGACAGTGCACTATATAGGGGATAGGGAACGATCGGACAGTGCACTATAGGGGATAGGGAACGATCGGACAGTGCACTATATAGGGCATAGGGAACGATCAGACAGTGGGATAGGGAACGATCGGACAGTGCACTATATAGGGGATAGGGAACGATCAGACAGTGGGATAGGGAACGATCGGACAGTGGACTATATAGGGGATAGGGAACGATTCAGACAGTGCACTATATAGGGGATAGGGAACGATCAGACAGTGGGATAGGGAACGATCGGACAGTGCACTATATAGGGGATAGGGAACGATTCAGACAGTGCACTATATAGGGGACAGGGAACGATCAGACAGTGCACTATATAGGGGATAGGGAATAATCAGACAGTGCACTATATAGGGGATAGGGAACGATCAGACAGTGCACTATATAGAGGATAGGGAACGATCAGACAGTGCACTATATAGGGGATAGGGAACGATCGGACAGTGCACTATATAGGGGATAGGGAACGATCGGACAGTGCACTATATAGGGGATAGGGAACGATCGGACAGTGCACTATATAGGGGATAGCGAACGATTCAGACAGTGCACTATATAGAGGATAGGGAACGATCGGACAGTACATTATATAGGGGATAGGGAACGATTCAGACAGTGCACTATATAGGGGACAGGGAACAATCGGACAGTGCACTATATAGGGGATAGGGAACGATCGGACAGTGCACTACATAGGGGTTTGGGAATGATTCAGACAGTGCACTATATAGGGGATAGGGAACGATCGGATAGTGCACTATATAGGGGATAGGGAACGATCAGACAGTACACTATATAGGGGATAGGGAACGATTCAGACAGTGCACTATATAGGGGATAGAGAACGATCGGACAGTGCACTACATAGGGGTTTGGGAATGATTCAGACAGTGCACTATATAGGGGATAGGGAACGATCGGACAGTGCACTATATAGGGGATAGCGAACGATTCAGACAGTGCACTATATAGGGGAGAGAGAACGATCGGCCAGTGCACTACATAGGGGTTTGGGAATGATCAGACAGTGGGATAGGGAACGATCGGACAGTGCACTATATAGGGGATAGGGAACGATCGGACAGTGCACTATATAGGAGATAGCGAACGATTCAGACAGTGCACTATATAGGGGATAGGAAACGATTGGACAGTGCACTATATAGGGGATAGGGAACGATTCAGACAGTGCACTATATAGGGGATAGGGAACGATTGGACAGTGCACTATATAGGGGACAGGGAATGATCAGACAGTGCACTATATAGGAGATAAGGAACGATTCAGACAGTGCACTATATAGGGGACAGAGGAACGATCAGACAGTGCACTATATAGGGGATAGGAAACGATTGGACAGTGCACTATATAGGGGACAGGGAATGATCAGACAGTGCACTATATAGGAGATAGGGAACGATTCAGACAGTGCACTATATAGGGGACAGGGAACGATCAGACAGTGCACTATATAGGGGATAGGGAACAATCAGACAGTGCAGTATATAGGAGATAGGGAACGATCGGACAGTACACTATATAGGGGATAGGGAACGATCGGACAGTGCACTATATAGGGGATAGGGAACGATTCAGACAGTGCACTATATAGGGGATAGAGAACGATCGGACAGTGCACTACATAGGGGTTTGGGAATGATTCAGACAGTGCACTATATAAGGGATAGGGAACGATCGGACAGTGCACTATATAGGGGATAGGGAACGATCGGACAGTGCACTACATAGGGGTTTGGGAATGATTCAGACAGTGCACTATATAGGGGATAGGGAACCATCAGACAGTGCACTATATAGGGGATAGGGAACCATCGGACAGTGCACTATATAGGGGATAGGGAACCATCGGACAGTGCACTATATAGGGGATAGGGAACGATTCAGACAGTGCACTATATAGGGGATAGGGAACGATTGGACAGTGCACTATATAGGGGATAGGGAACAATCGGACAGTGCACTATATAGGGGATAGGGAACCATCAGACAGTGCACTATATAGGGGATAGGGAACCATCAGACAGTGTAAATATGCTTTCCATTGGGGTGAATGAAGTCTGGTTTTACGTTAGTGTCAGTAAACCACCGCAGCTCCGGTCCAGAGACACGATAGCACAAAGTATTTTAAAGTGATATGGAGGAGATTAGGATGGGAAACGGTTAGAGATTAGGAGGAAACTGTGGCTTTATGGAGCTCAACAGCTCTGGACGAGCTGTGATATCAACTAAACGCTATTGGCTGTTTTAAAAAAGGGGAGGAGCTGTTCAATATGTCCCGCCCTGTCTTCCTGTTTCAGTGGAAATTACGTCAACACATTGAATTATGCTGTGTGTTTCAAGGCACTTCAGTGAGACTTTAAAGGTATACTGTAACTTTTTAAAAAACAAAACTGTATGCATTTTGCGCAAGAACATTGCTTTGGTTGTGCTTCGGTTCGTGACTGTACGGATAAATATGAGCCTTCACATGAGATCATGCTTTACAGTGAACTCTGTTAGAGATCTACATATAGCAGTTTATCTGTTCGATAAAACACCTCAGTGACCTGTTGAGTGATTAAAACGCCATCATCTCCGCGTCACTTTTACAACATTTCAAATCCCTCAGTTCACACCATCTCTGAAAAGCCAAGCCAATGTTGAAGCCTCTGTTCAGCGTTGGTTTAAAACGGGTGATTCTCGGGAGATTTAGCAGCTCCATGTCAACCTTTCTCGCTCGTTGTGACGACTAAACGCATCCCACACCAGACACGCGACAAAGCAGCCGGAGAAACTTTATTTATAGATATGACGAGATAAGCACGTCTAAAATAATAGGCATACCATATCAGGGTGAATCAGGGTAAGACAAAAACATATTTTGGAAGAATTATTGATGATGTATTGACTCAATTAAATTTAGTTGATTTTGAACAACAAAAATTGCATAGTGTACCTTTAAAATTTAAGTTCCTTAAATTTAACTTTTCCCTCTGCTGCACATGTAAATGTTGTTTTAGTATCATTAATATAGTAGTATTTATTAATATTTTGAATATTTTTCATCAGGAGATATTTTTATATTTTCCATTAAATTTGTTTTTGTTATAAATGTTTGTTTAGTTTTTATTTCATTTATTTATTTTATTTTAAATATTATTTAATTTGAGTAATTTTAGCATTTAAATTAGAATTAGAATCTTAATTCTTAACTGAAGTATTGACTCGGGAGAACAACTTTTTAATATTTTATTTTATTCTACTAAACATTTACTTTATTTAATTTAACTTAATGTTTTTAAAAATAGTTTTAGTTAATGATAACCACTGTTACATGGCAAGTCTGAATATGCAAATGGGTGCAAATGAGATTTGAGAGCTGAAGCAGAGCAATTCTTTTAAAATTGACATGTGAAATGAATTCCTTTAAAAGTAAGATATACTCTAGGCAGCTGTTGCAAAGATTCATAAACGCAAGTTCTTGCACACACACACACACACACACACACACGGAAATGTATCAATGGGTTTCATTAACTAGTCAACACACATAAACAAACACACACTATTCGATATTAGTGTACTGCAGGCAGTAGGTTGAGCTGATTGATTAGTTTTGAGGCCAGAGAGGCCACAGGCCATGCAAAGATCAGGATGAGAGACCTATCGAAAATCACTATGGCTTCTTCCCTGCCTCCTGCTTTTCTCTTTCTCTCTCTCTCATCTATGCATCATATACACAGCCGTTAACGCCCACCATGGGAGCAATCTGTCAATCTTGAGTCTCCATTACTGTGACGGTCACACACAATCTCCCACAGTCCGAGTGGACCAGCGGTTCAGACACTACACACAAAGCAAAACAGCTCATTTACTCTGACTTGAGGTCAGTTATGTCCATTTTTATGTTGTTTTAATTTTAATTAGTGCCAGAAGCATCACTAACTGCAGTGCATAACTCATACTGCATAATTTGTATTCAGATATGATAGAATTGCTGAGGAGTTGTGCTAAGCAAATTTATAACTATTAATATATATAATTTATGTTATTTTATTTAAAACACCGTAGTAACACCCAGAGCAAACACCACTCAGAAAACATAAAAATGTTGTAGTTTGATAACTCATTGATTTGTTTTGTTTTTTTAAATAGCATGAATCTGAAGTTGCAATAGCCTTTTCTTCCCTGTTGTGACGCATATCCGAGTGAAACGGCTTCTCAAACAAGAATAAATGTAGGGCGGGGCTTGATTTTGTCAGTGGGGAATTGATTGGCTGGTTGCGGTTTGCTATTGGTGGATCTCATGTGAGTGACAGGTTGCCCCGCCCTCATCATCAGAGAAGAGATGCTGCAATAGGGAGGGGTGCTATTCTGATTCAAGATTACGAGGCACATGAATTAAAATACATTATGTGCATGGATAAATCATTTATAATAAATACTAGAATATTCCATAAAAAAATAAGAATTGTCCATTTTGATTTCAGTGATTTTAAAGGCACAGTATGTAAGTTTTGACCTCTTATTCAAAACAATAACAAATGCGTGGCTTGATGATGCCGAGTGAATGTGGAATCATGGGAGTTTTCACCTTTATCTGACGAATTAAAATTTTGGGGTAATGCAGCGCTGTTTGACTTGGTCAAAACAATCATACTAAAAATACATTTGAGTGTGTTAAAAGACACTTGTTGCATGCTGCAGTAATCTAGATCGATATTAGAATATCATATTAATAAAAACTGGATGACTTGTGTTGCTAAATGGCATGTATTCATTTTAAAATGTATGGTGGAAAAAAAATTAGTATCACT
Organism: Paracanthobrama guichenoti; assembly: GCA_018749465.1. NCBI lineage: Eukaryota > Metazoa > Chordata > Actinopteri > Cypriniformes > Gobionidae > Paracanthobrama > Paracanthobrama guichenoti. The sequence goes on from CM031950.1 coordinate 19,801,591, forward strand.
GTTACTACAAATAAAGCTCTTTCTGATTATGTTATGTTAGCCACTTATGTTAGACATAATAGTGTTGTTGTCTGATTTAAAGATGTCAGTGTGTTGTATTAATAAGGATCTATTGACAGAAATGTATTTCAGTGGAGTATAAAGACCTTTGCATAATGAACCGTTATGTTTTTATTACCTTAGAATGAGTCGTTTCTATCTACACACACCGCGGGTCCCCTTACAGTGAAGTCGCCATTTTGTGCCACCATGACCATACAGACCGCTAGTCACTCTCTCTCCGACAATGCCATTTTTGTCCTGTGTCGGCCACCATAGCTTCTGCATGTGCTCCGAAAGTGAGGGGGGGGATGCAATTCACAACCTCACCACTAGATGCCGCTAAAAATCACACACTGCACCTTTAAATTTTGGGTACAAACGTTAATTACAGTAAATCAAGAAAACAAGTGATTCAAACAATAAGACTAACCGTGTTATAACAATGACTCGTTTTCTGTTGAAAAAAGTATCGAAACTGTTACTCACCTGTCTAATAAAATGCATACTATATAAAACCAGAAATCGAGAGAAACGCGGAATCACACATAGACGTCATTGACTAGCGATGCAATGAAACGGGACGTTACACTGGTTAAAACAGCTGATTTCTCTGGATTTAAATAATGTAAGTACACAAATAACATACATACAACATAAATCTAGTGGTTTTGGATATTTTAATCCAAAATATTACATATTGTGCCTTTAAAACAATGTGAACCATTGTACTGTAGCTTAAAGCACACCTCATATAAGTTCCTATAATCAAAATGCATCATGTTATGTGCTTAATGTCACCGACGGTGAATGTCCATCTGAATAATGCAGAGCGGAACAGGTGACAGCTATGCTCTGATTGGGCCTCATACTATATTATGTAAAGCATATGCTAATTAAAAAAAAAAACTCACCAAATCATAGACTGTGTTACCGCCTGTGGCCGCTGGATGGCAGTGTGGTGACACTATCGTCGGTCTGAATGTGTCTGAAGTTCGAACCCCGGTCGAGTATGAAATGCACCTCGAGCTGCCCGTTCCTCCAGCCCAGGACAGCCACACCGGTGTTCCCTCATATTTCCGAGGTGGCGCACGTGCCATTTCCCTCGGAGAGCGACTGATTGTGGCTGTTCGGGAGATGAGTATATCTGAGCGAGGCGAGCGCTGTGTGTTTCCAGGCTGCCTAATTAAAACTCTCGAGCGCAGCGTGTTGTGTGTGCGTGCGTCGCAGAGCAACGTGTGCTGAATATGGGCCTACATGCACAGAGAACTTGGATCTGGGTGGTAGTGCAGCACGAGATCTGTGCGCGTGTGGCTTCGTGATCTCCCACGAGTCTCTGCAGAGCTCTGAGACCGCTGTAGAAACAGAGCGGAGATCACTGCAGGCTTCTGCCCCCAGGATCCAGCACCAGCCCCGCACAGCTGCCACCGAGAAGTGCCAGGAAATAGCACCCCGTGTAACACACATGCACACACACCAGGATATCTGCTTCTAAATTGGCTTGACAACATTCAGCAGTATTTGTAGTTATTAAGTAAATTAGGCAATGCATTCTCAGTGGTTATTACTAAACTGCCTTCCTTGTAAGAGTATTGTTGTCTCATCATTTTGCATGAGTGGCATTCCGTTATCATCTTGGAAATATATATTAATGCATTTTAATTTGATTTTGTAAATACCTTTCTGATTGCACTGTACTTCATCCTGTAGAAATAATAAGACTAGTATGTTAGTATGTCACTCTGATCATAGTCAATATTTTTACAAACTACAATGCAACGTTCCTTTCATTTTCATTTTTCTGATCTACTTCTTGTGTAAAATGCCACGTCTAAACCTCTTACGGCAGAAATATTCAGATTTTAGATGATGCATAATATGAAGACAAATGCGTCATAAATGCCATAAATATCTTGATTCAAAGCTAGTCAGATTAAATATGCTTTTGACATGCACTGTCATTTTTGTGCATTAAAAGCAATTTAAAGCACTAAACCATTACTTGTGCAATAGACAAATAAAGTTTCTTTGCCTCTATTGTCTTGTGCTTCAAAGTGTAATTTCTTTGCTTCTCTAGAAACATACATATTCATATGACATTCATTTACATGCAAAAATACACTGGGAATTCATTAATAGTATCTTTTGACAAATATGTCTCCATGTTTTAAACAGTAAAACATAAATTTACCTGCTCCCATGTTTTATATCTAAAACAGACACAATATCACCACTTCTTTGAGAGCAAATTAATTCACTTTGTATGAATCTAGTGTATTAAACTCATGCATTGTGGACAGACATACATTAAACAGTTTGCTGCTTTTATATTCCGTTCAGCCTCATACTCATAAGGCAAATGTGCGTCATATTTATGCATGCGTGCCAGCAGAAAGCTGCGTACATTTCCATGCATGCATGCACATTTTCCATGCATGCAAATTAAATTGACTTTGTATGAGTCTATTGTATTAAACTCATGCATTGTGTACAAATATGCATTAAATGTTTGCTGTTTTTTATTCTGTTCTGCCTCATACTCAAATGTGTGTTGAATTTATGCATGCCAAAGAACAAAATATTACTATACATGCATGTTTTTGCATATGCACATTTTCAGTACATGCAAATTAATTGCACTTTGTGTAAATCTAGCTCATGCATTGTGTACAGACAACAGTTTGCTGTTTATAATCTGTTCAGCCTCATACTCATAAGGCAAATGTGTCGAATTTATGCATGCATGCCAACAGAAAGCTGCCAAAGTAAACAACAGTCCTATGCATGCATGTTTTTGCACATGCACGTTAATGCATAATGTATAATGCATTGTGTACAGATACTCATAAGGCAAATGTATGTCAAATATATGCATGCATGCCAATAGAAAGCTGAACACATTCTATGCATGCATGCACGCACGTTTTCCATGCATGCAAATTAAATTGACTTTGTAGTTGTCTAGTGTAACAAACTCATGCATTGTGTAAAAATATGCATTAAACAGTTTGCTGTTTACATTCCGTTCAGCCTCATACTTATAAATTAAATTTGTGTTGAATATTCCACAGAACACAATATTACTATGCATGCATGTTTTTGCACATGCACATTTTCACTGCATGCAAATGAATGGTACTTTGTGTAAGTCTAGCTCATGCATTGTGTACAGACATGCATTAGACAATTTGCTGTTAATCTGTTAGGCCTCATACTCATAAAGCAAATGTGTTTTGTCAACACAACAAAAAGCTGGCAAACATTCCTATGCATGCACGTTTTTGCACATGCATGTTTTCAAAGCATTCAAATTAATTGCATTTTGTATAATGCATTGTGTACAGATACTCATAAGGCAAATGTGTGTCGGATTTATGCATGCATGCCAACAGAAAGCTGCCAAAGCACACACCATTTCTGTGCATGCACATTTTCATGCGTGTCCGAGTCCTTGTTTGCCCATCAAATTCACCTGCCATGTTTGTGTCTGGTCCTCATGTCATATTATCATTGCACGTCCAGACTTGGCTCCAGGGAGGTGCATTGGTCACCTTACCGATCCCCGGCACAGGGAAGGGCAGCTGGGCACGAGTCGGCCTCCGCCACCCTATCGCTCCACAGAATGGAGGACCAGGGGCTGCAATTAGGAGGCCAAGGAGCCACTGTACAGCTCACCTGTCAGCCAGTGTCCCAACGAAGACGCCGCAGGGCCGGCTGACACTGGCAGCACTATGCCGCCCATGACAGGGCATCTCCATGCAGGAAAATCTCACTAACAATCCCCCCACACGAGCTGTCACTCAAACGCATCGCCATGGCACCGCTGACCCCGTGGCCGACAGACTAGCAGACCCTTTGCTCAGACCAAACGGGTCACCACGGTTTCCACGGCTTAGTCACCCTGACACAGAGTGACATTAACGACAGCCGCGGCGTAAGAGGGGGCCGAGCGCTTCTCAATCACAAGGAGTTGATGATGAAACCGCAAAAAAAAGGCAGGAGACGATGAGGAGGAGGACTGACCTGAGCTTTTGGCCACACAGCAGTTAAGAAATGTTGTCTCCATCTCAGGAAAGGTTTTTTTCCGCCGCTCACTGACAACATGTCAGGAGGAAAGATGGCAGCTCAGACATCAGCCTTTCTGTGCTACCTGGGAGCCGGAGACAAAAAAACTTGGCGAAAGTGTGTCAAAAACGTAGGAGTTTGGGACAGCTTGTAGAATTAACATTGTTGCATGCCGTGTGACAGCGCAGCGCTGTGGTGCAATCGGCTAGCAAATATTTCACAGAGCAAGTTTAGTTTTTCAAAAAAAGAAAAATGGAAAACATAACAAAAGAATATGTCAGGGCCAGAAACACGGCTAATTGGATTGTTTTGACATGCGCGCGCTGCCCGCTTCAAATGTAGCGAGCGTAATGTGTCGTTTGATTTACTGACGTTTGCGCTAATCTATTTAATTTTCTTTTAAGGGGGAAAGCGTCCACATGAATGGAGCGGCATGTTTTAATGTTGATTATCTGAAGACGAGGACAGGGACGGCCCGGGATGCTGAAGCTGCTCAAGGGGAATATCTTCAGGTTATTGGCATGAGATTTGCGTGCTTGACAGGACTATGCACTCCTCTCTGGCCCGTTGCGCCGCTCCTTTAAACGTCCTACTCGTGCATCACTACATTTTTTTACTGCCTGCTTAGTCACTGCGCAGTTTGTAGAATTTGCATTAAACTATTTAATGGTTTTGCTGGCGGTGGAGGAGTTATGCTTGCTTTTAGGTCTAAACATTTAGAGAGAGCTGCGTAATTGACGTGTTATCTTGAAAACGACGTCTCTTAACCGCATTTTTCTCCACAAACAGGTGCGTTACCGTATGCACGCGATGCATTTGACTATTTTTCATATATTCAGATGTAGATTAAATGTATAAAGTTCCATGCAGTCATTCCCCCCTGGCGAAGGAGGCTCATCTCAGCCCATTGTTCTCTATCAGTAGACGAGGCAGATTCCTGTAATTAGCTGTCAGCGCAGAGCCCCACAGCAGCTTAGCGCTGTCCGCTCAAATCAAACTAATGAAACACAATCCCCTCAAATGTCCTGGATACAGATTTGTGGCGATATTGCACGAGGAAGCAAAGGAGGGGTGAGTGTTGTGGGCTGGCATGGGCGGGGGTCTACCTCATCTCCATCCAGAACTTCAAGATTCACAAACTGGGGTCGTTAATCCGTTAATTCGGCACATTTTTGACAGCCAATTAATAGGGGTACAGCGAGAGTGATCCGTCCGTGAGCAGGAGGAGGCCGTTTGAGGTGAGGGGGTAAAGGCCACTCTGGTGCCTGGGCTCTCAAATCTTCTATCACCTTATTTTTAACCTAAATACGGGTGCGGACATTTTTGAGTGAGGCTTCCGGTGTCGCTTCCGGCTGCTCGTTATGTTGCTTGATATCACAAACTGGTATTTCTTATCGTATTATTTATGTAATAAATGTATGTACTGTCGTAATTATAAACACATTGGTTTGTTTTACAGTTTACTGCACTTCTTTATTCTTCTTTATTTAACTCATGGCAAATAAAGCTTGCACATTTGTAGCAAAAAGCTGATTTTACATGAAATTCATCTTGATTGCTACACTAGTAATTTATTATAAAACGATATATATATATATACAATGGGGCTAAAGGCACACATTAAGAAAAATGTGCTTTTCACTACTCCTATAATGTATGATACACAGAAAAATATTTATGTTTATGCTTATTTAACATTTATGGAGCAGCAGATTTTGTGTGAATATTAATCATAAAAGTGGTTTCTTTTATTTAAAAATCGTATAAATGTATGAGGTGACGAGGGGGCAAAAGGCTCACAGTATTAATACAAATACTTCAGCTAAAATAATGTGTTTTTAATAATGTCTAAGTTAATACTTGTTCAAAACAATCACTTTAGCAAAGTTTGAATTATTTTCTGTTTATTTTGATGAATAAAAGAATTCATTTTTGATCAGTAAATATGCTGTCATTGAAATATGTTAATATAGAAATACATCTGAAAAATATAGAAACAAAGTAAAGATTCTGAGAGCATTGAAGGACAGCCCATAATAATTTAATATAGCTTTACAGTAGTGACAATAAATGATATTTTATTATATGATATGATTAATATCACATTATTAAATCTGATGGTTTCATTATAAATATGGTGATTATCTGCTGTTACACTCAGCTTAATATATGATCTTACAATCTGAATCTGATCATGTCATGTCAGCATGCGTGTTAAAGTCAGCCGCTGTTTATGATCATGTTACATATGGAGCCTTTTGCCCCAAACACCATACTTTCACATATTCCTCCGTTATTGTAAAACTGTCGCTTTGATGACCTTGAACAAAACTGACAAACATTAACAAGACCTTTGTTTCAAAATATATTCAATCATTTTAGCGATTCTTAAATCTACAACATTTTTAAAAACATCAAATATTAGATCCAATGAGCGCAGGATCATCTTTGCGCTGCTGCCCGTGATCACGTCACGGATCAGACACATTTCCACGTGCATCCTGAAAAGCGGATGTTTAGGAAAGTGCTGAGGCGAGTTTTTTTGCCATCTAATGGTTTAGAGGTTTTTTTCTTCTTGCAAACCTAGGGACAGATTTACTAACAGCTTGCACCAGTGCAAACCCTGTTTAGGCATTAAAAAAATACGGTCAGGATTTACTAATTTACGCTTTACGCAGTGAAAATCAAGTGCTGAAAAGGCGTGGACACAGACTTTTGCGGCTGACCTTATTGCACATGCATTTGTATGAGTTTCCCTTTCAGACGCAACATTTATGTGAGGACAGTATTTAAATGAATCATGCAAGGTGATTTAGGAAGGTTTGCGTTCAATCAATTTACTGCTGTTTCCGTAATTATTTACCACCCCCAAAAAAGCATGTCTTAAACCAGACGCTGTTTGATAGAATTGTGAATATATCTATTAAAATACTGATATTCTGGTCAATAACTCCTCCCCGAACTTCCTGCTGCCCTGTATCTTGCTCTCTCATTGGGTGTAGGCCATCACCGATGTCATTTTCAGTCAGAATCATAGACTGTAAAAAGATATGGACGTAGTGTCCGTGACGTCACCCATAGGATTCTGAAGAGCAGTTTTGAAGCGTAAAGTAGAGACAAGCTCGCCGTTGCCATCTTGGCAGCGCATCAACACACATCACTCCCAGATAGCAGAAAATGGGCAAAGAGGCGGGACGTGGGCGGAGCTGAGGTGACGCAATGACTAACAGACAGCGGATAAATGGCTATCCAGCTGTCACTCAAAGTGGCCACGCCCTTAATTATGCAGAACTTTAAGGCTTCTCATCGGCGATTCTCTCTGATCGCATCTTTGATCATTCACACTGTGTGATTGTCACTCGCGTGAACAAGCACCGATTTGCCTATGATTTCGGGCATTTGCCTGCAATTTCGCAAAACCTGTCGGCGAGTCAAAATCGGGGCTAAAACCGGGCAGTGTGAACTCGCATTAGGCTACGTTCACACTGCAAGCCTTTATGCTCAATTTTGATTTATTTCTCTGAGACGATTTTTTTGTTTTGTTTGGTTGTTCATATTATCTTTGAAGCCTTGATCAGACTCTCAGTCCAAATCCAAATTTTGTGCATATCCGACTGGAATCCAATCACATGTGTGTGAACGCAAAAAAATCTAATGAAATCCGATTTGAGCTACATATGTGGTTTGAAATCCGGATTTGGGCCACTTCTGCCTGCAGTGTTTTCTTTAGTTTTCTTAGGGAAAGCTAAAGCCGCTATTATGCTATTTTATAGGCTCCTAATTTTGTTTTGGAGGTCTCTAACAACAGGTTTACACACATCAAAGGTCAAAAAAACACTTTCATTTTCTCATAATGTACATTGCACATCACCCCATTGTTCAATGATTCTCAAACGGCTCAATGGATGAATCAGTCTCCTTTCTGTGAGCTACTCTGCTCTGATTGGCCAGTCTGTTGTGATTGGTCTACCGTGTACAGCGTGTTTCGAAAAACGAAACGCCCATTACCATTAACTCCAGCTCCGTGCGGAGGCTTCCTAAAGCTCAGCGATTGTACAGACTGTAAATACAGTAACGATGGTGTCGATTTTACCATGTCAATCTGAGCATGTGTCCGATGACGAACATTGGAAGAACTAATTATTCAACCCGAACCTCTGTGCAAATATCTTTTCTAGTGATGTAGAACCGTCAGTGAGATTCGAATTACAAATGACGTATGCGTATATATGCGTTCAGAGTTGATTCTTTCTTTTGGGAGACAATAACTTTATGTATCGTGCACTTTTGACTTTACAACTTTGCAGAATGTTTACATTCACAGACAGCTCTATTACACACTGCATGAGAGGGAATATTAGAAAAGCCATAATAGGGGCACTTTAAAAGTAGTTCATTTTAAGAAAGAAGACCATAAAACCCTAAACCTTTTTAATATAAAGTATGGAAGCAAACAGAGATAAAAATGGTTTAGTCTATGGTAGAACAAAGCAAACCATCCAACCCGATCATGCAATGTGCAAGGATGAGTAAGGGCTTTAAAAGTTTGCAATAAACCTTAATGCATCAAGATAAACAGTCAACATTGTGAAGGTGCATGGATATAGATAACAACACCAGATGCAAGTGAGTCTCAAGAGAGAAAGGACTTAAAGGCACACTATGTAGTTTTTCACCACTAGAGGTCACCTCTTCAAAACAAAGATGTATCTTAATGACACAAGGGAGATGTCGTCTTCACTTCACAGCCGGTGGAAAAGAATCGGGACAGGACGCGGGCAGAAATCATGTTCATGGATGAGATTATTAATGTTATTGTAGTATGAAGCAGAGCAGGGCCGAGTGTTTTAGGAGCTGAACGAGGCGCTGGAGCGAGTGCTAATGAGAGACGAGCGCGACACGCCTCGACAGCAGTGGAGCTTTTATTCTGCCACAGCCGATGCTTCCGCTTCTTCTGCTCATGCATATGTGGGGTAACGCAGCGCTGTTGATCATATTAGACACATTTGAGTGTGTTGAAAATGATGAACTAACGATACTCTGTGCGTTCGCTCGGCGCTATTATGAGACACTTGTTGCACTGCAGTGAGCTAGATCGATATTAGGCGTGGTAAAACATGGTACTCGCTGTAAATCAAGAAAACCAGATGTAAACAATAAAACTAAACATGCTGAGCTATATAACAACGATTTGTTTTCTGTCAATGAATGTATCCAAACAGTTGCTCACCTGTCTTACAAACATATATTAAGGCGTCTCTGGTGTTTCCATGGTTTATACAAATAAAAATGTAGGGAAACGCAGATATGATGTCATTGATAGGCTAAAGTGATAGGCAAAAAAGGCTTATTTTTCTGGATTTAAACATTCTTGGAAACATCTGGGATAAATCTATAACTGTTCTAGTGTTTTTTGGATATTTTAATCGAAAAATCTTATATATTGTGCCTTTAATTCTAAAATAAAAGGCCAATTTCAACTTCTTCACACAGTTGCTGAATAAGAGAGGAGTCATCAATTAAGAAGGGTTGAAATTGATTGAAAATGTAAAGCTTTTGATATTGGATTTAAACATAGAAAAGCAGCATTTCAGACCAGTTTTAAATGTATTGTTTTATTGTCTTTAGTCCATTCTAATGCTTGATGGTTTCATGTTGTTACTGGGCGGCAACAGGGAAAGTGTTCAAACTGCAGCAGTGCAAAATGAGCGACTATTATCAATGCATGAATCAAAACCACCCTGAACCAAGAGTTTCTGTCACAGTTTTCCATACTTCATTTATCTATTGCTGTATGTGGGCAGAGACAATCATATAAACCAGTGAAATCACTCACTGTGCCATTCAACCTCTAGTTTGTTGACACTCGACTACTATATCTCTGCAGACAGATCACGATCAGATCAGAGCTTAGGTTAATGAACTATTACTGATTAAATATTCTGATTATCTATTGAACAGTGCTCCAGGTCATGCATAAGAACACTAGTAAGCCATAGTAAAATGACGATCTCCTCTTCTGTCCTCTTGGTTTATATTGGCCCACTGCTATGGCACCCCGAGGGCATCAAAAACAACCGGCAACCAGAAAGCGCAGAAGAGCAGGGCAGCTCATTCATCCGTGATGAAACAGGCCGATCTCATACAGGACAGCAGGACATGGCCTACGGGCACATAGATGAATTTACACATAACACGTCACTTAATGCACTTAAAATGCCTTATATGATGCCGTATATGAATATATGCTCTCTTTAATTACCAAAAACACCCCATCACATCTGATCTGTTCATGTACGATATGCTTGTCTGAATTTCATTGCCTTACATCCGTTAGAATTCGTAAGAGGCTGTTTTACTTTATTGTTTGACAGACCCATCGTAGAAATATACAATAGGAATGACAGCATGCATTTAAAATTATTTTAATTCTTTAAGTAAAAATCTATTTAAAATGCATTTTTGAATGTTCCGGTCATGCTATGCTAATAGATGCCGTTGCGGTGCATCTCACATGCCTGGATTTGTATAATGGATGGATCCACGATTGTTTTTTTAACAAGTCAGACATGTAGACATGTTATTTCAAACAGGGAAAAACATGATCACTTTAAAAGAAATCAATTTAGTTTCCACAATAACAGAAGAAACTCTAATGCAGCGCTCTCAGAATGAAAGTTGAGATTCACAGGCAGTTAAATCTGATGTGAAATGGTGAACTGAATTGGCCGGTACAGGCAGAGGGCATGATGGGACACGGCAACGCATCACTTCTCATGCGTCACTGTCAGACATCATTCTAGTGCATGACCTCCAAACACAGATATCCACATCACATTACTGTGTGCCCGAGTATACACTCCTAGGCAAAAAAAATGGGCCAAGCTCAAAATGGCTGAATACTAAGCTTTTAATTGACTGAACCACAAATTATTGGTCAGGAAATTAGCAAAATTTAAGCAAATGCACTACTTAAAAATCAATTGCTGTCTAATAAAAACAAACAAGTTTTTGGCAGACTATGGGAAGTTGTGAAAAACGAGTTGCATGGTGAAGCTCCAGAGCGACGTCTTCAAAAATCTGTTGAGAAATATAATAATAAATGCATCTCTTTTTAGCTGCTGCTTGACTGTGAAAACTCCTTTAATCCTTCGGAGTGCAGGAGAATATTGCAGAATTACTTGCTTCCCACAAAAATAAAAGTTGTTATCTAAAAAGGATTGATTAGATGTTTTTTTTTTTTTTTTTTTCTACAAGACGATGCTCCTGCTTGAAATTGCAAAGACAACCAAGAAGTGGCTTGAGAACAAGTCCATCAGGCTCATATTTTGGCCTGTCAGAGTCCAGATTTGAACCCTATAGTGAATATTTGGTCTCACATTAAACTCAAACTAACTGGGAGACATTCTTCATTGAAGCCATTAACACTGAGTGGAACAACACTGACCAGTGAGTTGTGATTTTAAATTGGTTAATATTCTGCTATTTTTGGCTTGGCCCATTTTGTTTTGCCCAACACGTACACACATTGTGTTTTCATGTTTTATGGGGACTTTCCATAGACATAATGATTTTTATACTGTTCAAACGGTATATTATATACCCCTACACTAACCCTAGCCCTAAACCTACCCATCACACAAAACTTTCTTCATTTTTACATTTTCAAAAAACATCACTTAGTATGATTTATAAGCTGTTTTCCTCATGGGGACCAACAAATGGATATTGCCATCTTTGTGGGGACATTTTGTCCTCATTTTGTCCGCACGCACACATATACATAGATATATACTGTATATATATATATACACACTGATCAGCCATAACATTATGATAGGTGAATTGAATAACGCTGATGATCTCTTCATCACCTGTTAGTGGGTGGGATATATTAGGCAGCAAGTGAATATTTTGTCCTCAAAGTTGATGTGTTAGAAGCAGGAAAAATGGGCAAGCGTAAGGATTTGAGCGAGTTTGACAAGGGCCAAATTGTGATGGCTAGACGACTGGGTCAGAGCATCTCCAAAACTGCAGCTCTTGTGGGGTGTTCCCGGTCTGCAGTGGTCAGGATCTATCAAAAGTGCTCCAAGGAAGGAACAGTGGTGAACCGGCCACAGGGGACCAACACAATATTTGGAAGGTGGTCAAAATGTTATGACTGATCAGTGTGTATATATACACTCACCTAAAGGATTATTAGGAACACCTGTTCAATTTCTCATTAATGCAATTATCCAATCAACCAATCACATGGCAGTTGCTTCAATGCATTTAGGGGTGTGGTCCTGGTCAAGACAATCTCCTGAACTCCAAACTGAATGTCAGAATGGGAAAGAACGCTAACATGGTTGTTGGTGCCAGACGGGCCGGTCTGAGTATTTCACAATCTGCTCAGTTACTGGGATTTTCACGCACAACCATTTCTAGGGTTTACAAAGAATGGTGTGAAAAGGGAAAAAACATCCGGTATGCGGCAGTCCTGTGGGCGAAAATGCCTTGTTGATGCTAGAGGTCAGAGGAGAATGGGCCGACTGATTCAAGCTGATAGAAGAGCAACTTTGACTGAAATAACCACTCGTTACAACCGAGGTATGCAGCAAAGCATTTGTGAAGCCACAACACGCACAGCCTTGAGGCGGATGGGCTACAACAGCAGAAGACCCCACCGGGTACCACTCATCTCCACTACAAATAGGAAAAAGAGGCTACAATTTGCACGAGCTCACCAAAATTGGACTAAAGACTGGACTAAATGTTGCCTTTTCTGATGAGTCTCGATTTCTGTTGAGAGATTCAGATGGTAGAGTCAGAATTTGGCGTAAACAGAATGAGAACATGGATCCATCATACCTTGTTACCACTGTGCAGGCTGGTGGTGGTGGTGTAATGGTGTGGGGGATGTTTTCTTGGCACACTTTAGGCCCCTTAGTGCCAATTGGGCATCGTTTAAATGCCACGGCCTACCTGAGCATTGTTTCTGACCATGTCCATCCCTTTATGACCACCATGTACCCATTCTCTGATGGCTACTTCCAGCAGGATAATGCACCATGTCACAAAGCTCAAATCATTTCAAATTGGTTTCTTGAACATGACAATGAGTTCACTGTACTAAAATGGCCCCCACAGTCACCAGATCTCAACCCAATAGAGCATCTTTGGGATGTGGTGGAACGGGAGCTTCGTGCCCTGGATGTGCATCCCACAAATCTCCATCAACTGCAAGATGCTATCCTATCAATATGGGCCAACATTTCTAAAGAATGCTTTCAGCACCTTGTTGAATCAATGCCACGTAGAATTAAGGCAGTTCTGAAGGCGAAAGGGGGTCAAACACAGTATTAGTATGGTATATATATATAGAGCTTATCACTATATATATATAGTGACTTTACAATTATTAAAACTATAATGTATATTTTAATTTATTTCAATATTATTTTAATATATTTAATTTATTATTTTCACCGTCCCCCAAGCAGCTCTTTTTTGCCTTTTTTTTAGTATCAAACATTTTAATAATCCTAAATTAGGTATCATATCACAAACTCAGAATTCATCCTGTGAAAACTAATTTGCATTACCATTGAAATGGTACTTTCAATTCTTTAAGCGGGCTCCTCCCCTAGTGGGCGGTGTCAGGTTTCATATTACAACATTTATTTGAACTACTTTACAATCAAAATCTTTTTTAATCTTGACAAAACAAATATCATCGGAAACGTCCGAATCTCAAGACTACACATTTGGTGGCTATTTTGTGATAGAAGTGATATTTGAACAGAAATGTATTAATGTGTTATAATGCATTAAAAAATCCAATGGAATGCGGCTGACACCCAGAGGATATTTTTGGTAGAGCACCTAAACAAAATCTCATAGGAACTTCAATTTTTGTGATATCAACTTCAAATTTGGAACACGACTTGGTTAGATATATGGCTTTGATTTTATAGTAATTCTAGAGTAAAACTAATTTTGTAAAATATACATTTTACATAAAATATTTTTTTTTTCAGTACAGTACATTTGATTTACAGTAAATTTAAACTTCCATAACTTTTTCCTACTTTCACTTCAGCAATAGTCTGCTGAGTGTCCAAAGCATTCTTCAATTACAACTATTTAAGTTCGGATGGTGCATTTTCTTGTCTATTCTCAAAAAGAGGGGTGACAGTTAAGGAGTTAAATTTGACCAAGTACTAAATGAAATGCATCCTAAGTTCATTTATTGACTGAATAAAAACCTACTTGACTTTTTTCCCCCAGTTCCTGATTCCAGCTTGTGTTCCCACGGTAAACCGGTTCGCTGCCACCTGGACACTGCAGGTAATGTGTCTCTTTAGCTTCCTCATTACCGCCGTGATGTCGCTGTTTAACCGAGGCTGCAGTCTGTCCGTCCACCTGCTCGTGAACGAAACTGCCCGGGCCTGCTGCTCCCTAATGGCTGCAGATTAGAGTATTACCATTACAGCACACGGGACCGGCCCGCTGGCTCACAACTCCACTTCATTACGCAGGCTTTGAGTCAGCCAAGGGCCTCTAAATAATTTACCATACTGGGACTTCAGCTCAACACTGCTACAGTTAGAATATGTTTACCATGTGCAACGTGAGTAGAATTTAAGTAAATGCACACCTGTTCAGTCGTGTATTTTTGGACCAAAAAAGTGTACATAGTATGTGTGTGTATATATAAGAGACCACTTAACATTGAGATGTTAAGTGGCCTCTTAATTTTTTCCAGAGCTGTATATATAGTGTTGGGTAAGATACTCTAAAAAGTAATTAGATTACTGTACTAATTACTTTCTCTCAAAAGTATTGCATTACTTATTATTACTAATCACTTCGTCTAAACCCCATTTCAACCTCAACCAGTTGAACAATTCTAGGATAGAAAAGAAACTGCTCTTTTAATAGAAAATATAAAATTACATACATTTTTCTTGAACTGACCAAAGTAATAAAGGGAGAAGGTTACTTTAAAATCATAGATTTTAACATTAGACAGTAAATTTTAATGTTAAATCTACTATTGCTTTAGGCCTATATATAATTGTTCATTAGTCTATAAACTATTTAATGCAATTACAACAGAAATACATGAATTAAATTACAGAAAAATGTATTACTTTACTTTTTCCAAGAGTACAGTAATGCATTACACCCAAACTAAATATAACATGTTTATTTGCCTTTTTGCAAATGCTTTTATCAGATAAACACCTTAAAGTTGCATATATTTGTCTTGAACTGACCAAAGTAATAAAGGGAGAAGGTTACATTAAAATCATAGATTTTAACATTAGACAACATTTAGTTAACATTGACTATTGTAAATCTATCTATCTACACACACATATTTATACATATGTACATATTTATTTGCCTTTTTTGCCAAACAGTTTTATCAGATAAATCCTTTAACCAAGTTTAGCGTTTTGTTCTTCAAGAGGTAAAAATATTAAATATTTTCCTCATATTTGGATGGTTTAATCAAACTCGTAGGGTCATTAAAAACAAATATCATTTGTATGCAAATGTCAGGATTTGTCGAGCAAAATGTCTTCATGTCGGAAACGCTCGACTAAAGTGATCTGTTATGAGGTTTGAGTCGGGATGCTTCTGTAGAAGACCCGCTCAGCTTAGTTTATTTAAAAATGTGCTAAAAATGCATTAAAAATAGATCTGTCTTATTTTAGTGTTACACTCCAAACTACTGTGACGGAACAGAAACGCAATTGAGCTTGCATATGTATGTGTGTGTGTGTGTGTGTGTGTGTGTGTGTGTGTGCCTGACCGTGCAATGAGCATCCTTGCACAGAACTGTATGGAAGCATGTCTGTCTCACTGTCTCCTGAAATTCCTTCTGGGTCAAAACTAATTGGTGCAGCTGCAGGAGAGGCTGGGGTCAGATAATGACCATGAGCGCTCGGAGCACTCACGCGTGAACGGGCCAGCACCACCGACCCACTCCAACACACTGTCACATGGACCGGAGAGACAAAGAGAACAAGAGAGTGAGTGGAGGACAGATGGGAAGCAGGAAAAGAGCTTATAAGGTCATTCTTTTACAAAATAACCCATCTACATGTTGTAAACAAGTACAAAGTCCCGTGAGATGCACAGCCCATTCTTAATGTAAATGTAATTCATTGTCCCTTCCAAACTCCCTTCTTTGACTTCCCTTACAGCGCGGTCCTAAAGCTTAAGGGGCCCAGAGCAACGGCTCTCCAAAAAGATGTAAATCTCTGAAGCACCGAGGGAAGCATATGGATGAATATATGAATAAAAAAGCCCCACCCTGACATTTGCTGTGCAGGACCTGAACAGCATCCTTTTATGATATTAATAGAAACTTGAGAGCTTATCATAATTTTCCTCAGGGTCTGTCATGGAGCTGAAGGGACGATACAATGGTCTTTTAAAAGCATCTGCTGTGGCTGTCTCTCAGAACTGAATTACAGTATGATGCGTCGTTTTTAATGAATCTAAGCACTGTAAAAGAAGTCACAACGCACGCCACTGACGTCACACGAGCCACGACTAGTCAACACAGACACAACTAATCGGTTTCTTTATTAGACCTTTATTTTAACCAAAGAAGCTCACTGAGATTAAAGGGCAGCTAATTAAAGGACACACAAAACTGATTCAAAATACAAATAAAATAATCCTTCATAATAATTCTTATTGGATTATTCTTATTACAGTAAGTAATAGAGAAACCGCAATAAATTAATTGAATAAATAAATAATAATAATAAAGTACTGAAACCTATTATAATAAAATATTTTGAATCCCCCATGCTGTATTACGTAAGCTGTTTGCTGGCAAATAAATACAATAAAAAAATTAAATAAAAAAATTAAATAATCCATATTTTTATCCATAAATATCCATATTTTTAAAAGGTAAAAAGTGACTTAATAATAATTAATAATAATAATAATTAATATTAAAACGTTGTTGTAATCATAATTATTGAATCTCACATGCTGTGTTATGTAAATAATCCTAAAAGATTTTTTTAAGTCATAGTGAAACAGTGACTTAATAATAATAATACTAATACTACTACTACTACTAATAATAATGTTTTTGTAAATTAATTAGTTTTTAATAAAATAAATATCCATTTAAAGTCATAATGAAACAGTGACTTAATAATACATTTTATTAATAATTTTTTGAATCTCCTATGCTGTATTATATAAACTGTTTTCTGGCTTAAAAACTAAATAAAATTATAAAATATTTATTTTAAGTCAGTGAAACGGTGACTTTAATAATAATAATATTAATACTACTACTACTACTACTACTACTACTAATAATAATAATAATAATGTTTTTGTAATTATGATCAATGAATGAATTTTGAACCACCCATGCTGTATTATAAACTGTTCTCTGGCTAAAAAAAAAATTGGATAAAATACTATTGAATATAGATATTCAACCACACAAATCATAAACAGTGATTCAGCTAATGGATGCTTAAAGGTGCAGTGTGTATTTATGAGTATCTATTGACAGAAATGCAATATAATATACATAACTATGTTTTCAGTGGTGTATAAAGACCTTACATAATGTACCGTTATGTGTTTATTACCTTAGAATGAGGCATTCCTATCTACACACTGCGGGTCCCCGTACAGTGAAATCGCCATTTTGAGCCGCCATGATTCTACGGTAGCCCTAAACGGACAAACTGCTCTACAGAGCGCTAGACACTCTCCGCTTTCTCCGGTGACGATATATTTGTCCTGTGTCAGCCCCCGTAGCTTCTCTATGTGCTTCTAAAGGGAGGGGTGAGCGGTGGGTGATTGCAATTCACAACCTCAGCACTAGATGCGCTACAATTCACACACTGCACCTTTAATGTCAGATCTATTGCTTCTCCACAGTTTCCGAGAGTCACACAGCAATGAAGTCACGTGACCCACGACTAGTCATCACACCCAACTAACCAATTACTTTATTAGACCTTTATTTAACAGGAACAAAACCTCCATGAGATTAAAACGCAGCTAATTAATGGATTTTAAATAGTTTCAAAATAAAAGACACCCATTAGAATAATCCTAAAATGGAAGAGCATCAAAAAACCTAAAAAATTTGTTTTTCCCAAAATCAAATTGCATGCTGGTCTATTTTTTGTGGTATCCTTAATTTTAGATTTACCTGCCTAAATGTTAAGTCAAACAAGACTGACTGTGGTTGGCCATTCCTGTCTAAGTGGGCCATTATTGGCCAGAATTAGTTGCAAAACTTGATGCTGATAGTTTTCTGCGTTGTTAGTTTACCTGCTCCCTGTAAAAGCGTCCAGCACTGATCAGCATTCCTCAAACCGTCTCAGAGAAGCATGATCCATCTGCGGCTGAAGTAAATAAAAGCCCATGTGCATGTTGGGAAAGGTCAGAACAAGCCTGGAAGAAGCTGAGCGCTCTGAGGAGGAGAGTGAAGAAGAAATGGTAAATGGACTGCATTTATATAGCGCTTTCAACAGGCCCATGGCCACCAAAGCGCTTTACATACTGCCTCACATTCACCCATTCCTTCACTCATTCATACATCGACAGCGGTGTCAGCCATGCAAGGCGCCATCCAGCTCGTCGGGAGCAGCTGGGGTTAGGTGTCTTGCTCATGGACACCTCGACACTTGGTCAGGTGGAACCGGGGATGGAACCACCAACCTTCCAGTTTGTAGCCAACCTACATGAACCACTGAGCCACTGCCGCCCCGTAAGAAGAAGAGCATGAAGATCCGCCATTCAGCAGCAACTTTACACCAGCAGACATCAGAGGTGTCAACATCACCGCACACCACAAGAAACACCCTCTTTATCCGTCCCATGTGTGGACGTTTGCGGATCCTGCGAGCCGTTAGGCGAAGAGCCAGACCTCTGAGATCTATCAGAAGTGGATCGTGTGACTGTTTTCACACAGGACAGCTGCAGATAAAAGAACTATGCATATACAGTATATGTTTTACAGGTTATACACAAAGCAGCCACATTGGGAAGCAGTTTGCAGAGTTCTTTCTCCTGTAGTCGCCATGGATATAAAAGAGAAACTGAAGAAATCATGTGATACATGCACTGTGCCCAACTAACAGATCAAACTGTGCCCGTTCATAATTATTCAGAGAGAATGTTAAATGAATACACATTTGATAAGAAGGGTTACAATTTAAAACTATTCATAAATGGATATCTGTCACTACATTTTCATAAGTGAATAAAGTTGAAAATAAAATAAAATAAAATATGTACAAGTTCATTATTCAAGTGAAGGAAAAAATTAAAAGAACACAAAAATGTACAATATTAAAGTTGAAAACAAAGCAATAAAATTAAATAAAATGTAATTAAATTAATGCACAAGTTCATTATTCCAGTGAAGGAAAACAAAACAACATTTAAAAGAACACAAAAATGTACAATACTAAAGTTGAAAACGAAGCACCAAAACCACAGCAAAAGCTAAAATAAAATATAAATATATATAAATGTCATGCCAAATATTGGCTCATTTTGGATTTCATGAGAGCTACACATTCCAAAAAAGTTGGGACAGGGAGCAATAAGAGGCCGGAAAAGTTAAATGTACATATAAGGAACAGCTGGAGGACCAATCTGCAACTTATTAGGTCAATTGGCAACATGATTGGGTATAAAAAGAGCCTCTCAGAGTGGCAGTGTCTCTCAGAAGTCAAGATGGGCAGAGGATCACCAATTCCCCCAATGCTGCGGCCAAACATACTGGAGCAATATCAGAAAGGAGTTTCTCAGAGAAAAACTGCAAAGAGTTTGAAGTTCTCATCATCTACAGTGCATAATATCATCCAAAGATTCAGAGAATCTGGAACAATCTCTGTGTGCGTAAGGGTCAAGGCCGGAAAACCATACTGGATGCCCGTGATCTCCGGCCCTTAGACGGCACTGCATCACATACAGGAATGCTACTGTAATGGAAATCACAACATGGGCTCAGGAATACTTCCAGAAAACATTGTCGTGAACACAATCCACCGTGCCATTCACCGTTGCCGGCTAAAACTCTATAGGTCAAAAAAGAAGCCATATCTAAACATGATCCAGAAGCGCAGGCGTTTTCTCTGGGCCAAGGCTCATTTAAAATGGACTGTGGCAAAGTGGAAAACTGTTCTGTGGTCAGACCAATCAAAATCTGAAGTTCTTTTTGGAAAACTGGGACGCCATGTCATCCGGACTAAAGAGGACAAGGACAACCCAAGTTGTTGTCAGCGCTCAGTTCAGAAGCCTGCATCTCTGATGGGATGGGGTTCATGAGTGCGTGTGGCATGGACAGCTTACACATCTGGAAAGGCTCCATCAATGCTGAAAGGGATATCCAAGTTCTAGAACAACATATGCTCCCATCCAGACGTCGTCTCTTTCAGGGAAGACCTTGCATTTTCCAACATGACAATGCCAGACCACATACTGCATCAATTACAACATCATGGCTGCGTAGAAGAAGGATCCGGGGACTGAAATGGCCAGCCTGCAGTCCAGATCTTTCACCATAGAAAACATTTGGCGCATCATAAAGAGGAAGATGCCACAAAGAAGACCTGAGACAGTTGAGCAACTAGAAGCCTGTATTAGACAAGAATGGGACAACATTCCTATTCCTAAACTTGAGCAGCTTGTCTCCTCAGTCCCCAGACGTTTGCAGACTGTTAGAAAAAGGAGAGGGGATGCCACACAGTGGGAAACATGGCCTTGTCCCAACTTTTTTGAGATGTGTTGATGCCATGAAATTTAAAATCAACTTATTTTCCCCTTAAAATGATTCATTTTCTCAGTTTAAACATTTGATGTGTCATCTATGTTGTATTCTGAATAAAATATTGACATTTCAAACTTCCACATCATTGCGTTCTGTTTTTATTCACAATTTGTACAGTGTCCCAACTTTTTGGAATCGGGTTTGTAAAACCATAAAAACTATTTGAATGATAAAGTTGAAAACAAAGCATCAACACAAAAATAAAAATCAAATAAAGTCAAATCAAATAATTTTGAAACATTTTACAAGTTTGCGAATTACAGATTTAAAAGTGCTCAAAGACAAATTTAAGTCTGCTTGGTGGTAAACACATCGTCCATGCATACGTGTTTTAGCAGGGGCTGATGGGAAACGGGAAAGGCTGATTCCAAGCGAGAGCACATTTTAGATAATAACACACAAAACGGTCATATCCAGTGCTCAGTACAGGCTTTCAGTGTAATAACAAAGAGTAAGACAGAGCCGCGCGCGCACACAGTGAGCTCACTCCAACATCTCAGGCATAACCCATATCCTGCAGTGTCTGACCCGTGTCCACTTCAAATAATCAGCTCAAATTCGTTTTCTTTCAGGTAAGATTAGGAACCTCTTTCCAACCGGCCTTGGTGGGGCAAGAAAGCCTTTTATGAGGAAGCACACAGTGGAAAGTCGACAGAAATGACATGCATCTTTTGCTTACTTCAAACAGCTCCGCTCTCGAACATTTACCCAGGTAAACGAAAGGCACAATACGTTTTATTTCAAGAAAAATGAACTCAAAAGGCAGCTTGGTGTCAGTCACAATTTACTGAAAGGCTAGTATGTGATTGATCAAAGAGCAACGCTTGCTAGCCAGGCTTCCCAACACTTAACGCCTTCTCTGAACCTTTGATCCTGATAATTAAGAAGCTTTCTGAGGGGCAGAAGCTAAAAATATTCAACTGCATCCAAAGACCCTCAACCTACACTGATGTCTGTCAGTAGGCCATAGGATAGGCTACGTTTAATAGGCAGAGACGTCGAGCATCAAACCGCATTCGGTACGAAACACACTCGCTGGGGGCGAAATAAGGTGGATATTTGAGAAGAAAAAATGGTTTCTGAAGATGAAAGTCCAAATGGAGTCTTGAGAGAGAGCTGATGGAGTGTGTTGACCGCCTGAAAGTAGTCATGGTGAAACAAGCATGGCTATTAGTGTCACTGGTGGCCTAGAAATGGCCAAACAAAATTATGGTTTGGGGCGAGAGGTGGTTTGATTCGGATGCGCTTGGTCCATTATTTGTTGAAGAGCTAGAGCAGTGTTTTAAGGGAGTGTTTGTGACTCTGAGCTCCAAAGTTGGAAAGGAAGAAAAAGAGCCACGTTTTGGCAGGTGCAATGTTGATATATCAGTGTGAGAATCTATAACATGCATTTGTGTGCGAGAGAGAAATATGGAACATAAGTACCTGGAGGCATCTGTTAGCGTTTGCATTCATCTCTATTGGCTGATGGTGGCGTTGAGCCCTTCACTGGTGACTATAGCAAGCTGTGAAAAGGGTGGCAAAACATCTCATGATTAAACATTTGAAATTGGTGTGTTCTTGCAAAAACATATTGCATCAGAATACACAGCTTTTTATTGGCCATCATTACCTCCAGTGGCTGACTGGACCCTGCTGTCCAGCCAAACCTTGACCCCTTGTGTAGGATCAGCTGAATTCTGAGATTGATGACTGGGCAGAAAGACACTGAAGGCCTTTGACCTTTGCCCTAATGACCGTCTTCCCTCAAGGCTCGCCTCGTCTCTGAACCATAAGCACACGAGCTCAGCAGAATCATCTCCCGTCTCTCTGGATCCGGCGCTCGGCAGTGTTTGTGCTGTCAGCATATCTCTCAGGTTATGTAAATCCACCTTAATACATTCGATTTTTTAAATATACTACATTCCACGAAGCCAGGTCCAGTTGTAAATGTTTGTACCACTTTGTAACAAATTACCGCTTACTATTTTTATTTCATAAAGTTGTCAAAAAATAAAGGAATAGTTTCCGTCATTATTTACTCATCCTCGTTCTGTGAAAAGAAAGGATTTTTTGAAAAAGAGATTCTTCATGTAGCTTTTACATACAATACTTCACAGTCAACATATCTTTCAAGATAAATATAATTTAATATAATTAGATACAGATATCCCCAGGTGAAAAAGACGTACTATTAAATGTATTAAAAATGCATTATAGTATATTTGTACTTTTTCACCTTTTAAGATACAAATAAGAACAAAATAAATAAATAAAAGATGGACAGGCAGACAGATGACAGATAGATAGATCACACTGCCTCCGCCGGCTTGCCTTCTTCCCATAATGCATCCTGGTGCCATGTGTTCCCCAGGTAAGCCTCGCACACGCACCCGGCCATCCACGTGATGTAAAAGAACACGTGATTCATCAGACCAGGCCACCTTCTTCCATTGCTCCGTGGTCCAGTTCTGATGCTCACGTGCCACTGTTGGTGCTTTCGGCGGTGGACAGGGGTCAGCATGGGCACCCTGACTGGTCAGCGGCTATGCCGCCCCATACGCAACAAACTGAGATGCTCTGTGTATTCTGACACCTTTCTATCAGAACCAGCATTAACTTCTTGAGCAATTTGAGCTCCAGCAGCTCGTCTGTTTGATCGGACCACATGGGCCAGCCTTCACTCCCCACGTGCATCAATGAGCCTTGGCCGCCCATGACCCTGTGGCCGGTTCACCACTGTTCCTTCCTTGGAGCACTTTTGATAGATCCTGACCACTGCAGACCGGGAACACCCCACAAGAGCTGCAGTTCTGGAGATGCTCTGACCCAGTCGTCTAGCCATCACAATCTGGCCCTTGGCAAACTCACTCAAATCCTTACGCTTGCCCATTTTTCCTGCTTCTAACACATCAACTTTGAGGACAAAATGTTCACTTGCTGCCTAATATATCCCACTCACTAACAGGAGCCGTGAGGAAGAGATCATCAATGTTACAGACAGACAGACAGACAGATGGATCATTCTGAGATAGACCTCTACTAATCAGGACTGTAAGCAATCATCAAACTCAAACTCACTGGATCCAGGAATGGATTATTCCACTACGACCTCCAGCTGACAGGCTCTTCCAGGCAGCTCCTCAAATCCCTTGGTGGGGGAAGAGTCCTTGCTGGGTCTCCTAAAGCCTCCAAGAAGCTCGCCAGGTTTACAATCACACACAAGTGGGCCATGACAACTGAAGCTACTGCCTGAAGATCAATGGAGCAGTGCGACTCAGATTAAGGCCTTCTCTCAAGACCTTTTCTCTCGCTGTGGACGCACATGGATCAGCAACGCCTTTGAAGTGGGTCTTTCAGACGAGGTGAAGCGATGTGGTTGAGGAAGTGATAAACGAGCTGATGAGAGGTGGAGTGGAGGAGAGGAGGGAACGTGAGCATCAGCGACAGCTACTGGACTTCCGGGCAGGAGGAAACACTCGTAAATCACGTCACAGGAGCTGTTGACCTCCGGTCGGCACCAGAGGTGTAAGAGACATGCTCATCTTCTGCTCTTACACACCAGCAGCACATCTGCACTCGTGAGACCGGAGGGATTTATCCTCATCATTTTTTAATTGTTTTGAAAACACAACCAGTTGGTCTTGGGCCAAAACACACAGAGAGATATTACATGTGACTGTCATTGACACAAGAATACAGATTATTACTTTAGGGGTTATGTTTGAAGAGATCATTTGCTAAAGGATTTTACCAGGCACTGCAGAAGGAACGTCTGCCTCCAGTTTATTCTGGAGATTCTCACTTACACACAACTGAAGGGCGATTCACACTGAGAGAGAGAAACACAATGCACTTTGTTAATTCATGTGGTTTAAAGTAAAATAAAACTATTAAAAAATAGTATGACATTATCTGATTTCATTTGTTTTAAACCCAAATCTACTCACCCTACTAATTACAGCGAAAAACTATTGTTATTTCATCAAGTTATTAAAAATAAAGGAAAAGTTTGCTTTATGTTAAGTATTTAATGCTTATGCTGTATTTTTCTGAATCTTTTTAAGAATCTTTATGTAACTTTTACATATAATGAATGATTAAACTAAAAAAATAACAAACATAACTAATAAATGCGTATCATATATATAAATATTACACAATTATTAGTTGTTTATATATACTGTATATATAAAATTATTAACACTAATAATTTGATTAAAAAAATGAACCAACCAGCTAAATAAGAATTTTAAATAAGTAAAAAAACCTAGATCTTAATAAAAAAAAACTTAAACTTGAATATAATACGAATCACATAAACTAAATGGTCCATTCCCTTGTTCCATTAAGATTTATTAAGCTTTTTTTGTGCTTTTTTTAATTTAAAATTCTTAATTCATATTTCAAATAATATGTAATGATTATTCAATTCAATTGGATGGATTTTTTTAAATTTTACTATTAATTGAAATGCATAAATCTTGAAAAAGGGCAATTTTTAAATGTGTGTGTGTGTGTGTGTGTGTGTGTGTGCATATATATACACACACACACACACTCTCTCCATATACTTTCTCTTTATATATATATATTATATTATAATTTCTGATTTCTGAAGGATCATGTGACACTGAAGACTGGAGTAATGATGATAAATTCAGCTTTGATCACAGGAATAAATAACACTTTACTGTATATTCACACAGAAAACAGCTGATTTAAATGGTAAAAATATGTCAGAATATTACTGTTTTTACTGTATTTTTGATCAAATAAATGCAGCCTTGCTGAGCACTTTAAAACTGTACTGTGCTAATTCTCTGTAAAGTGAAGAAGCTTTGTACTGTGTGAATGAACTGACACAATAAACAAACAAAACTGCTAAGTTACAAAACGCATTAATTTCTCTGAATTTGTATATAAATTCTTGTTCACCTCAGCATGAAAACATCAGAACAGTCACTTGAGGAAAGCTACGGCCTCTCTCAACTCCTTTAACTCTGTCCTGGACATCACATTGTCCTTGTCCGCATCTCTGCAGCTCATCCACCTCTTTCCCGCCAGACACGGCTGGAGAAAAAAAAAAAAAAAAAAAAAAAAAAAAAACGTTTGGGGCAAAAAAGAGAGAAATAATTGGATTCCCAGCTTCCACCTCCTCCTTCCCCCATGCGTCGGACACCCCTAATTAACAACAGGGAGAGTCAGAGAAAGCCTGGAGAAAAAATCTGCTGTTTGGATTGAAAAAAAAAAAAAAAAATGACCGGCAACATATTGTCTCCTTCACGTCCACACGGGCTAATAACAGCTAGTGGCTGGTGCACGAGAACGAGAAGGCGTCAAAACCTGGCAAAGTCACTCATTCATAAAATCTCAATGTGTGACTATAGCTCTAATTACAACCCACGTCGGCCTCAATTAGACCACAGCCTTTCTCTCCGCGTTAACTCTTAATTAATGTATCGGCGGTTAATTACAGGTTTTGCGAGAGGGGCTCTGTCAGACGCTCACTGCTTTGCTCAGCGGGAGGTTTAGGGGGGATTTCTTTACATCAGCTCCGTTCCAAAACCAAACGAGCTGCTTTTCTGCCTAGGCCTGCATTGACAGAGCCTTCTATAACAGTGATCGAACTCAAACAGAACTTCATAAATGAGGGATTTACATAGGCAACAACTCCAGAAGTCACTCAAACAGCAGAGCGTATGGACAGACTCGACTCTGATTGCAGTGACCGGCTGCATAAACCGCTTAGACTAGTCTTACAAGTTAAAGATCGAATTTTTTCCTTCAAGACTGGTCATTGCTTTTTTACTGATTAGCCCAAACTAATTGCTAGTTGTTCAGACTAGTTCTTAAGACACAGCCTATGTTCATGCAACTCACCACTGCGTTCAGACATTAGCATGTTTCTATAGCCCTATTCGGACGGTAACTGTTTCTCATGGGGGCATAAGGTATTTTCATAAGTGACAGGGGCTAGTCTGTGATTTTATGGCCGTCCGAATCCAGAATGTCAGTGTTTTTCTCCCACCACCCGTGTAAAAATCCTCGGCCGAATTACCTACAGTTTTTTGACTAACACCAAGGTCGTGTGGTAATTTAATTGCCGTCTGAATGCACATCTCTGAGTTTTCACTTTATATGCTTTTTGACCACTGCAGAGCACCGTACGGTTGCGCTTCGCTGTCATTTGGATGCATTTTAAAGATCAAGACTTTTATTACTGAGATGCTGGCAAGTATTTACAAGAACAATATATTTCATCACTGCTCAAAAAATAAGAAGAAAAAGAAAACAAAAGCACGTAAACATTTGAAGTGGGCCGTTATTACGGCAGCAATTATACATGCTAAAATAACCTCAGCATTATGATTATCATGTAAGTCAGAGGCTGTATTCACTTATTTCCGCTCATTTCCATGTGGAATAAACGACATCCTTTATTTTGAGATAAAATACCAGACAGAAAAGGTTCACAGGTGCACAGGATCACAAAACTCGCTGCTCCACCGGGAATAAATCACCATCCCAATGCACGGGTTTATCACTGAGGTGGCATGCACATTTATTTTTACAGACGTCTACGTGAGAAACAACTACCGTCCGAATAGGGCTTAAGACGAGTAAAACTGTATATCAATATTTGGTCCCACTTTATATTAGGTGTCTTTAACTACTATGTACGGACATTTAAATGAATCCTTAATACAATGCACTTATTATGTGCGTATATGTTTTTACATTGTACTTATATTATTATAAATAGCTGCATTGAATTAGGAGCCAAGCACCGGAGGTGTGATGGCACCTATTGTCTACTTTAGTTTTCTTCTTTAACCCTATTGTAATTGTAAGGATTTGTATTATTTTTCTTCTACCGTAGAACTGATCGTGCAGACCAAATCGTAAGTTCTAGAGGCTTGAAACTTGGCCAGATGGTAGGTCTCAATTTGGTGAGGGACTGACAAGGTATGACTCCAATTGGCCAATAGGGGGCGCTACACCGATTGGATTATATCTTTGGATTCCTTGACTCAAGACAAACATTTCAAATTTCCGCCATTATAATTTTGTTCAAAACTTACTTTTGCGAACTAGTCCTAGGTTTTTCGCCCGATCGGAACAAAACTGGTGCAGAAATATTCTCTGGACTCTGGCTATAAATGGCTATAACTCAAGAACGGAAATGAGATATTTTAACCAAACTTGTTACACGTGTAAGGGCTCAATCTTTGGCCACAGTAAAAAAAAATGGACGGTTAGTGGCTATAACATGAAAAAAACATGAAGATGGCTATAACTATGCAACCATTAGTCCGCTTGACAACTGGCATGCAGAGTCTTGGTCCGAGGAGCCATGACGGACTATGAGGACATTGGTGTATCTAAAAAAACATGGCCGCCATTGGCAAATGAAATTTGAGCACCTATTAGACAAGGTTAACAGAGGCCAATCGGAACGAAACTCAGTGGGCATGTTCGACTCATGGTCCTAGAGGTCTGTGAGAATTTTGAAAGAAATCAGCACAACGAGTTTCATGCCTCTGTAATCACGTGGTGATTCACACATACACACAATATTCATGTCATTTGATAGATATCCTCATACTGAACAACTTTGCCTCAGGAACCACTGCTGTCAATCAAATCATTCATAAAATATTTGTGATTATGTAATACACCTATTCTGCAAACTAGTCCTAGGTTTTTCGCCCAATCTGCACAAAACCAGTGCAGTACAGTTCTTTGGACTGTCTAGGTCAATGATTATCAAAAAAGGTTGAACTTTACCTTTTGAGTGGCTATAACAGGCTCATTTAGATAATGGGTGTGGCCAAGTGTACAAATAAGCCCATAAATCCAAAATGAAGAACTAAAACTAGGTGAGCACATGTGACATATGATACTAAATAAGCATGCAAACTTTTATGAAGATCGGACCATAGGTGGCGCTATAACTGTTAAAAAGCTTTAAAAAACATATATTTCCTATGGTAAATTGCCTGTATTGGCTGTAAATGGTCTTTTCCTTCTATGATTTAAATGGTTTATGCTTGCTAATATCTTTTTATGCATACGTGCTTAAATGCCTTAAATCGCTTGAACCCAATAATTGCTGCTCGAAGCTATATTTATTCTTCCACTTCTTCTTCTTCCGCTCTGGAAGTCTATGGCAGCCCATAGAACCGTATGGTGAAAAGAGGTGAAATTTGGCACAAATAGAGGACAGTCCAAACATTCACCACAGCAAATTTGGAGTCTCTAACTCAAAACCTCTAGTGCCACCAACTGTCCAAAGTTTCACTTACATTTATGTTAATAACTTTTGAACTGTAAGGGCTAGAATCAAAATGTCTTTTCCCCCCCTCTGATTCCTTGGCTCAAGCCAAGGAATGCACCCTATGACATCATTATGACGTCATGAAAACTTTGCCAAAAAAACCTCCTCCTAGACGGTTAGTCCAATGTTCATGAAAATCGAATCAGATTATCCTCAGACCATGCTGGCAAAAAGTGATCAAAAGCTTGAATAAGCTTGAAAAAGTCACAACACTTAAGCGTATTCAGACCAAACTTGGTACATTTCATCACAAGCATGACCTGAGGCTACATGCTGCATTTCGGCAGAGCGCCACCTGCTGGTCAGGAGATATGAAAAATCATTTTTATATAACTTATAACTTCTGAACGGTTCGGCCTAAATTTGGTTTTGTTAGATTTGGTACTACATGCCGAGAGGAATGATACCCAGTTTTCCCATGTCTGCCATTTTGCACGTCGGCCATTTTTTATTTGATAGTAAAATGCTGTATTTGATGAATGCATTAGCATATCGTAACAAAACTTGGTATGGGTCATCAGCACCATGACCAGAAGTTTTGGGTCAATGCCACCAATTGGTAAAAATAAATATTTACATGCTTATAACTTTGGATGTGTTGGACTTATTTTCACAGCAGTCATCATGTTAGATTCCTGATCCGTGCCGAGTCCAACGATACCAAGCATGCTGTGTTTCGGTTTGTCCGACATTGTGACTTAACGTTTAAAAATATATTTTCAAAACCGTTATTCCAATCAAGATAAAATCACAATAGAAAGTTGACTAAATATTGAATGCCAAATGTTGTTTTTTGATTGTAAGTTTGACACAGGCATGTATTAGTGCACTCTGATTACTCTGAGTTAACTCTTGGTGGCGCTACAATTTAACAAAACGTGAAATCAGCACTAACTACAGTACAGTATTTTGTTGTAAAATGCTGTATTTTGCGAACACATTAGCGAAACTTGGAATGTGTCATTGGGACCATGCCCTGAAGGTACTCAACAAGTTTCAAGACAGCGCCACCTTGAGGTCAAAAATTATAATGACATTTCCAAAAATGCTATTGCTGCATTTTTTTTCTGAAGCTCCCAGCCATGCTTGAATGTCACATTGTTCCTTTTTGATCTTGGCTCTGATAATTGCTGCTTGCAGCTATATTTACATCTGTAATTAGTTTCTGTAATTAAAGTTCACTGACGGTTCCCTTTTAGCCCACCTATAAACCTATCCATCCCACCAAACCTGTCCCTAAACTTACTTGTATCCCACCTTAATAGCAGCACAACATCAACACAATAAGTACACTGTACTTATTACTGGAGGTAAGTTCATCGTAGCTAAAGACACCTAATATAAAGCTGACCCAATATTTTTTAGAATTGAATGAAAAATAAATTATCATTTTAATTTTTAGATTTTCTTTCCCCACTGAGGGTGGCCTAAATGAAGCCGGTTTTAGAAGCTAGACTTTAAGTCACTGAATTTTTGAATAATATTTATATATTGCAACAAAGCATTTCCAATTTTGTCTTGTATGACTGTTTCTTCAACCTGTATTAAATAATAATAATAATAATAATAATAATAATAATAATAATAATAATTCTCACCACAAATCATGTATTTTGTTTGTTTCATTTATATTAAATAAAAAATAAACAAACGAACAAACAAAAAAGTTTAAGGAAAGAGTTCATGTTCACACAGTAAATATTGTTCAGCTTATCATGTATTGTATATGACAAGGTATTTGAAAAATAGGAAGAAAAGGAGGATAAAGAGTTACAAGTAAGGTTTAATTTTAACAATGCTTTCATAAATCAAAAATCAAAAATCTTTAATATGCACTTTTGAAACCCATACATGGAGTCAAATCTTTAAATATGATTAAAAATATGATAATTTTGTATTAAAAATGTCATTTTATCAATATTTCTCAGTATAGAATAAATAGAATTAATGACATTTTGGTCACACTTTAGATTAGGGTCCAATTCTCACTATAACTAACTATTAACTATTCCTAATTACTGCTTATTAATAATTAGTATGGTTGTTAAGTTTAGGTATTGAGTAGATTAAGGGATGTAGAATATGGTCATGCAGAATAAGGCATTAATTTGTGCTTTATAAGTATTAATAAACAGCCAATATCCTAGTAGTATGCATGATAATAAGCAACTAGTTAATAGTGAGAATTGAACCTAAACTAAAGTGTTACCAAAATTACACTATCATAAACATTTCTCACTACTGGTCCGCCATATCGGAGACATTTTTTCCTGGACCTTGCCACAGTGCATTCTGGGATTGCAAAGCATACATGCAATCCGGCCTTATAAATGTGCCGAATCAAGGCATAGATTTAACACAGTGTTTATTTCCCTAATGCAACTTAGTCTTACACATTTCATGTCTGCGTGTCTTTTTAAGGGCATCTTCCATTGTCTTTCCCAGTTCTTGGAAGCGTCGACGTGGAGCGCGCACCATTTTACAGCTCCTGGAAAAGAGAGAGGGGTCGAGAACAAGAGATCAAGAGAAGCGCAGGAGACATCAATAAGAGAAAGAGGTGGGAGATGGCGAGTGAAAGCGAGGGAACGAGCGAAAGAGGAGAACAAAGCGAGTGTGAAAGAGAGCAAGAGTGAGAGAGGAGGTGAGAGGGAGACGTTTGTAAGTGTGTTCGCATCGAGAGAGAGGGAGAGAGTGACATCCAGAAAAAGGAGGAGAAGCTCAAGAGGAGAATGAGAGCGCTTTCTCCTGCTGTCCCTGCGCGACAGGTCCCGCTCGCCTTTCCATGTGTTAATTACACATGTAAGGCCTATTATAACCCTGCAAGGACACCTGCTGACTGGGAAAATGAAGGCGGCGTACTCAAGCGCGCCAGACTCTCACACCGACTAAAGATAATAGTTTCCCTCCTGCATTTTCACAGGCCGCGGTAACTAACTCTGGAGACGGAGGCGAGTCGGGGAACACAGTTAGCATGGAGATGTTCTGAGGCGAATCCTAAGCAAGTGTGTCGAGCAGAGCCTGGTGTTTCATTTAAGGCGTCCGCCTGCTACCAAAACGTGTGATGGGACTGAAAGGCAGGCGGCTGTGATACTAGGAGTATAAAGGAGCGATATACTCAGGGAAATCATTTCTGTGCTTTACTGTAAATCATGCATACGCACACGTTTGGAGATGCCAACGTTTATTAAATGCTAATGGTTTTATTTGTGTTGTTTAGATGAGTTGCACCTGCTGATGATAAAACAGCTGAAAAAGTCATATCTAGAGACGCAAGACTTTAAGAAACCACATAGAAGCACACTAGTTCTGCACAGAAGTCTTTGTCAAGTCTTGCAATAAAGTCTCATCATTGCTCTCATGTAGCAATACATTTGTTACAGTATTTATTAATATCTGTTAATACAAATACAGCCGTTCATTGTTTGCTCATGATGGTTCACATGCATTAACTAATGATAGCACATGCAACCTTTAATTCTAATAAAGTATTAGTAAATGTTGAAATTAACAAACTATTGTTCATTAATATTAGTTCATGTTAACTAAAGTAGTTAATAATGTTATTGAAGCATTTATTAGTAAATGTTGAGATTAATAAAGGCTTTAAGTGGTTTTCATGTTAACTGATGTAGTTACCCAATCTTAACTAATGAAACCTTATTGTAAATTGTTAACATAATTTTGAATATGTTGATGTTTATACAAATGTTCATTGTAATACTGTGGTAGTTTTTACAGTAAGGTTTCATTAGTTAGGCAAGGCGAGTTTATTTATATACGTTCAAAGTGCTTTACATAGAAAAGGTATTAAAATAATGATAAAATAATCACAAAATGTGCATAAGAAATAAAAAGTCCCGAATCACTAAATTCGGACCGCCCCTGTCTGGTATGGGAGAGATCGGTTAAGATTAGTTAACTACATCAGTAGTTGTAAAGCATTTATTAATCTCAACATTTACTAATAAATGATTCAAATCAAAGGTTGCATCCGTTAATGAACCTGAACTAACATGAAGTAACAGTAAATAAATGTATTGCTCATTGTTAGTTAATAATAGTTAACTAACCTTAACTAATGGAACCGTTTTTTGTTGTTGATAACTTAATAATAATGCGATACGGTAATAAAATAAATTAAATAAAAATATATATTTTTAATATTTATAAATTAAGTACGGAAAAGTGCCATGATATTGACACACTCTAAAAAATGCTGGGTTAAAAACAACCCAAGTTGGGTTGAAAATGGACTAACCCAGCGGTTGGGTTAAATGTTTGCTTAAAACAACCCAATCGCTGGGTTAGTCCATTTTCAACCCAACTTAGTTGTTTTTAACCCAACATTTTTTAGAGTGCATAGTTGTGTAAATATATACAATTATTAACATTTACTATTACTGTAAGTTAATAAAATAAACAAAATAATAATTAATATTCTAAATATAAATTTAATAGTAATAATATTACTAAATAAAATAATAAAATATTAATAATAAAGATAAGTACAGAAAAGTATCAAGTCATAATTCTGTGGTAGTTTTTATGATTAACATAATAATGAAAAATAATAATTAATATTTTAAATATTTATTTAATAGTAATAATATTACAAAATGAAATAACAAAATAAAATAATAATAATAATAATAAAAATAAGTACAGAAAAGTATCATGATATTGACACAAGTCATAATTTTGTGGTCGTTTTTATGATTAACTTAAAAATTATAATATTTATTTAATAGTAATAATATTACAAAATAAAATAATGATAATAAAAATAAGTACAGAAAAGTATCATGAAGTCATAACTATTTATGATTAACTTAAAAATCCCTAAGTTAATGAAAGTAACAAAATATTTTGAATAAAATCAAATGATCTTTTAATCTTCTTCTGTACGTCATATACAGATGTTTACAAATATGTGCGTATGCATCAGTTAAACATGTCCTATGTAAACTTGTAAATTTGATCTGATACCATCACCTTATTTTTAACGGTTTCCGTACAGCATAACAGTTTTACATTAAACAGGAAACAGTCAAATGGAATGTCGTGCTGAACACATGATGATCCGATCAACTTCAGTCACAGCAGGGCATGCTGGGATAGCACTCGGTCTACATCCTGCCCAGGGTCACACGTCCTCATGAATATTCATGACGGAATTTCTCAGCTCGCTCTGGATCTGCAGCAATCACAGGATTTAATTAATTAATGCATTTTTTAAAAAATCGTGTGACTTTGTTTCTTTTTTAGAAACGCATTGTTAAGACCAACAGTACGAGCGATGAGCTTGTTTATCACACACATCAAACGCAGCCTCAACTCTTAATGCTGAACCTTCAAGGACAAACAAAGCCTGTTTAACTCGGTGTCTTTGTTTTGAAGCAGCACAAGGCCATCTGAAAGCTGATCTCATATTCTCCTGAGCTTCTCATCATAATGTCTGCTAATCTACACAGCTGCAGGGTTCGCAATTGACCTCCTTTTTTTGTTTGCCGGCAGAAAACGCTGCATACTCCATCACTTGCTGAAGCTTTGATGAGTTTGGTGCAGTTGCATGCAAGTACACAAGAAGAGCCGATGCTAATATCAGATCTACTGCATGGAGCTACACGTGTGAGGGGATTCATTCAGGCCAGTAGACATTGTGATCAAATCAAATGCTGATGCAAACATGTGTGCTTTCATTTATTCCTCACGCTGCATCAGTTCATCATAAACCTGGCTGTCAGTATCTAAAAGGACACACAAAAACCATAAAGCTAATAAGTAAAATGTGACATAAAGGACAGAAAAGCACCATAAAACGAAGTTAAAATAATAAAATGAATATAAAATAAAAAATACAGGTTCAAATTAAATAATACAATTAAAAATTAAATAATTAAAATCTTGAAATATTGTATACGTTGAAATATAATCCAAGTTAAAAAAATAAAATAAAACATTAAATATACATTTTTTTTTTTTTTATATTGTATAAGTTAAAATAATAAAATAGGACATTTCTTGAAATATTGTAATACAATAAACTACAGGAATGTATTATGATACTGGGTCATGGTTAAAGTTAATAATAATAATGAATATTTTAATTAATACAAATGAATATGAACCATTTTAAATATGTTCATATTTATATTATAGTAATAATAACAAAATAGTAATGATAAAAATAAATATAAAAAGTACATGGTAGTGACAAAATCTAAATACTATGGTTAACTTAATCAGAAATAATGCCTTAAGTTCATACAAATTAAAAAAATATTTTAAATAAATAAACAAAGCTTACACAAACTTCTGTACTATATCTAGAGCTGTTGT
Source organism: Paracanthobrama guichenoti (assembly GCA_018749465.1). Classification (NCBI taxonomy): domain Eukaryota; kingdom Metazoa; phylum Chordata; class Actinopteri; order Cypriniformes; family Gobionidae; genus Paracanthobrama; species Paracanthobrama guichenoti. The sequence continues at coordinate 19,837,182 of CM031950.1, forward strand.
GAATATGCATCAGTTAAAACATCATGTTTTAGACCATGAATATTTATGATCACTCATTAAACTACTATATATTAGTGTGTCGTTCGTGGGGCTCGACGTCATTGTGTGTGAAGAGATGCATGAAGATTCTTCTAAAAGTCTCAGTAACACTTTACAATAAATTCCCACTCGTTAACTAACCCTGAGCATTTAAAAAAAGTTAAACAATTATTATCATTGTTAGTTCATGTCAGCTCAGGTGCATTACGGTTTAATAATAATGTGACCCTGGACCTCAAAACCAGTCATAAGTCGCACGGGTATATTTGTGGCAATAGCCAACAATACATTGATTTTTCTTTTATGCCAAAAATCATTAGGATATTAAGATCATGTTCCATGTAGATATTTAGTAAATGTCCTACCTTAAATATATAAAACATGTATTATTAGTAGTAATATGCATTGCTAAGGACTTCATTTGTACAACTTTAAAAGTGATTTTCTCAATATTTATACTTTTTTGCACCCTCAGATTCCAGATTTTCAAATAATTGTATCTCAGCCAAATATAACAAACCATACATCAATGGAAAGCTTATTTATTCAGCTTTCAGATGATGCATACATATCAATGACTGGTTTTGTGGTCCATATTAGAAAGTATTTTGCATTGTTAGTTCTAATGTAATTTACTAATGTTAATAAATAAAGTGCTTCATAGACAAGCATACAGGCTCAGACCTCATGAGGGCGAGTAAATAATGACCAAATGTTCATCGCTCCTTTAAAACGTCCCTTTCAGCCTAAACTGATGCGAAATCCCATTAAACTGCACTTAGCTTGCGGACAGATGTTTTTTTTCCTCCGTCCAGCGGTTGGGGAAGTTCACGAGCGGGGCAGATCTCGGCCGATCGCGCTCAGGAGAGACGGAGATTGGCCGGTTCCTGTCGAGCTCGCTCGATTAGTGCTGTCAGCCCCACAGCCAAGCTGTTTCTAATGAGACGTGCAGACAGAGAGATGTCGCGTCCACGGGTGGCCCTCTCACTCGAAAATGAGACTGGTCGACACGTACGGGTGACAGGGAAGGTGGGAAAGGTGACAGAGGAAGGGGGTGGATGTCACGGGGGGTGGAGGGGCGAGACGGGTCAGCCAAGGGCTGCCAGAAACATGAGATGAGTGACAGGTGAAGGCGGGTGAAGAGATGTCAGGGAGCATCGCGCCTGCCATCCCAGGGACATGAGTGGATAATTACATGGTCAGTGATGTTGCTCGGCCTCTCCAGCCTCTTTATTTTCTGGCTCCTTCTCGCACGGGTGAACCTCCGTGAGGCCTGTGTGAAAGGGAATAACACTGATTATTGAACACAATAATGCAAAAGGGTTAGTTCACCCAAAAACGATCCCATAATCTGCTCACCATCCCAGGTGTGTGTGACTTTCTACTTTCAGACGTACACAATCGGAGTTATATTAAAAAATATCCTGGCTCTTCCAAGCTTCATAATGGGAGTGAATGGAGCCTGAGATTTTGAAGCCCAAAAAAGTGCATCCATCCATCTTAAAAGTAATCCATACGGCTCCAGGAGGGTTAATAAAGGCCTTCTGAAGTGAAGAAAAATACCCATATTTATAACTTTATAAGCTATAATCACTGGCTTCCGGTAACGGCCGTACGCGAGTCGAGTTCCGGCGGAAGAGTGATCTCTGAGTTGGAGTTGAAATGAAGGTAGAGGCATGTTTTTCCAATGAGCCTATGTTGGTGAATGTATATGACACTGGGTGAATCACACCAACAGAGCAGAACATCACAGAGACGCGGGCAAAACACTCTCACAAACACGGGTAAATAAAGCAAGACTTTTCTTCTGTGAATTAGGTATATGACCACTGATCTGTATAAATGGCTGGATTGCTCATCAGGTTCTAAACACCGGAAGTGTTCGAGCGGCCATCTTACTATTCCCTATCGACAGAGGGCATCATTGACGTACAGCCAAAACACTGACCTAAAATCACACGATTTGCAGCGTCTCAATCTCACAGGATTAGTTTTACAATATATGTATGTAAATGAATAGTTACTTCAGATGTTCTCTGTAATGTTTATGAATAAGTCATATGTTTAAATCATTAATGTGGGTGTGTCTACTGCACACGTCTGACGCGGGTAATTCATAGTTTTCACGTGACGTCACACGCTTATAGGAACGCCCACCTGGAGGACTAAACAAGGCTCTCCTCTACTGCCCGCCAGTCATTTTTACCAAGTTTGTAGTCAGTATTATTACATTATCATTATCATTAAGACCAAATTCAATATACACCTTACTGATGTTGCATACTTTTCACAGGAAACCCATTATAAAGAAAACACTGTTCACACATTCTTGGCTCATCTACTCGCCTCTATATAGTATGCATCATCAAAGAGGTGTAAACTGAATTTGATCTTTTAATATCACTGTTTTAGTACATTACGGCACTTTATAATCGGTGTTTAAAATTAAGTGATGCATAACTCGATTTAAAATAAAAACCATATCAACAAATCCTAGATTAGTATTAAACTTATTGGTGCAACTCTATAGTGTTTTTCACGTTAAGCGTTTTAAAACATCCCGCTGTCTTTAGTGACTGAAATACTGCGGCAGGTGCTGTATGTGGATCATAAGTGCCCCAAACGTGCATCTTGTTCACATATTTTTATTTTAAGATGGAAATTTGACAGGCTTGTTCTGCTGTTCAGTGGAGTTCTATGGTGGGTTTGCCCTCCAAGGCTCCGCGAATTGACCAAACACAAAAAATATATTTCTTTATGTATATAATTATGAAGGAAATATTAAACATTAACATATATCTGTGATTAGCTGCAGAAATTGATTTGAATAGCCTATACAATAAATATTAATACAAGCCTCTGTTAATATATTGTATTAAAATTCAAAGTTTGCCATGCGTCATCTTGGAGATAAAGCAGTCAGTGTTATCTGAATAAGTTATGATGCATGCATTTTATTTTCTTATCTATTTCAGACTCTTAAAGACAGTTTCCATATGAGTAAAGTGCTATGTATGCTATGTTGCTGAATTAATTAATAATTTAATCATCGTTAACTGCTTCGAAATGCATGCTGTTAACGAAATCATTGTTGAAACATCTTGCAGTTATTAGTTATTAATTGCGATTAAGCACATCCAAAAATAAAAGTTAGTGTTTACATATGTGTTTGTACTGTGTATAATTATCATGTATATATAAATACACACACCTTCATGTATATATATATATATATATATATATATAATTATTTATCTTATATTTATAAATATTTTATATATAAATATAAATTTTTTCTTAAATATACACTCACCTAAAGGATTATTAGGAACACCTGTTCAATTTCTCATTAATGCAATTATCTAATCAACCAATCACATGGCAGTTGCTTCAATGCATTTAGGGGTGTGGTCCTGGTCAAGACAATCTCTCCTGAACTCCAAACTGAATGTCAGAATGGGAACAAAAGGTGATTTAAGCAATTTTGAGCGTGGCATGGTTGTTGGTGCCAGACGGGCCGGTCTGAGTATTTCACAATCTGCTCAGTTACTGGGATTTTCACGCACAACCATTTCTAGGGTTTACAAAGAATGGTGTGAAAAGGGAAAAACATCCAGTATGCGGCAGTCCTGTGGGCGAAAATGCCTTGTTGATGCTAGAGGTCAGAGGAGAATGGGCCGACTGATTCAAGCTGATAGAAGAGCAACTTTGACTGAAATAACCACTCGTTACAACCGAGGTATGCAGCAAAGCATTTGTGAAGCCACAACACGCACAACCTTGAGGCGGATGGGCTACAACAGCAGAAGACCCCACCGGGGTACCACTCATCTCCACTACAAATAGGAAAAAGAGGCTACAATTTGCACGAGCTCACCAAAATTGGACAGTTGAAGACAGGAAAAATATTGCCTGGTCTGATGAGTCTCGATTTCTGTTGAGACATTCAGATGGTAGAGTCAGAATGAGAACATGGATCCATCATGCCTTGTTACCACTGTGCAGGCTGGTGGTGGTGGTGTAATGGTGTGGGGATGTTTTCTTGGCACACTTTAGGCCCCTATGTGCCAATTGGGCATCGTTTAAATGCCACAGCCTACCTGAGCATTGTTTCTGACCATGTCCATCCCTTTATGACCACCATGTACCCATTCTCTGATGGCTACTTCCAGTAGGATAATGCACCATGTCACAAAGCTCGAATCATTTCAAATTGGTTTCTTGAACATGACAATGAGTTCACTGTACTAAAATGGCCCCCACAGTCACCAGATCTCAACCCAATAGAGCATCTTTGGGATGTGGTGGAACGGGAGCTTTGTGCCCTGGATGTGCATCCCACAAATCTCCATCAACTGCAAGATGCTATCCTATCAATATGGGCCAACATTTCTAAAGAATGCTTTCAGCACCTTGTTGAATCAATGCCACGTAGAATTAAGGCAGTTCTGAAGGCGAAAGGGGGTCAAACACAGTATTAGTATGGTGCTCCTAATAATCCTTTAGGTGAGTGTATACATGCATGTGTGTGTATTTATATATATAATAATTATACACAGTGCACACACATATATTATGTTATATATATTATGCATATATTAGGCTCTGTAAAGACCTTTTATACTGTGGTAACGACACACAGTATATTGTCATACTGCCCAGCCCTACAGTGAATGTACTAAAATGCATCAAAATGTCCAAAAACATGGTAATATCATGGAGGTCTTATGTAATTCATTCATAACTATATTTCTCGCTCTCATACTTAGATTTCACACATAACCGAATCACACAGAGAACGGACAAAGATTTGCTTTACTTTCAATACAGACCTATAACTTGTCAATGGATCATTTCTGTTTGCAAATATTTATATGCAAACTTTTACACTTTATTTTAAAGGGGTCCTATATTGTCGCTTTTTACAAGATGTGAAATAAGTCTCTGATGTCCCCAGTGTGTGTGTGTGTGAAGTTTTAGCTCAAAATACCCCACAGATCATTTGTTAAAATTGTCACTTTTTGAGGGTGAGCAAAAACACACTGTTTTTGTGTGTCCCTTTAAATGCAAATGAGCTGCTGGTCTCCTTTCTAGAAGAGGGCGGAGCTTCAAGAGCTCATGTTAGCAGCTCCGATTACCTCAGGTCAGAAACTGTTCAGCCTTTTACGTTCAAGCCGGAGTTGGACAATGATGGAGAGACTCAAGAAGAAGTGACAACATGTAGAATGAGATGGGACGGTTCTGAAGGGTTAGTTGATGAATTTATGAGTTAACTATCTTCAAGTTATTGATTAGCATATTCTGTCATGATAATCTGTAAATCTCTCCTGTGGGAACTGTTGTAAGATCCTTCAGAGCCAGAGAATATCTGCTGCATGAAGATACAAGTATAGTTTAGTTTAAATGCGGTTAAACTTATGTTGTCATCTTGTTTTTATGACATGCTATTGCATTTGTGTTAGGTACTGTATTGCAGTAAATGTGAAAAGACTGATGAGACAGCTTAAGCAAACTCTCAAATGTGCTCGACTACAACAACTATTCCTCTTCTCAGCATGTTCCCGGGGGGCGGGGTTTATGTCAATTTGAGGGCTTAGTGATGTCATTAAGCCATGAATAAGCTTGTTGTAGTCCCTACCAGCCGTTTGTTAAAAAGCGATTTCTTTAAAAGAAAATATCTCCCTTTGCTTTGAACTTTGAGCGTCATATATTTGCAGATGCTGTTTATGCTCAAGCAGCAACATCACACACTAAAGTTTAAAAAGTGAAATCATAATCAATCACCCCTTTAAGGTGTCCGTGTTACAGTGTAATTATGCATTTAAGTACTGAGTAAAATAGGGTTAGGGGGTTGGTTTAGTTGCATGTAATTATGCATAATTTATAGTTATTACTAAAGTAACTACATGTACACAAGGACACTGTAAAATAAAGTGTTACCCAGATTTTAAATTCATCATTTTTGTGTTTTGTGCATCATTACACTGTATTTTGTGTGATCAAGTTTGGGTCACAAAACTATTAAATTATTTGTATATATTTTATGCATGTCTATTTCTATTTGTAAATATGTGCAGATTTAGGCATCTTAGATGCTTCATGACATTATTTCTTTTAGGATGATCATTTATATCTTTTGCTTTAGTGCACCAGTAAGAAAAATATTTTAGATTTCCAAATCATCGAGTCAGTCTAGCATTGCATGAAGAGACAGAAGCAATTAAGACAGCCAGAATATCTCGAAGAACTGCCTGTAAACTGCCTTAAAAACGAAGTGCAAGCGCACCTCAGAAAAAGCTGTTTTAGGAAAAGTATTCATGCCATTATCTTTGAAAAACATCCTTACTAAGTGCTTGAAATCTTTCGAAATAGTAGTTTGCATGTCAGTTGTTTGAACAATTTGGAGATGCTGCCACCGTTCTTCTCCGGATTATGGCTTTAGTCTCCATTTGCTTCTGCCTCTTCATATAATATAATATTTGCAAAAGGAATGTTTGGAAATGTAAAATGGATTGGATGAATTTCCTACTACACACTAAAGCAAAAGGTGACGTTTTTGTAACGCACATATGAACAGCACTGTATATAGAAGCATATACTAAAGTTTGGGATGAGCATGATTTTTTCCCCTTAAATTACTTTTGCAAAATTGATAAAAACACAGTGAAGACATTTATAATGTTATAATACTTGGGAGCAGAAACTGTGCTCAACATTGATAAGAATAATCATAAATGTTTCTTGAGCAGGAAATCATCATATTAGAATGATTTCTGAGGGATCATGTGACACTGAAGACTGGAGGAATTTTAAATTGTGATAATATTTCATAATATTACTGTATTGTGGATGAAATAAATGGAGAGCATAAGAGACGTCATTCAAACACATAAAAAAATCGTACCGACCCCAAACTTTTGAACAGTAGTGTATATGGATCAGTATTGGCCAATAAAAAAGCACATGATATATAGTGCTCAAATACCGCCACCGTTCATTTTTCAAATGTTCTTTAACACAAATCAGTACCGGACGTGTTTGCGTAGTTACTTTGAGCCTGTCGCACGTGTGGAGATCACAAAGATCTCTCTCATCCTCACACGTTTGTTTCATCTGCAGAGAATGATCTCTTTCTTGCCGCAGCGCTCCGACGACATTCCCGTCCTTCAATGCGCTCCCGTTCCATCTGCCCACAAGACTCATGGGATTTCTCTCGGAGCTCGGCGGTCCCATCCCGCCGCCTTTCATGTCCAACAGGATATAAGACAGGAATCTGAGATAGTGCTGGTATGGATGAGAGAGGCACACGCTACAGGAAGTCGACTACAGAGAAAAGCGTGTGTTCCTCCTTTAGCACGATGTCAGACGGTAAACGATGAGCATATGCTGGCGAGGCGAGGCCACATTCATGTTTACTGCAGGACATTTACAGAGCAGTCAGCAGAGACATTTTGAGTGCAAAACTAAGAGTTTTAGTACACATATGAATCCATTTACCTGCTCGCATTAGGTGGAGTGCTGCTCATCACATCCAACATCACTTTCATGATGGGTGGACTCATGGAAAAAGAACAAAACACAGCATCATAAATTAGGATGCATTATTGATTATACCTGTACACTCAGCAAGTGACAAATGTGTGTACAACTGGATCGTGCCAGCAAGCTAAGTCAACATAGTACATGTTTTAAACAGAAATTAAACAGACCAAGAAGTGATATTAACAATGTAACAAAGAAAATATCTGTTGTGACTACCTGCTGTGTCTACCTCAATGCAAGAATATATCTATATCTGCCATTTATCCATCATAATACTGTTGTATAAATTTTGCACCATGCAGTCAAAAGTTTTCTTCATTATATTCAAAATTAATGCACTGACATGTGGCAAATAACCCCACTATCAAAGGGAAAAAATATAATAAAAATAATGTCATGTAATTATTGTAGTGGCTTTTGGATCATTTTGGACTCTACTCATTTTAAAATCTAAGCTGCATGGTGCTAAATTGATATAGAAAAATGCCATTGAGCATATATATATATATATATATATATATATATATATATATATATATATATATATATATATATATATATATATATATATATATATATATATATATAAACACATTTAATTAATATACAAAATTAAAAACTGAAACTGGAAAAAATAACAGAAATTACAAATTTAACTATTTTTCACTATTTACTCAAAATTAATCAAAAGAAACTAAATAAAAAAAAAAAATGTAATAAAATTACATTAAAAAATTATTTAAAGCACACAATATTTAATATCAATGCACTGGCATGTGAAATAACCCCAGTGTCACAGGCACAAAAAATGTTTTATAATAAAAACAATAATGTAATTTTAATGACTTTTGGATGATTTTGGACTGTACCCATTTGAGAATATATATATATATATATATATATATATATATATATATATATATATATATATATATATATATATATATATATATATATATATATATATATATATATATATATCTCACTATTTACTCAAAATTAACTACATAATAAACAACATAATAAAAACAATAAAATAGTGAATAAAATTGCATTTAACAATTTACACTGACATGTGAGACATTTATAATAGAAAATGTAATTTTAATGTTTTTTTGATCATTTTGGACTCATTTGTGAATAAACATACTCAAGATGTCTTCATAGCATTTTGGCTGATTTTGGTCTTGACTGTGTGCAAAATCCTTCTACTTCTACAACACAAATCCCCTTTTAACAAGGTCTTTCCATTTTCACCGGATTGTCATGACAGCAGGGAGAATCACATGAGGATGTGTCAGAAATGTCGGACAAAATAAACAGCAGAAACATGAATACGGTACATTAACAAATCGATGCGGAGTCAATGCATGGACAGCTCAAAGCGTCTGCTTGCACTCCAAGAAAGCTTTCCTTTTGACTCTGCTTCTGTAGAAATCATTATTCATATCGAGACACGTTCTTTTTTTGTAACACGTTGGTTAGTAAAAAATAAATAAATAAACAAACACCACCCTGGAAAAAGCCCCTACGGTATACGCTCTGAGCTTTGATAAAAGAAGAGAAACTCTGGCTCTTGAAAGCTTGAAGAGTCAGCTCCACCAGTCGAACAGAGAGCCCTACAGCGAGCCGTGCATTTGGACCTGCATGGTGGGCCCAAATCAATACACATTAACAGGTTAAAAGAAATGGGAGAGAGGGGCTGCGTTTACGCACCACATCTCAATAATATCGACGGGAATGTGGTATTATATTTGTAAGAGAGAGGCAGAGAAAGACCTTGAGAGCTGCTCCATTGTATTGATGGGCTTTTGCTCTTTGCCAAAGAGGAAGCACTTTCCAGCCCGCTCTTTAATCTGAAGCAGGTCTGATGGGACTCGAGGAGGAAGACTTCAGAGTGTGCAGCGGGGGAAAAAAGCAAGCCCTGCTTTCTCTGCGTAATGACGGAGGGGCGAGTGAAAACATGAGCGGAGGAGAAAGAGGAGGAATGATAAAAACCAAAAAACACAAAAACAAACAAAGCTGAAATAAAAGCATCAGTATTGGTCGGCTGACGAGAGATGTCCGTGCTCACTCATGAGTGCTATTGTGCATGAATGCTCGTAAGTGCATGACAAGACGTCTATAAAAGCAGAGCGTAAATATGGACGAGAATGTTCTGCCCCAGTAGATTCTTCTGACAACAAGAAGTAATATTTTCAAAACATGGGCTGAAGACAATCATAGTCAATGGGGCTGAATAAGGTGAGAATCACAAGTACTAGTGCTCACAGTGACGTGATGAGACCTCGAACCGTTAATATTAAAGTTTAAATCACAGAAACCATTTTCACACCGGACAGGAAGAAAACAACTATAAACCACCCAGAACACCCCTAGCAACTGCATAGAAACCCCCTAGCAACCACCCCAAACACCTTAGCAACATCCTAGCAACCAGCCAGAACACCCTTGAAACTGAGTGCACAGCAACTCCCTTGCAAACAACCCAGAACAACCCCAGCACCTGCATAGACACCCCCTAGCAACCACCCTGAACACCTTAGCAACTGCATAGCAACATCCTAGCAAACCAGCCAGAACACCCTTGAAGCTGACTGCATAGCAATGCCCTAGCAACCACCCAGAACACCTTAGCAACTGCATAACAACATCCTAGCAACCAGCCGGAACACCCTTGAATCTGACTGCATAGCAATGCCCTTGCAACAACCCAGAACACCTTAGCAACTGCATAGCAACATCCTATCAACCAGCCAGAATGCCCTTGAAACTGACTGCAAAGCAACGCCCTAGCAAACAACCCAGAACACCCCTAGCAATGGCATAGAAACCGCCTAGCAACCACCCTGAACACCTTAGCAACTGCATAACATCCTAGCAAACACCCTTGAAACTGACTGCATAGTAATGAACACAGAACACCATAGTGAATGCATAGCAATGCCCTATCGACCACCCAGAAACATGCTGGTGACCACTTAAAATGTCTTCAGAAAATGCTAAATTCCAGTTAAAGTACAGTGCAGAAGTTACAGGGGTTTTATGGGGCCAAATAAACTGCTGTTCATCCATAAATATTATTCTGCTTCTGACATGTTCCCTAAAGATTCAAATATTCTACAATACATCTTCAACAAGATAATAAGTATAAGCGCCTGGGTTGTTTCTGTGCAAGACCCTTGGGCAAGGCTCTAGCGGGTCAGTAGGGTAAATGCTCCTGTCCCTCACTGGGGTGGTAAATAGACCATGTGATGTGGCAGAAACCCTGTAACCCCCACTGGGGAACAGATCCCCTCCCTCCCTGCACTCTGATACCCCTCCTCGCTCCACTGGCCGCGAGACCCTCAGCATTCCTCCAAACCATCCGCACTAAACCACCCCGCACAAACACACCATCATGGCACAGACACGCCCACAAGTCACCCGGGCCTTTAGGGGTCATTCTAGCTATGGTGTTTGCCAGCTCTCTCTCTCTCTCTCTCTCTCTCTCTCTCTCTCTCTCTCTCTCTCTCACACACACATTAGACCCAACAGCACAGGGTCACCGCTCAAGTCCACTGACTGACCCGACGAGAGCCGACAACTGCTCGCTGTCTGTTAGCATTAGGGCGGCTGCAGCTGAAGCAAGGTTAATCTTCCCACTTTATTTGGTGGGTTTGGATTCTGTGACCCGCTCTGAATGCGGCGCTCCAGCCACCTGTAGACTGGAATGCTTTCAGAACCAAAGAACAGATGAATTGAAACAATGAATTGCAGATTTAAAAAGACCTACAATTTATATAGCAACTTTTAAAAGCAGCTTCTCAAAGGACTTAACATTGTAAAAACAACCTTAACAATATTATATATATATATATATATATATATATATATATATATATATATATATATATATATATATATATATATATATATAGTGCTGGTTTCAGATTGGTATGATTACCATATTTATGTACTATGATATTTACATTGTTCTTCAATGTACTTCAAATAATACCATGGTAGTATTACAGTATTTGTTGCAGTATCATATGCAAATACTATGGTTTCAGTATCACATATCAAAGTACCATGGTATCATTTTTGTGAGGAATGGTCCAAAATCCTTCTACTTTTGACCTACTTTTTGGTGGATGTCGCTGTGGTCCTGAATCGAGATGACAAAGACAGATGTAAATAAAACGCCTCCTGAAGTCTCTTTCTACTTGTTCTTCCTACACACACACACACACACACACACACACACACACACACACACACACACACACACACACACACACACACACACACACACACACACACACCGAGGTCCGGAGCTTCACTCCTGTGGGATTTTCAAGGGCAGTATTACAAAGAGCCATGCTGTGCTTACATCAGTCAGAGAACAGTGGAAGAACCAGGATTACGGGTTTTAACCACGAGCACTCAAACACACAATTACCGTCAGATTCATGGCTGGAATGTTTGTGCATGTTAATTTTTTCTACAAACCCGATTCTAAAAAAGTTGGGACACTGTAGAAATTCTGAATAAAAAAGGAATGCAATAATTTACAAATCTCATTAACTTATATTTTATTCACAATAGAATATAGATAACATATCAAATGTTGAAAGTGAGACATTTTGAAATATTTTTAAATATTGGCTCATTTTGGATTTCATGAGAGCTACACATTCCAAAAAAGTTGGGACAGGGAGCAATAAGAGGCCGGAAAAGATAAATGTACATATAAGGAACAGCTGGAGGACCAATCTGCAACTTATTAGGTCAACTGGCAACATGATTGGGTATAAAAAGAGCCTCTCAGAGTGGCAGTGTCTCTCAGAAGTCAAGATGGCCAGAGGATCACCAATTCCCCCAATGCTGCGGCCAAAAATACTGGAGCAATATCAGAAAGGAGTTTCTCAGAGAAACACTGCAAAGAGTTTGAAGTTCTCATCATCTACAGTGCATAATATCATCCAAAGATTCAGAGAATCTGGAACAATCTCTGTCGCGTGGTCAAGGCCGGAAAACCATACTGGATGCCCGTGATCTCCGGCCCTTAGACGGCACTGCATCACATACAGGAATGCTACTGTAATGGAAATCACAACATGGGCTCAGGAATACTTCCAGAAAACATTGTCGGTGAACACAATCCACCGTGCCATTCGCCGCTGCCGGCTAAAAACTCTACAGGTCAAAAAGAAGCCATATCTAAACATGATCCAGAAGCGCAGGCGTTTTCTCTGGGCCAAGGCTCATTTAAAATGGACTGTGGCAAAGTGGAAAACTGTTCTGTGGTCAGACCAATCAAAATTTGAAGTTCTTTTTGGAAAACTGGGACGCCATGTCATCCGGACTAAAGAGGACAAGGACAACCCAAGTTGTTGTCAGCGCTCAGTTCAGAAGCCTGCGTCTCTGATGGGATGGGGTTCATGAGTGCGTGTGGCATGGGCAGCTTACACATCTGGAAAGGCACCATCAATGCTGAAAGGGATATCCAAGTTCTAGAACAACATATGCTCCCATCCAGACGTCGTCTCTTTCAGGGAAGACCTTGCATTTTCCAACATGACAATGCCAGACCACATACTGCATCAATTACAACATCATGGCTGCGTAGAAGAAGGATCCGGGGACTGAAATGGCCAGCCTGCAGTCCAGATCTTTCACCATAGAAAACATTTGAGCATCATAAAGAGGAAGATGCCACAAAGAAGACCTGAGACAGTTGAGCAACTAGAAGCCTGTATTAGACAAGAATGGGACAACATTCCTATTCCTAAACTTGAGCAGCTTGTCTCCTCAGTCCCCAGACGTTTGCAGACTGTTAGAAAAAGAAGAGGGGATGCCACACAGTGGGAAACATGGCCTTGTCCCAACTTTTTTGCATGGCCTTGTCCCAACTTGTTATTTTTCCCTTAAAATGATACATTTTCTCAGTTTAAACATTTGATATGTCATCTATGTTGTATTCTGAATAAAATATTGAAATTTGAAATTTCCACATCATTGCATTCTGTTTTTATTCACAATTTGTACAGTGTCCCAACTTTTTTGGAATCAGGTTTGTACATGCAAATTAAAGGCACATTTTTGCCTCTTATTCAAAACAACAACAAAGGTGTGGCGCCGTGAATGAGCGTGGGATCATGGGAGTTGTCGTCTTCACCTCCATAGCCGATGGAAAGTGATTTGACGGGACTCGGGCAGAAATCATGTTCATGGATGAGCTAATGTATTAAAGTTTTATTTATAGCACTGTGGTATGAAGCAGGGCAGGCCGAGAGCCTGATGTTTTTATTCGTTTTGTTGTTTATGTTTATTTTATGATTAAAGTTATGATTAAAGTGACATTAAACTTTTGTCTCCTTCTTCCCTGAATTTGGCTACGCTGCATTCACACGGGGCGCCGGCGTCAACGCTTCTCATTTACTTTGAATGGGTGATGTCATGCGTTGCCGAACTGAATTGTGGGTTCCGTTGCGTCATGTCACTGGCATTGCTCGCAGCAGAACTTTTCAAGCACCAACCAGTCAGATCGCCTATGCAAATACCCTAGCGCAGACGCTAGCCAATTGCATTAATCCAACACCGGAAAAGTAATTTGATTGGCTGTTTTCACTATGATGGTCGTGCCAGCACCAAGCTTCAGACACGTCCTCCGTCAAGCATTGACATCGATGCCATGTGTGAATTCAGCGTTACAGTTACGTTTGATCATTTCACAGGTTCAGACTATACCTGAGTTTTATTTTTACATTTCATTACTTTCTCATTTCTGTAGAGTAGGCTATTATCAGTAGTATACTAAATAGTTTCTTTAATTTGTATATTTTTTTTCTTTTGTATTTGTCCTATTGTTTGTAATTTGGTATTACTGACTGTTTCAACTCACTGTTGTTGGTTGACAGTGAAGCTGTCAATATATTGCTCTAGTGGTCTTTGGATATTTTGTGCCTTTAAGTTTCATGAGCGATAAATAAAATAAAATAATCTTAAAATATGTTTTAGAATTTAGGCTGTTTTTGCAGACAATCACATTTGTGGGATGTTTACATTTTTCTCTGCCATTATCACCTTCTGTTTGTTGTAATCTTGCAGATTTTGGTGTGAAGTGGAGCAGAAAACACACCAAGAAAAACATCAAGAAGGCCGTTGATACTCATTAACGGAAACTTCATGTGGGAAATCGGTTGCTCAGCAGAGGAAATATCCGACCTTGAGTTCCTTTCATTAACCCTCCATGTTTATTCATTAATGCTGCCTCTTACACTTTCAACGCAAGCTGAGAACAACGAACTGATACACTACACAAAACTGTGTTCTTCTTTCTCTCTATAAACAAAGCAACATTGTGTGGGGAAGACGTGTTTGTCTAATGGTGACACGTACACATGGACTAATCAACTCCTCGTTTGCAGTTCTGAGCGGTTCTTCAACCTTCTTTCCAGCTGTTACAGCAAACAAACTTCAAACAAAACTCAAGGACTCGAGTTCCTCTTCAAAAGTAGGTTAAAAAGGATCTTATCTGTTGCAGCCTCCTCTTTAGTCAAGATGTATAAGTAAAGAAAGCCTTTATATCGTAATCACCATCTGACAGTGACACACTCTATACAGACTATATACTGATCAGAGTCGAGATTGCACAAGCATTATGGAGCACAACATTTCTCAATTTTGCCATCTATCCATCTATTTTTTTATCTAGCAACCCCCTATAAGCACCCTGGCCACTATACAGAACATCCAGAAACACACTCGCTGCATCTGAAATCACATAGTAGGGACCACATTTGGTTTGAAACTTACTTTATGACCATTAAAAAAATAGGTTCTATATAGTATGAATGTAATCTGGATGTACTACATCCACCATGTTGTCAGTGTCTTGTGACCATGTGCTATTCATAAATCCTCTCCCGTGGCCTCATGGGATAGTAAAGTGTCCATCTAATGCACACTTCAGAATCTCGCAGGAAGTAGTAGGTCATCCGGGTACTTTTCGCCTACTGTTGAACTATGAATTCGGACATACTACTTGACTCACATTCTATTTTTTATTCCTACTATATAGTATGGAAGTAGGCATATTCGAAAGCAGCACATAACTCTCTATCTTTAAGTCTTTTATAACCAGTGTTCAGGGTAACACATTACATAATCAGATTACTTTTAAAAAGTAACTAGTAAAGTAATGCATTACTTTTAAATTTACAACAAAATATACTTTTTCAAATAAGTAATGCAAGTTACTTCACTTTCCCATTTACTGACTGACCGCTCTTTTGTCTTCTACTGTCTCACTACAGTCTTCTGCTCAAATGATAAAATAGTTACAAAATTACTTATAGTTAGTAGAATGTCTAAAGTGGGCTACTGAAATAAAGTGTAACATATTATTCAAACCTGTAATCATTAAATACGTTAAATCACACAGATATACTTTATGCATTTAATCTCACTTTATTACCCAATGACTTTGCTGCCAATCTTTAATGATCCAATTCAACCACGATAAGCAAAAATTACTTTAGATAACCCCCATTTTCGCACAGTATAGCGGCACGTCTTGGACGATTTGGGCATCGAGGAGAGTTAAAATCAGGTCAGCTTTATGGTAATGAGCTATGATGCGGTTAGGCGGCAACCAATCGGAATGTAGAAGCCCTCTGCTTAAGAGGATTCCAAAGAGCGCAGTGCTTTAAACTTTGGTTCTGACTACATTTGTTCCCAAGCAGAATGGAGGGGAGGTTGATCATTGTTGTGGCGGGTTTGATAAGAAGGCGTGTGTGGTGAGGTAGATGAGCGAGAGACGTGGGAGGAGCGAGCGAGTCATCTCATGAGGAAGCTCAGAGGCATATAAGGACACACACACACATAATAAAACATAAACAAAAATACATCAATTCCAGGCCTGTCCTCTCTCTGCCTTCACTGGTGTCGCTCGTCCTTATATGCCTCCAAGCTCCCTTATGAGAGCAACTCGTGTGACTCGCAGGTGACGCTCATTCTCAATCACGCACTGGTCTCGCTCGCTCCTCCCACGTCTCTCGCTCGTCTACCTCGCCACAGCGCGCAACACTATTTATAGGCAACATTTTCATGCTAGAACGCTTGTTTTTCAGCGGGAATGCAATTAATTTGCTCAAAATAACACCGATTTGACCAATTGCATTAATGCTGCACTTCAACCAGGACAGTTATTGTAATGTAGGCTGCACACAAATTAATGTTAATGTTAATTAAAGACCAAGGCTATTAAACATCTCCTATAAACTGCATGTTGAAATCAGACTAGCACTTAACCATGAACACAGAATGACTTTTAATTGGTTTTACCGGTTTAATTGTTAAGTTCTTTCCATCGATCAATTTCTTACTTTCACATTTAAAAGATTTCATGAGGTTAACTTAAACCCTACTTGTGGTGAGTCTGCACAAATACCGATCAACATGCTTATTTGCTTTGCGGCCCCTTTAAATAAAGTGTAAAAAAAGACGAAGCATTCGCTCTACGTCAGAGCTTCAGAGCATCCGCGACTCTTTCTACAGCGTTGCAGCCCGAGTGAATTTTGACGCTCTCGGCGGCGGCGGTCTGAATGCACAGCGAGGCTTATTCACTTCACTTTTGCTGTGAAGGTCCTTTAAATTTGCTAAAAATGCCAAAAAACAAACAAGCAAGCCCAACCCAGGTGAGAAAAAGTAATGCAAAAGTAACACGATGCATTACTTTCTATAAAAAGTAACTAATGCAATAAGTTACTTTTTTAGGGAGTAACGCAATAGTGTAATGCATTTTGAAACTATTATATACTTCCAGACACTTTCAAATATTTACATTTTAAATAACAATAACAACACTGATTTAATGATTTAGCCTTTTATATGTTATATTAAATATAACTGGAAATAGAAAATGTTTATCTCAGAAAGGGCAATGCGCAATATGGCGGAATAAGTCCCGCCTTCTAAATAAAAGAGCCAATCAGCAATTGGTAAAGTCATCGCATCACTGCACACGTGCACTGGCCGGTGTAGCCTGAAAAATGCATTTTTGTCATGATTTGAGTGTTTAGAAACACAATTTGTTGGCAGATTTCATTGGTGATTTCAAATATGAAATTGAACCGTGAGCGTGGTGAATATTGTTTTTATATAACATTTAAGGTCTGACATCTGGCAAAAAGTAGTTGCAGAGGTGGAGAATTTTTTTTTTTTTTTTTTTACTTCGAATGACTGATTTTACATTGACAAAAACTTCTGACAGATCTATGAAAGCAGGGGAACTTTGACATGCCGTTCACAATAGTCCAAAAACACAATCTCCAACAAAGACGTAATTTTAAAGTTGGCTCTAACTGGCTGTAGAGTGAAGAGAGGAGAGACAGACTATTGGTATCACAGCTCACTCATTAAGAAGAGAGAGCCTTAATTTAAAGCGACTTGCAAAGCTCTTTGAGCGGGACAGACATATTTACATTTAAAAGATCCAAAGTGGCTGACTGCAGCTACCTCCGTCCTTAATTGCAGCCTTCAGTTGTCCATGAATGTATCCGCTTCATTGCGGCTCTCATTAACTAGCAGAGGGCCAGAGCGGCATACACACACACAGACACACACACACATACGTATACGCATGCTTCATCTCTGTGTTTTTTTCTTGCTCTCCTTTCCTCTTCCTCTCTCTATTCCTCCTTCACTCTCTCCATCTGTTTTTACTCTAAAGGGTGTGACAAGACCACAACAAGCTGGCAAAGACGAACAGAGAAAGACACAAACAATCTGTAGGGATTACACTCTAATCCTGTTTGCACTTTTATCCCGGCTGCGTTTTTAAGGGGGGTCACACTCTCTGACAGCGGATTAAACGAGACCTTCCTTCATCTAGTTATGGATGGACTTTGGCAAATTAGCCGAACGGAGTGATTGCTTTCTACAATCTCTCGCCCGGCTGTAAGACTCCGTTACAGCGCAAACAAATTCCAGGCGAGCTGTGGGATAATGAGGCTGGCGTGATGTTTGAAATGCAGATACAGGTTATTCTGCGCTCTGAGCTTCACGAGGATCAAACACGGCGAGAGTTACAGAGTCGGGGACGTGTTAATGCTTATTTACAAAGAAAGTTAAATATGCATTTGGTAGGAAGAGTTAAAAACTATTTATAATAACTGAAAACTATTTATAATGAATATATCCGACATTAAATTCGTATTGGATGAGTCGCATACAAAGAAATAAAACAGAAATAAATATGCACAACTGTACCACAAATTCATCGAATTAATAAATAATAATAATAACCATTGTGCTATGTAAAACTATGTACTATGATTCTTGAATGCCCTATTCTGTATTATGTAAGCTCTTTGTTTTTGGCTAAAAACACATAAAATAAAATAAAATAAAATAAAATAAAATAAAAGATGATTAGATAAAATAAAAATAAAATAATCTATATTAATGCGTCAAGTTGCATAGTAATAAAAATCAATATAAATATATAAATATAAAAATGAAATTAAATAATGAAATATGAAATAAAAAATTAAATAGTAAAACATTTAATAAAATACAGAAATTAAACAGAAATATTTTACTAGGTCGAAGACTTGTTTATTATATTTACTTAGTGAACCTTTATTGTATTGTTGTTTTATGAAATAAATAAACCACGAGAAGCAATGCTGACAGTGATTTTACCACATTTAAGGGCATTTTCTGCAATCACAGCCCCTGAGAGATTCACAATATTTATGTTCACACACATTCAGCTGCATGGTGGAAAAGAATAATTTCATGAAGTGAAATATACACCAGGCTATTAGAAAGCAACGTCTACACAGACAGACTCATAGAAACCCGGCAGAAAGCTGGTGGTTTAAGAGGGGTCGCTGCGTCCGTCCTGAAGGTCCCAGCGGAGAGATCTGATCCAGTGGAGTATCACAGCACAGCTCTCGATTCCTCCGGTCATTTATCCCACACGGACACACAGGTGCTGCTGTTCACAGCCTGAGCACGTCACTCAACAGCCCTGGACTAAACACACACACACACACACACACACACACACACACACACACACACACACACACACACACACACACACACACACACACACACACACACACACACACACACAGCATTCCTGAAAGTATGTGGACACTTGAGTCACACATAAAAATGTCTGAACGTCATTGCATTAGACAATGTTAGATAAATATATCAGACATATAGCAAAGTAAATGTCATTTATTGTAAGGAAATATGGCACTGGTGTACAGATGACACTTGATCTGGCATTCAGATATTTTTAAGTGTGACTTAAGTGTTCAAATACTTTTTAGGGCTGCTGTACACACTGGTACTAAAATACACTCAGAATGCATGATCAAATTAGCAATTTGACTACTAAAACGAGGAACAGTTACCATAAACGTCCACTGCAGAGAAATATAAAACATATATTCAACGATCACATTCATTTTAATCTCCACAGTTACATTGACATCTCAACTTTATCAGAGCTGGTCTCAGAGAAAAACTGCAGCTGATTATGTTTGGCTGGTTAGCTTTAGCAGATAGTTGGCCTGCTGGTAAATGCTGTAACTCCACCACTGAATTAAACGTAATACTTTTATTCAGCAAGTATGCATTAAATTGATCAAAAATTACAGTTAAGACATTTTTAGGGCGCTATCATACACCTGGCTCAATGCGGTGCCAGGCGCGACACTTGAGTCTTGTGCTAGTTTCACTCTGACGCAGTTTTCATTTTCATGTCCAGCAACACGTTGTTTAAATAGCAAATGCACTCACGCCCATCTGTTCACCCATGGGCGAGCTGGTCTGAAAACCAGGTGTGTTCAGGAGCATTGTTGGTGTGTTGCTATTTTGGGGAACTGAAAACGACTGCACCAAACCTGCTGTAAAGTCAACAGCGCAGTATTTTTGTGTTATTTAAAGGGTGTGTTAGGAATATGAGCCTATAGGCGGTGCAAAATTTGTGTACACTCTGTTTATTACACACACAGGGAGCACACACACATTTTTAAATATTAAATAAAATAAAAGGATTCCTCTCTGGAGACGCGTTCAGTCTTTCCACTCTTACATTCTGCCATGTAAATAGCAAATTCCTCCATGGCACAAGTGCAACTGGCTTTTAAAGGGAATGGGAGATGAGACTCTGATTGGTTTATTGCACGTTACGCCCAAAACACACCCATGACTCATTAAGAGACTAGGTACAACCCTTGTAGACCGTTTTTTTTTTTTTTTTTTTGAAAATGAAAATATATCACGGTTTCCACAACAACTGTTGAACTGTTTTCGACATTGATAATAATCAGAAATCAGCTTTGATCACAGGAATAAATTACATTTTAAAATATATTCACAGAGAACACAGGCATTTTAAATTGTAATATTTCACAATATTACTGTTTCTATTGTATTTCTTTATCAAATAACTCCAGCCTTGGTGAACATGTGAAGCCTTCTTTCAAAAATATTTTTAAAATCTTACCGACCCTAAACTTTTGAACGGTGGTGTATTTCGACACATTACATAATTAGTTAATTATATTATTGTCTAATTAGTGTCTATGCTTACCAAGGCTACTGAACTGATTACTGATTTTGATTATGCATTTTTCTGTATTCTTTGGAAAGAACAGTGTTTATTTCAAATAGAATCTTTTGTAACATTATAAATGTCTTTATTGTCACTTTTGATCAATTTAATAAAAGTATTAATTTCTTTCTAATAAAAAACAAAAACAAAGGCACACCTTGAGAAAAAATTGCTTTTCACAATCCCCATAGTGTATGATTGCAGAAAAAAATATATGTTTGTATTGAACAGACAACCCCCGGGGTTGGGGCTCGTATGCGAGTGCCTGGTGGCCGGGCCTACCCCCATGGGGCCCGGCCGGGCCCAGCCCGAATGAGCGATGTGGGGCCACCCTCCCGTGGGCTCACCACCTGCAGGAGGGGCCGGTGCGTAGTGGATCGGGTGACAGTCGAAGGCTAGGCCCCCGACGACCCGATCTCTGGACACGGAAACTGGCTTTAGGGACATAGAATGTCACCTCGCTGGTGGGGAAGGAGCCTGAGCTTGTGCGGGAGGTTGAGAGGTACCGGCTAGAGATAGTCGGGCTCACTTCCACGCACAGCTTGGGCTCTGGAACCACACTTCTTGAGAGAGGCTGGGCTCTCTACCACTCTGGAGTTGCCCATGGTGAGAGGCGGCAGTCTGGAGTGGGTTTGCTTATAGCCCCCCAGCTCAGCTGCCATGTGTTGGAGTTCAACACGGTGAATGAGAGGGTCGCTTCCCTGCGCCTTCGGGTAGGGAATAGGTCTCTCACTGTCGTATGTGCCGACGGGCCAAACGGCAGTGCGGAGTACCCGGCCCTAATGGGGTCTCTGGGAGGGGTGCTGGAAAGTGCTCCAACTGGAGACTCCATCGTTCTAGTTAGGGACTTCAACGCACATGTGGGCAGTGACAGTGATACCTGGAGGGGCGTGAACGGCCCCCTTGATCTGAACCCAAGCGGTGTTTTGTTATTGGATTTCTGTGCTAGTCCATAACAAACACCATGTTCAAGCATAAGGGTGTCCATCAGTGCACATGGCACCAGGACACCCTAGACTGGAGGTCGATGATCGACTTTGTGGTCGTCTCATCTGACCTCCGGCCGTATGTCTTGGACACTCGGGTGAAGAGAGGGGCAGAGCTGTCAACTGATCACCACCTGATGGTGAATTGGATCCGATGGCGGGGGAGGAAGCTAGACAGACTCGGGAGACCTAAACGTACTGTGAGGGTCTGTTGGGAACGTTTAGCCGAGCCCCCTGTCAGAGAGATCTTCAACTCCCACCTCTGACGGAGCTTCGACCGGATCCCGAGGGAGTCTGGAGATATTGAGTCGGAGTGGACCATGTTCTCCACCTCCCTTGTCAACGCGGCTGCTCGGAGCTGTGGCCGTAAGGTCTCCGGTGCCTGTCGAGGCAGAAATCCCCGAACCCGGTGGTGGACACCGGAAGTAAGGGATGCCGTCAAGCTGAAGAAGGAGTCCTATCAGGCCTGATTGGCCTGTGGGACTCCTGAGGCAGCTGACGGGTACAGGCAGACCAAGCGGACTGCAGCCCGGGTGGTTGTGGAGGCAAAAAATCGGGCCTGGGAGGAGTTCGGTGAGGCCATGGAGAAAGACTATTGGTTGGCCTCGAAGAGATTCTGGCAAACCGTTCGCCGCCTCAGGAAGGGGAAGCAGTGCCCTACCAACACTGTTTACAGTGGAGATGGGCAGCTGTTGACCTCAACTGGGGATATCGTCGGATGGTGGAAGGAATACTTCGAGGATCTCCTCAATCCCACCAACACGTCTTCCATTGAGGAAGCAGTGGCTGAGGGCTCAGAGGTGGATTCATCCATCACCCGGGCTGAAGTCATCGAGGTAGTTAAAAAGCTCCTTGTGGCAAGGCACCGGGGGTCGATGAGATCCGCCCTGAGTACCTCAAGTCTCTGGATGTTGTGGGGCTGTCTTGGCTGACAGGCCTCTGCAACATCGTGTGGCGGTTGGGGACAGTGCCTCTGGACTGGCAGACTGGGGTGCTGGTACCTCTTTTCAAGAAGGGGGACCGGAGAGTGTGTTCCAACTACAGGGGGATCACACTTCTCAGCCTCCCCAGGAAAGTCTATGCCAGGGTACTGGAGAGGAGAATTTGGCCGATAGTGGAACCTCGGATTCAGGAGGAACAGTGTGGTTTTCATCCCGGTCGTGGAACACTGGACCAGCTCTATACCCTTTCCAAGGTGCTGGAGGGTTCATGGGAGTTTGCCCAACCAATCCACATGTGTTTTGTGGATTTGGAGAAGGCATTCGACTGTGTCCCTCGTGGCGTCCTGTGGAGGGTGCTCTGGGAGTACGGGGTCCGGGGCCCCTTGCTTAGGGCTGTTTGGTCCCTGTACAACCGGAGCAGGAGCTTGGTCCGCATTGCCGGCAGCAAGTCGGACTTGTTCCCAGTGCATGTTGGACTCCGCAGGGCTGCCCTTTGTCACTGGTTCTGTTCATAATTTTTATGGACAGAATTTCTAGGCGCAGCCAAGGGCCGGAGAGTGTCCGGTTTGGGAACCACATGATTTCCTCGCTGCTTTTTGCGGATGACGTTGTCATGTTGGCCTCCTCAGACCAGGACCTTCAGCGTGCACTGGGGCGGTTTGCAGCTGAGTGTGAAGCAGCCGGGATGAGAATCAGCCCCTCCAAATCTGAGGCCATGGTTCTCAGTCGTAAAAGGGTGGCTTGCCCACTTCAGGTTGGTGGAGAGTTTCTGTCTCAGGTAGAGGAGTTCAGGTATCTTGGGGTCTTGTTCACGAGTGAGGGAAGGATGGAACGGGAGATTGACAGACGGATTGGTGCAGCTTCTGCAGTAATGCGGTCGATGTACCAGTCTGTCGTGGTAAAGAAGGAGCTGAGCTGTAAGGCGAAGCTCTCGATTTACCGGGCAATCTACGTTCCTACTCTCACCTATGGCCATGAGCTGTGGGTCATGACCGAAAGGACAAGATCCCGGATACAGGCGGCCAAAATACGCAGGGTGGCTGGGTGCTCCCTTAGAGATAGGGTGAGAAGCTCGGTCACTCGGGAGGAGCTCAGAGTAGAGCCGTTGCTCCTCCACATCGAGAGGAGCCAGTTGAGGTGGCTCGGGGATCTATTTCGGATGCCTCCTGGACGCCTTCCCGGGGAAGTGTTCCGGGCATGTCCCACCGGGAGGAGGCCCCGGGGAAGACCTAGGACACGTTGGAGGGATTATGTCTCCTGGCTGGCCTGGGAATGTTTCGGGGTTCCCCCGGAAGAGCTGGAGGAAGTGGCTAGGGAGAGGGAAGTCTGGGCGTCTCTGCTTAGACTGTTGCCCCCGCGACCCGGCCCCGGATAAGCGGAAGATAATGGATGGATGGATGGATGGATGTATTGAACATTGATAAATCATAAAAGTGGTTTATTTTGTTTAAAGATCATGAATGTATGAGGTGGACACATGGATAATGCAAATACTTTTACTAAAATGTTTTTATAATGTCTAAGTTAATACTTGTTCAAAACAATCACTTAGCAAAGTATTTATTATTTTGTTTATTTTGATAAAATAATTCATTTTGTACATTTTTTAATTAAAACACACTGTCAGTAAAATATGTTAATATTAAAAAAATACAGAAACAAAATTATTTTAAAAGTAAAGATTCGGAAAGCATAGAATGAGATCCCATAATAATTTAATATAGATTTACAGTAGTAAAAATAAATGATATTTTTTAAATATGATAGTTTCATTATAAATATGGAGATTATCTCTAAGGTGGACACCCAACTTCATATATGATATTTCCCATCTGAATCTACCCATGTCATGTCAACAAATGTCAAAGTCAGCCGGCTGTTTATTATCATGTTAATTATTGTTTTTCGCCCCAAACATGGGCGTCGGAAGCAAAAAAAAATTAGGTGGGTCCTCTCTTAGACTAATTTTACTGGAGTAGATGCCATTTACATTAAGTACAAATATATCACCTTGTTTATTAAACGTCTGGTTGGGGCAGACAAAATTACAGAAATCACTAAATCATTTAGGCCCCATTTACACTGCATGGTTCAAGTGACCTAATTCCTAATAAATTTTTCCCTCTCATGTGGCACAGATCGGATATGACATGTGAACGTATAAGCAGGAAAAAAACACATGAATTCCGATATCCTCAGATCGGATTCAGGCCTCACTCATATGCGGTAATAAATCCGATATGATTCGGATACGTGCATTTCCATCTACCATGTAAGCGGCAATGCGAGTTGTACGTCATTAAAAAAGGGACAGAGGCGAATGACGTCAACTCGACACGAATTGCGATCAAGGGCTCTCCTCTTTTTTCTCTGAAAAAAGAGGACAGCAATGTTTTGCTGACCTTTAAAGACAGTGCAGAAAGCAAAACATTGAATAATCATTTCGTCTGCATCCATTGCGTCCATTGTGTATCGTGCCGTTTTACTTCCTTTTCCGGGTCAGAACGTCTTGGGCTGTTTTGCCAGTGTATAGTGTAAATGCAAAAATCGGATATGGGTTGCTTTTAAAAGATGACGTAAGCGGGTCGTCAAAAAAAAATTGGATATAGTAACCAAATCGAAATTGTGCATCAAGACCTGCAGTGTAAATGTGGCCTTAGAATGGCAATAGTGTAGGGGTAAGACGCATGGCAGAAAGTTATAACGCAAATCGACCAAAGCATCGAATCCGCCTTTTGCCGAACTCGCTTTGCTCCCTTTTCCCATCACATATCAGATCGGAAAGGCATTTATTTTCAATAAAAATGATGAAAATATTAGAAAAGTGGAAATAAAGCGTCTAACATATGTTTAATAATAAGTGTTCATCAGGTAGGTAAACAGACGTGCTGAATTAGAGACGATAAAAGCGAGTGGGTCCAAAATCATTGGTCTTAAAAAGTGGGTGGCCCCAAATACCATATTTTTACATATTCTTCCGTTATTGAAAAACTGTTGCTTTAATAAGCTTGAACAAAACTGAAAATCTTTAAGACGATGTTTGTCTCAAAATACAGTCCATAATTACATTGATTCTCATTTGCTTCTTAAATCTAAAACATTTTAAAAAACATCAAATATTAGATCAAATCAGCACAGAATCATCTTTGCGCTGCTGCCCATGATCATGTCAAGCATCAGACACATTTCCACGTGCATCTTTTTTGGAAAGTTTTTGTGGCATCTAGTGAGATCAAAAGCGCCTTTAGCCCTGTTGTAACCATAGTATTCATAAACCGTCACAAAAAATGACAGAGAAGCTAAAATGATTAGAAATGATTCTCAAGACTACATTCATGAATGTACCTTCTTCTGTTCAACACCCATGTGCCGTGCGTGACCCTTTCCATTCCCAGCTGTCTTTATTTACGTTCTGTCTACAGTGAGCGATGGATGGAGACCCCGGATCAGCTGAGCGGGCCGCTCATCAGCTGATGTTTACGGTACAACCTCCCTCGACCGCGGCGGAAACTAGAGAAGAGAGAGAGAACATTAAAATGTCAAATTCGGAAAGGTGAGGGACACTGATTGAGGGTTTTCATCAAGATCGCTTGTTCATAGAGGAACATCTGGTAATTATTTGTTCAAACACTTCAAAATGGATCTCAGGAGAGGCTTGTAGATTTTTGTCAGTGAAACAATAACTTACCGCAGTTTAATAACAAGCTTGGGAAGGAATCAAAGGAAATATCATTTGTCATAACGCCTCCCGGTGCTTTTTGGATGCACGAAGGCATCCCGCCTGAAAGAGACTAATAGTTATATTACAAAGATTCACAACTGGCTGTCTGTTCCCCGCGCGCCTCTCCATCCCTCCTTCCTGCCGACACGCGCTTCATGTTCCTTCGCTTCCATCCCCCCCATCGGCCGCGAGAGATACCGATGGAAGTGAATGCTTTAAAACTTTATTAGTCGACACTGTGTGCCACATGCCGTTTCAGTAGCGCCGCCGCTAGCAGAGCCCGTGGATTTATGGTTTATGACATGCGCATATTTAATTTGTAACCCTATACTTCCTGTTCCTTGCGTCTGGCCTCAGAACCGCAGGACTGTACGGTTCGGAGGGGTCAGGGGTTAAGTAAAGGAGGGGAAGTGCTGGATCCAAGGAGCCGAGGGTTGCGGTGACACGGGGCTCTCGGACGCAATGCTCCAAGTTCAAAGGTTTAGCTGTGATTTCCAGCGGGAGGCCGGAGAGTGATCACAGGAGGTCGTAAAGAGGAAAGGAGAGAGTCCCGCGTCCCGCTTGCGTTTGATTTGGACGATGTTTCAGAAAGTTACAACCAGGATCCTCTTACAAGCTCTCTTTCTCTCTCTCTGTCTCTGGCTGCAGAGCATGACACCTTTACATCCACATGCCCCGTAAACCCCCGGGGACCAGTGACCGAGCGCGGTAACACGCCCCACTGGCTCCTCTGTGGCGCGCCGTCTTGTGTAAACATATAAGTTTATTTAGTGTGAAGGGCCCGTGGAGTTGGATGCTCTTTCCCCAGTAGGAGCTCTTCATAAAGGCTTGTCCTCCCTGACAGAGACACATCAGACATGAGAGGTGAGTTAAGGCCAGAGGAGACCGTACAGCCTCTCTAGATACATGCATCAATCTCACAGGTTTTGTACAACTTTACAATCACTTCATAAATGCAATTTCTTCTGTGAAAACCCAAAATAAGAGGCCAAAATATTTGTATTCATATTCATAGTTTCATGAATAAAAATAGAATATAAAATTGTTAAAAATATATGTATAAACTTACATTAAAGTGGTTGAAAACAGCGGTTAGAGATAATACAGTGACATTTAACTTCCTTTAAGATTATGCAATAAAAATAATATTGTTATATATATGACATAAAAAATAAATGTGTGCTTTTGTCTACTCTTAAAGGAAATAAATATTACAAATATTACAGTATCATCTCTACCACTGTTTTCAATCATGTATACTAATCACTTACATATAAGTGAGTGAAAACAGTGGTAGAGATAATATTGTAATATTTATATATTTTACAAATATATATATATTTATGAAGGATCATGACACTGAAGCCTGGAGTAATGGCTGATGAAAATTCAGCTTTGCATCACATAAATAAATTATATTTTTAAGTATATTAAAATAGAAAACCATTATTTTAAATTGTAATAATATTTCACAATATTGCAGTTTTTCTGTATTTTTATTAAAACAAACTGCAGGCATGATACATATATACACACAGTACTGGTCAAAAGTTTGGAAACTACTATTTGTAATGTATTTGGAAAGAAGTCTCTTTGATTGAAAACAGTGGTAGAGATAATATTGTAATATTTGTAATATTTACTTCCTTTAAGAGTAGACAACAGCACACATTTATATATATATCAGGTCAGACCCCTCAATTGCTATGATGGTCAGTCTTTTAATTTTAGTACAGCAGAGTTTCACTGTCATCTAGTACAACACCAGTACGTGAAATAAGCAGTACACACCCTGAAGGTTAAAGGTGCAAACAGCTGATCGGTGGGCAGCATGCATGTAGCAATTGTTGTTTCCCAGAGGTCAAAGGTCATCTGTGTTCTCGTGAGCCCAGCAGGTGTTTGACTGCAACGACAATTACACAAAATTAATAACAAAACAAAATCAATGAAATGCCGGCGACATCTTCATCATCACAGTGAAATCAATATGTTAGTTCGGGATAATGACGATGTTACCATGAATGGATTCATAAACATCACTCATCCGACCAGTCGCAATCAATTAACCTTAACTACAGAGAGGCATATTAACGAGTCATAAATCACCAGTGCATGTTACTCTAAAGACAAAATTGGGTTCATAATCCTTCATGAAAAGCAACTATGAAATGACCTTTATGTTATCAGAACCACGGCTGCACGTGCGGACTATATTAACCAAGAATAATATTAAATAAATATCATAATATTAACCGATTCTGAATCATGGAAAGTGATGTTAAATGCTGTAGGAAACTCAGTGTCCTGCTCTAATATTGAATCTTTAGCATCATAAGCCCACAACACGAGCTTTGCTGATATCTGGACGGCGACTTCCTGGCCTCCTGTGACACTCAGAGTCGGAGCTGTTTTTGGAGCGTGTCTCTGGGCTGTTGTCAAGCAGATGGAAGACATTAAAGAAAGACAGACAGCAGGTAAATCACAGAGACCCTGTGCTAACCAAGAGCAGACGGACACAGCAACACTGGCTGTTAGATTACAGCTGCGCAGGAGGAAATGCTGAGAGCAGATCGCTCACAACAGTGCCTGTGCCGTCCAGATACGAGGAGGCATTTAAATACAAGCAGATGCTTATTTAAAGCTGAAGTGTGTCACTTCTGCCCCGCTAGCAATTACACAAATAATGACTGTTTCCAAACATGATTCCTTCTGTCCCATCCTGCGTCTACCGTTCATCAGACTAACATATCAATGGATCAATGTGGATTATATCATATTACTGACTATGCATACTATAATGGGATATGAAAAAGTATTTTAATATTCAAACAATGACACACTTCAGCTTTAATACAGCAATAAGCCAATGCATTAAAAAAAAAAAAAAACAGCCCTTATCTTTAGTAAAATCAAAATGTACGTTCCTTTCATAAAACAGCAGCAAAAACAATGTGATTATATTTAAATATTAAAAAGTTAAAATTATTATTATTACTAAATTCTACTACTAATAATGACAATAGCTATATTATTATATTTCATTAAAATAATTTAAATGTTAATAATAATTATTATTATTATTAACATAATAATGTTAATATTTTATAAGTTAATAATAATAATGTATTCATTATTATTAATAATACAAATTCTTCATGTATTCTTAATAATAACAACAGTAATACAAATGAGGAATACATTATTTGAGGAATGTTATTTTTATTAACAATTAAACCATTATATATACATATATACACACATATATATATTATTGTTGTTATTATTATACAATATAATGATTATTTATTCAAATCATTAGTTACATTAACTGTGGACTGTTTAAGGTCAGGAACTTGGTACATTAATATAGAACATAAACTTTGTGGTGTGCTGTTAAGAGTCTATCAGTTTTATATTAATACTTTTACTGTAGAACATGATTTTGAGATGAATGTAAACATATAATTTAGAGCACATTGTGCGGTAACACTTTATATTACAGTGTCCTTGTTACACGTTACATGTAGTTACTATAGTAATAACTATACATTATGCATAATTACATGCAACTAACCAAAACCTAACCCTATAGTACAGGTTAATTAATATTACTCAGTACTTACATGTATAATTACACTGTAACAATGACACCTTAAAATAAAGAGTTACACTGTATTTTAAGGTGTCATTGTTACAGTGTAATTATATATTCAAGTACTGAGCAATATTAATTAACTACATGTACTTAGGATTAGGGTTCGATTGAGGGTTAGTTGCATGTAATTATGCATTACTATGGTAAGTACATGTAACATATGTAACAAGGACACTGTAAAATATAGTGTAACCCACTGTACTAATGCTGAAATGTAGAGGGTTCCTGAATATAAACCAGAACTGAATCTGCCATTTGAAAGAATGATGATTGAGCAACAGCGTCTGCCCTCCATCCTAATACTCACGTCTGGCCTACAAAAGCCAAGACAGCACCGGGGGCCATCAGAAATAAACATGTGAGGAGAGGGGCTGAAGACTAAAGCCAGAGCCGAATCCAGAGTCAGGGAGGTTTGTGAGGGATCCAGCTGTGCTGAGCAGACTGTGAAGGCCTCCCCGCCAAGACCAACACAAGAGGAGGGTCCGAAATCCACCCGCCTGCCATTGTGGAGCCCCGGCAGGCATTTCCCCTATCCCAGCATGCAACAGACTCAGTTCGCCAGGCTGACGGAGGGGAGGGGCGAGACGCTCGCTCTCCAAACTGTATTTATTCATTCCTTTGATTTGCAGGTGAGTGTATTCTTATTTCCAGCGTTAGTCATTCTCTTTGTAGTGTCTTTTCATTTAAAGACGACGACGGCTGAAAGATTTAGACCTGCCCTGTGAGCACGAGTCCCTAAAGAGAGAAATAATAGAGAATCATCACAAATCATTGATGATTTAGATGTTGGAATTCCTGGGAAGAGTTAGAAGAGGCCTGGATGCCTTACATATCAGCCTACAATACACAATACAGTCAAATACTTTAGAACAATCCCATCCTTTCTGCACAAGGCAATTATTACTATTTTAAAAAAAAAAAATGTATACTACATTTTCAAATTACAAATTATTTGTAAATGCATTTATAATGCAATATTTTATATATATATATAATATATATATATATATATATATATATATATATATATATATATATATATATATATATATATATATACATCATTTATTTATGCCTTTTGATTTTGAATTTAAGATATTAAATAAAAAAACTTTTATTTAAATGTTTTTAGTATTTATATATATTATTTATAGTTATTTGCACACACACACATACATGTGTATATATATATACTTTACCTAATCCAATCTAGACAACTCTATAATGTCTTTTGATTTTGAATTTAAATGAACCTTTTATTTAAATGTTATTTAGCATTTATGGCATTCATTTAGCATATATGTGCAGTCAGGGGCAGAGAAACAGAAAGTTTAAGTGTGCGTGTTTAGTCAAACACATAATCACTGATTGTCTCTCTGTCTCTGGTCTCTCTCAGCGCTGGGATTGGTGCTTAACCCCCTGAGGAGGTTCACAGTGGTCCATTGAGAGGTGGCTAAGCTAATCTTGATTGATTTTTTCTTGAATGGTGCACATCTCTTTCAGTGGTTAACGTGCTATATAATCTGTAGCCTGGGACCATGTTAATTCACTCAGCTGGACCAGAGAGAAACCACGGTGCCGTCATTCTGTGAGAGAAGGGTAACTCTATAGGTGAAGAATAAAGACACAGTGAGAGTAAATGGACCATGCAATTCGTTCTATGGTTTGTTTGCATTTGCTATTTGCGTTACTTGTGCATGATTGAACCTGAGAGCTGTAATTATGAGCCCTTAATAGTGCACAAGAATGAAATCAAGAGCACATCCACAGAGCGTATGCTTTACTTGAATATCTGCTCAATTTCAAAGTATAGAATAGCATCATTTCAGCACGGATGAACCATGAACTTATTACAGGTTCAGTCCCTCTGGAGGATCCGGAGGTTAAGCGTCTCGTTCAAGGGCACGTCAGTGATGAGCTCAGGACTCGCTCCGGATGAGGATCACACCAGCAGCCAAACTATTTCATACTAATGCAGAAAAATATAAGAGAGAAAGATGCTAGTACTTTTATTCTGCAAACTGACAGTAAAGACATTTATAATGTTAAAAAATATTTCTATTGCAAATAAATTCTGTGAACTTTCTATTCATCAAAGAATCCACAAATATATATGTATATAATCATAAATGTTTCTTGAGCAGCAAATCATCATGAGAATGATTAGTGAAGGGTCATGTGACACTGAAGACTGGAGTAATGATGATAAATTCAGCTTTGATCACAGGAATACATCACACATTAACATATATTCACATAGAAAACAGTTATATTAAATTGTAATAATATTTCACAATATTACTGATTTTACTTGATCATATAAATGCAGCTTTGGTGATCATAAGACAGAGATGCCCAAACTAGAGTTGCCAAAGTTGGCCTGTGATGAACTTTCATTTGGCCCGCCATGTCATGAGGGAAAAATGTATATTAAAAAAAAGGCAGCGGCGAAAATAAAGTGAAAATAACATTTTCTTAGCGATAGATGATATTTACACTAAGTGCAAATAGTGATATATTCTATTTACACCATGTAAAAGTAACAGTTCTTTGCAATATGTGTAAATAGTAATTACATGTAATTTATACTTTATTTTGAAAGATACATACTATTTGCACCTCAGTATTGCTGTACATTAACAGGATGCAATAATAACAATTATTATATTTATTAAAATGATTAAACGGATGCCACCTTAAAGGGAGAATAAAAGCCCTCCCTACACCGACCCCTAACCCTACCCAAAAAATGCTTTTATTATTATTAATCATTTTGTTAGGCAATTTATTTCATTTTTATTGAAAGTAAATGCCTTTCCGATGTTATATGTGATGGGAAAAGGGAGAAGAGCGAGCTCGGCAAAAGGCGGATTCGAACCTGGGTCGATCGACACTAGAAAAAAAAACTGCCATTGACGTGTGCAATTAATATCCACAATATTGTTACCGTGGTCACTTCAAAATAATTCTAGATAACATTTTAACTTACTTGATTTCCATCCACGAGTCAAGATTCCGAGCGCTCAACATAAGTGCCTTATGGGCTGTTTAACACGCCCATTGTGTGCCCGTCTGAGTTTTGATTGTGTTTCAAAGCCTGGCTACAATAAGTAATATGTCTGAAGGAGAACCGCTTTGGGGTGAAAAAAATATCAATCTGATAATGAAAGAGCATTACGGAATTTATCATCATTATTATTATTATTATTATTATTACAGAGGTTGTCTCCGATTACACGTGCTCTGTATGGTGCCTCAGTTTTGAACAAAGTTCATTTTTGCTTTCGTCTCCACGCAGTTGCGATATATAATGCATATGCGCTGCGGGAACATTTTTCGACGCTATCTCATGACTAATTTGTACGTATTTGTACGAGGTGGCTAATTCGCACAATTTCGTATGACCTCACTTGTATGATTCTTCTGTACTGCAGTGATGGGTAGGGGTAGGTCATTTGTACGAAATCATACTGTGGCAAGCAGCGAGGCCGAGGGACCGTGAGAACGGGGCGAGGCTGGTGACGTGATGATAATGAGCGAGACACTGGTCTCGTGTCTCACGGAGGAGCTCGGACGCATAAAAGGAGGAGCGACGACAGTGACGGACGAGAGAGGACCATGCCTGGATTTTATTATGTGTGTGCGCGGCAGACATCCGTGAGGGGCTGCCTGCGTTTTACTTTCAGTTTGTTTATTTTGGATCAAAGTGTTTAAACGTCTAAAACGCCTCCTTCTTTCCATATCAACATACTTCACCACCTCGTAAAATACATACGAATTGCCGTGAGATCGGGTTGGAATATACACTGCGGTAGAGCTACATGATTATCATTAAAAGATGGCGATCTCGATTAAACACATCAATCTTATTCCTAAATGACAACGATTCTCTTCTATTAAACCTTTGACAAAGTCACACAGGAACATTTAAATCTGCGTTTGCACTGCAGCTGTGAGTGAGTTGAACCAGATTGCTTAATGTTTTAAAATTATGACATCATAAATCAGGGGAACCAAGGCTAACCACTTTAAAAAATAGTATAAAAGTTTGATATAATGCAACATTTACTTTCGGCCCACGGACTTCAATCAAGTTGGATTTTTGGCCCTTCATTGTAAAATGGTAAATCTTACAAACCACAAATATTTTCAATGGTTGTATACTATTTAAAAATGGTAGATTATTTATATGTATGTATGTGTGCATACAAAAAGTCTCTTATGATCACCAAAGTTGCATTTATTTGACCAAGTAAAAAAAAAAAAAAAAAAAATATATATATATATATATATATATATATATATATATATATATATATATATATATATATATATATATATATATATATATATATATATATATACACATATATATACTCACCGATCAGGCATAACATAATGACAGGTGAAGTGAATAACACTGATGATCTCTTCATCACGGCTCCTGTTAGTGGGTGGGATATATTAGGCAGCAAGTGAACATTTTGTCCTCAAAGTTGATGTGTTAGAATCAGGAAAAATGGGCAAGCGTAAGGATTTGAGCGAGTTTGACAAGGACCAGATTGTGATGGCTAGACGACTGGGTCAGAGCATCTCCAGAACTGCAGCTCTTGTGGGGTGTTCCCGGTCTGCAGTGGTCAGGATCTATCAAAAGTGCTCCAAGGAAGGAACAGTGGTGACCCGGCCACAGGGTCATGGGCGGCCAAGGCTCATTGATGCACGTGGGGTCCGAAGGTTGACCCGTGTGGTCCAGTCAAACAGACGATGCTGTTAATGCTAATGTCTAGTGGAGTCCACGCCTTGACAGGTCAGGGCTGTTCTGGAAGCAAAAGGGGGACCAACACAATATTAGAAAGGTGGTCATAATGTTATGCCTGATCTGTGTATTTATATTACAGTAATGAGAAGTGGTTATTTGTCAAGAAAATAATGTCAAATGGTCCTAAAACTCATTAGTTCTTTATGCAAAATGTAATGCCTTTTGATTTCGGGGTGAAACATGACTTGGACATGTTTTCATGAGGTTCACCTGGTAATCGGCAGAACAGAGTTCAAAGCGAGACACTTCGGGCACTTGGATTACAACAATTTTGCCGCTCTGGCCGGTGGCCTGACCTGGTCCGGGACTGACTCGCTCTTTCTCCATCACTCTTTCATTCGCTTCCTATGTGCCAGTTGGCAATCCCAGGCCAGGAATCTGTCAGTGTCGATTGAGCTGAAAGGGCAGGGTCCAGGCTAAAGCAGTCGCGCTGGTCGTGGGCCCACCATTTCTTCCAAATAAGCCTGGGAAAAAAAGAAAGAGAGAGAGAGAGAGAGAGCACATTCCAGCAAGTAGAGCTGCCAACACCCTCCACACACACACAACTAGGTTTTTTTGCAAAGGCGAGCCATGAATGAGATTAACAAAAGGGTCCTGTAAGAGCCCTTCTTGGCCGCCTTCCATGTCAACAGCTCTCGGGGTCAAAGGTCGCACTAACTACATTCATTCCCAGCAGACCCTGCTGCTCTACAACACAAGCTGCCCGAGTCTGGCAGTGGCAGAGAGAACGGACAGAAAGAGAGAGAGAAAAGTTGAGTTTTTCCTCTTCCACTAATCCCCGGAGATATTCCAGATCTCTCCACATGTTTCTGCTGAATTAAAGCAATATCACACCTTGCAAATGGAACGGAAAGAAAAAAAGAGACAGGACTGAGAGTTAAAAAAAAGAAAATGTGGATGGAGGCAGCAAAGAAAGAGGTGAAAAAGGAGGAGAGGGGAAGGTTATTACTGCGTGCACATTTACGGCCTCTCACACATTGAGCCGAGCACCTGATTTCACTCAACGTGAAAAAGGCCCGGAGCTTTCAGCTTAGCTACATAAAAATGTCAGTCATTTAATAGATGCACAACACACCTGGGCTGACAAGCGGGATCATGTAATCCAATTACACGGAAACGCATTAGGTAAATAGCGTAAGGACTGATAACAATGTTAAATCGCTGCCAGATTCCACTGCCAAAGCCTCGGCCGGTGGAGACTGTGGAACATTTTGACGGGAGTTTGGATCTTGCTGGGAATGCAGACGATATTTTTAAGAAAGCAATGCTTTTTAACAACAAGAAGCCAACGATCAATTGCAACCCGCATCCTAACAACAGTCAAGAAAGTTTGGAATCATTATGATTTTTTTGATGCTTTTTGTTGAAAAGATTAAAGACATTTATAATGTTACAAAACATTTCTATTTCATATAAATACTGTTCTTCATCAAAGAATCCTGAAAAGAATATGTATCCCGCAAATCCTCACTTGAGAATGATTTCTGAAGGATCATGTGACACTGAAGACTGGAGGAATGATGATAAATTCAGATTTGATCACTGGAATAAATTACACTTTACTATATATTCACATAAAAAATGGTTATTTTAAATTGTAATAATATTTCACAGTATTACTGTTTTTACAGTATTTTTGATCCAATAAACGCAGCCTCAGATTCAGATGCACACCCGCGTCTGTGCTCCTGCCGGAGTCTGAGCATATGCACTCAAACACAATCAAAATTACATGCATGCCATCTGTCGATCACGGTGGTCTCATAAGCAACACTAACGCACTTTTGTAAGTCTCTCAGTACAACAGCGTCTGCTAAATGCCTTAAATATTAATGCATAACAGTCTGGAATGGAAACTTGGAACTGATATGTAAAAACCAGTAAGATGTTGAAAATGGTAAGCGCAGTCGCAGTTCAGCTGCATCAGAGGCACATCTTGCATTTCAAATTCAGTTTACAATATTCTCATCAGGATGATGGTGTAGAAGAGACAACAAAATCAAATAATGTCATGTAAAAGTTGTACCTCTGGTCACAAGAATGACGCATGCATTTAAATCTAGAAGTGAAGGAAAATGTGCATTAGTGACTATATGAATTTATTATTATGCATTTGGCAGATGCTTTAATCCAAGTAATTTACGTTGCATTCAAAGTATGCATTTGATCTTTTTATGCATTTCATGGGAATCAAACCCAATGCTTAGCTATAGCAATGCTGATAAATGCCTGCAAAATCTGCTTGATTACACACTGAAGAAGAGTGACGCTTGCATTTAGCCCTGTCAGACTATCTTCTGTATGTGCTGTTACTTACATGCAAGTTTATGTAGCATTAAGGGATGTAGAATAAGGTCATGCAAAATAAGGCATTAATATGTGCTTTATAAGTAGTAATAAACAGCCAATATCATGGTAATATGCATAATAAGTAACTAGTGAGAAATGGACCCTAAACTAAAATGTTACCACATACAGTCAAACCAAAAATTATTCAGACACCAGATATAATTTTTTACTAGTGTGTGCAGGACACTATAGTTCATTTATATAATTGAGGATAGCAAAATAAACTGGGACATATTATACCCAACAATTCTTCATACAGTGGACTATTGATACAAATTTGTGCCCAAAATGATTCAGACACTTTGAGCTGAGCATGTCTTACTGAAGTGTTTGTTCTTTAAGTGCTAATGTGACCTTTGACACCACAGACTGAACAAAATGAAGCATTGCTTGGTCATTGGTTGAGCTAAATTGGTATTATCTAATTGTGTTCTTAAATCTAACAGCTGATTGGCTGATCCATTACATCCCTTTCTATCAAAGTGATCTCACATTATCAAGATCAATTTGTTTAGCTTAACTGAGTTCTTGTCATATTTTACTACCATTTTCTAAACTATAGAGAATAAACTGTGATAATGGGAGAAAATGTTGAAGGTGTCTGAACAGATTTTGGTTTGACTTTATATTGCTATTTGCATATTGCTATTTATTTGTACTATGCTCTACACAATAAATGTAATCTCATCTCTAAATCTCTAAATGTTAATCTAATGCACATTACTTTCTAAAGTGTATGAAGCGAGCATCTCAGTAGAGGCTGTAGCAGTGACATACAAGTGAATCAGAAATCAATACACTTGTTAAATCATTTTCACTACGGTCTGAGTGCACCTGACACTGAATCTAACAGCCAGCATCTTCTTAAAGAAGACAGAAGAGAAGAAAAGAAGACAGCGCAGCGGCCGAGAGAGAAACGGCTGCTAGTAAGAGAAGTAGAAGATAAAAAAGAATCGGCCGTGGGGGGAGGGGGGAGGGAAAGGTGCCAGGGGGAATCACACATTTCTTTTTCATTTTATCCTTGATCTCTTTCTTTTTCTCTTTCAGCGAGATCCAGAGCCCCTCCCCAGCCCCCTGCAGAGCTGCGGCCCAGCCGAGAGCAGCGCTACACGGGCACAACCCCGACCAGCTGCAGGGTCCTCTGGAGCTCCACGCAGAGAGAGAGGAAAAGAGAAAAAAAAAACATGTGTGCGAATGTGAAAGAGAGAGAGAGAGAAAGAGAGAGAGACACTTGATGACAGGCAAAGTCTTTTTGGGGGGGATTCGCCACTCAAAGACACAACAGAGAGAAGCAGAGTGCTAAAGTTTCAAAGACACAGAGCTGAAGGATTTCCACTGGGCTGGACTTCCTCTCTGGAAGGCGTCCAGTAAGTTAGCAGGAGGTCAAACGTCAGCCAATGATGTATCTTACAGTCAAACACCCAATAACCAGCCGGTAACCATCAAATCTCGGCACACGGGACATGACAGATCGCGGAGATCACTCGACGCTGACAGAACGAGAGGGAAAAACGGCACTCTTAATCACAGCGCGAGCAAATGTCTCTAAATCACGCATGCATTTATTTACACAACAATGTTTTTGTTATCTCTTTAAAGGCTCTCAAGTCTCAAGTAAACTGTTTCTTTTCATTACAGGGTTTTTAATATTAAGCAGCACAACTCTTTTCAACATTGATAATAATCATAAATGTTTCTTGCTCAGCAAATCCTCATATCAGAATGATTTCTGAAGGATCATGTGACCCTGAAGACTGGAGGAGTGATGATAAATTCAGCTTTGAATCCGAATCATTTTGGTCCCAATTTTACTGCTAGTCCACTGTATGAAGTATTTTTGGGTATAATATATCACAGTTTACTTTATTTTGCTAATGAACTATATAAATGAACTATAGTGGCCTTCTCACTCAAACAATGGAGAGAGTTTGGGGCGGGGCTACCCGTTTGTTTGACCAATAGAAGGCAGGGGCGGATATGAGTGTTGAGAATTTGTTTGGAAACATTATATTTGCAATTCCGTTTGATGCCTCTAGTGGCACAGAAATGACACTTCGCCTTTAAAAACTTCACTGCATTAATCACAACGTAACTAGAAGCATTTACTCAATTACTGTTCTTTTTTTACAAACAGGCAGGTAAGATCACCCACAAAAGTCAAACTCTCCTCCTCAGACCTGGTAAAGAACCTGACAGGTGTGTTATCAAGACATCAGGCTGAAATCCTCAACCATTTCAAAGTGACAGCTCTTATCTTTACAGCTGAGCCAACACCAAACCTCTGCCATATGACGGCATACGGCGGGCCGCTGTCAGCCCACCTACAGCACATCAA
>CM031950.1:19879695-19982195 GCA_018749465.1 Paracanthobrama guichenoti
TAAGTTAAACCAACAATGTTTTACAGTGAAGTCATTGTTCACTTAAAATATTCCTTGGAAACTCATTTGCATTTATGCAAATTCAAATATGGGTTTGGAACAACTTGAGAAAATGATGACGGATTGTGAGTGCAGAAATGATTTCGATATTTCAATGAATTTGCGCTGGGAAATTAATCTAACATGCTAGCAATGTTCTCTCAAAATGATGAACAAACAGTAACGTTAATAGCACATTTGTTCCAAGTTACCTGGTCTTTAATAACGTCCTCTAAACGTTAGCACAACCGTGTTATTTATACACTGTTCTTAAACATTTTGGTTGTATGTTCATCTCATATTTTTAAACTGCTTGTTTCAAAAGTAACATTTGCAAAATTATAAAATGCTCATTCTCTTAATGATTTCATAATCCTTTAAGAAGCTGGATATTTTAGAACATTCAGAAAACAGTGTGTTCACATCTTAATGTGAATATGTGTTTATCTGTATATTTAGCTGCACTAAAGACGTCTGTAAAACAAACAACCCTGCAGACGGTCAGGCCTGCTTTACTAACACACTCCAGAAGCTCTGGCAGGCTTTGATGTGGTTCAGCGCTGACCAGCCCTGTGAAGGGTCCCGGCCCCCCCCGTCACGCTATCACCGCCCTGTGTCTGTGTGGACAACAGACATGAACAAATCTGAACTTCTGTTTGTTTTAATACACGTATCCATTCCTGTCGTCGAAACAGATTGGAGGCGGAACACGCTGATAAATAATTCACCCGTTTGACAGCAGGTCCACACACACACACACACACACACACACACACACACACACACACACACACACACACACACACACACCTTTGATGCTCTGTGGCACAGTCGGGGTTATCGTTTGCCCTGTTAGCTTCATCCTACACAAACGCACATGTTTTTTCAATGTGTTTCTCTATACAAACACCGACCCAGAGCTCGACCGCAGGAGTCACACTAACAGTGTGATCTGAAGTCATCATCAGTATAACACAGTGCAGTTATATTACAATGATGATGCTATCATGACTAATTTCATCTTTATGGTATTTGCATGCATTTTTTTTTTTTTTTAACTAAGCAAGGGAAAAAGGCCAATAAAAATGAAAACTCAATGGTGTTCCATCGTTTACAAAATCTATGGGATGTTTTGTTAGTGTAACATTTACAGCAGCAGCCAGACTGTTAAGTCATGTTCACACACAGATATACCATAGTATACAGAATGCCATAACTTAATAGTCCATTGCAAAACATTAAAATAATGCACATAAAAGCAATGCATTTTAATAAAAACAATTTCCATGTCCAATAATAAATGTAAATATAATGCAAAAAATAAATGTAATATGAAACAATAAAGCTTAGAAAGTCCAGCAAGCATGTATTTTAACAAATTAACATTTAATAAAGTATCATTAATAATGACATACAACTCATATTAATAATAGTGAGAACAATGTAGAACTGCAGTGACGTTACTGATCAATAGAGGGAGCTAGTACTCAATGTGTGTTTCTAATCGTGCAATTTATACTAAACTCAGTGCATGCATTAAATAATGCAGAAGTCTTTTTAAAGACTTTAAATAAACTAAAATGCATTACTATTATTTTATTTCTGTATTCATATGAGAATGATGTCTTGAAATGAAGGCACCGTGGTTAAAGACTTACAAAAAGTAGCAAAAACACCATTATTGTTATGATTTTTGATGTGTTTCTGGACTTGCACAACAACAAAACCATGTTTGTTTGAACATGCATCATCATGCTGAATTATTAAAACATCAAGAGCAGTAAAGAACAGCGCTCAAGTGATACATTTAAGCTTGCTTAAGGTAAATATGACATTGTTAAATGTTGACGGCAGATAGAGGGACACACACATCTGTCATGTAAGATGTGAAGTCTGGAGAGTTTTAAAGGGGGAGGTCCAGAGAGAGTTTGAAGAAACACGAGTTCACATTTAGCTGGAATAAATCACACTTAGAAAGACAGCGGCCCCTCTGGACCCTGAAGGGACGTCACTGCAAATGAGTGATTAAAGAAGAAATCAATCGCTCCCTGTGTTAGCCCGTCTATTGAATTACCTTTAATAATTACAATTAACAACTATAACACAACATAAATAAAAACACTCATGCTGCTAGATATGATGCAGTCTGAGAGCTACTGTTTATGACTGACACAGGGTGAGATATAGCAAAATGCATGCGTGTGCATTGAAATGCACAGAGAGATCATGTAATTTATGGAATGAAGGGACAACACATGATTAGAGATGTTCGATCCCTGTCCGCTGTCGTGACAGACAGCTGTGGGAAGTAAGACGTGGTCCCCGTACCTGCGGCCCTGAGAGCTCGCTTCAGTCTGCCGGGTTTCCTGTGCTACGAAAAAGGAGATAATTCATTCATCTAATGGGACCAATAAATTCAAGTATTAACTGCACCACACCATATAACAGAGGAGAGCCTGGAGAAATGGAAGACAGATGAAGGCTGAGAGAGAGAGAGAGAGAGAGAGAGAGAGAGAGAGAGAGAGAGGCACATTAAAAGAAAACAATGTGCAGGAAGGGAAAATATGATGGAGACACAAGACATTTTACATAATTTTACCTGTGTCTGTCATCTATCACTCAATCTGTCTACCTATTCATTCATCCACCCATCCTCATTCTATTGTTTTACTGGTCTATCCATTTATCTGCCTATCCTCATCCTACTGTCTATCTATTTGTCTATCTATCCTCATCCTACTGTCTATCTATCTATCTGTCTATCTATCCTCATCCTACTATCTATCTATCCTCATCCTACTGTCTATCTATCCTCATCCTACTATCTATCTATCTATCTATCTATCTATCTATCTATCTATCTATCTATCTATCTATCTATCTATCTATCTATCTATCTATCTATCTATCTATCTATCTATCTATCTATCTATCTA
This sequence comes from Paracanthobrama guichenoti, assembly GCA_018749465.1. Lineage (NCBI taxonomy): Eukaryota > Metazoa > Chordata > Actinopteri > Cypriniformes > Gobionidae > Paracanthobrama > Paracanthobrama guichenoti. Next base: position 19,882,671 of record CM031950.1, read on the forward strand.
TCTATCTATCTATCTATCTATCTATCTATCTATCTATCTATCTATCTATCTATCTATCTATCTATCTATCTATCTATCTATCTATCTATCTCATCATCCTATCTATCTGTCCTCATCCTACTGTCCATCTATCTGTCTGTCTATCCATCTTCATCCTACTATCTGTCTGTCTGTCTATCCTCATCCTACTATCTGTCTGTCTGTCTGTCTGTCTATCTTTATCCTACTGTCTATCTGTCTATCTATTAATCAATCTATCTATTATCCATCCATCATCCATATCCCACTGTTCTATCTATCTATCTATCTATCTATCTATCTATCTATCTATCTATCTATCTATCTATCTATCTATCTATCTAGCTATCTAGCTATCTAGCTATCTATCTATCTATAATTTTACATGTCTGTTACTCCATCTATCTCTTTATCCATCCATATCCATCCATCCAGCTATCCTTTTACCTGTCTGTCTATCCATCCATCCACCCATCCTCACAATACTGCTGCTATAGGAGGGCGAGTCTTGGGGATTCTGGGCTGTTGTGTGGTAGTGAGAGGAGAGTTGAGGAAAGTGAGAGAGTGAGTGAGCGAGGAGGGGCAGAACTGGGGCTGTGTGCTGCTAACAGGCCTCTAGGGAATTAGCGCTTGACGGACCATATGGGTAACATAGAAAGAGTGAGCGAGAGAAAGAGAGAGAGAGAGGGTGGCAGAGGCCCTGAGGCTGGCAAGGCCCCTCCGCCACAGCTTCAGCTGTTACCCATGAGCCCTTGGGCCAGGGGAATACAGCCTCACAACAAAGAAAACAGCGGAAAGCACCGGGCGGCTGGCAGCCTCTGTGTGGGAGAGAACGCACATCAACCTGAGCAGCGGAGGCCTTCCTCCATTACAACTTCATCTGACAGTTTACACGCTTCCCGAGATGAGCTGTCTGCCAAGTCAGAGCGCTTTATCATCACTCGTTTTGCATGCAATAAATCTAGAGAAAATACATGCATTCAAAAAGTTATGCTGCCAATTTGTCAGGATAGATGCTCTGCAGGAGACCCTCCACACAGGATAACTGAATCCACAACCATCTGAGCCCTATGTTTTAGTGGAAAATGTGAAAACAACTACCAAGAGAACATTTGCAGAGCTCCGCCCCCTTTGGTTACTGTTGCTAGGTCTGACAAACATTACAGAAAGACCCATGGGAATAGGAGATTTCTGTAAACAATGTCTTTCATGGTAAAATGCACTCTCGAAGTGATTAATTTTTTTTTTAATATGCTATTTTGTCCATTCTTTTTTGAACTTATAAAAATAGAATTTGGAAACTCGACTTTCCTAAATTTTGACTTGACTGATGTAATGTCATGTCAATAATATTAATAATAATAATGGCAGCAGCCTTAGCCATTAAAGTTAGTTTGCGAGATGTGATGTGAAAATGTGATTTTACGTCGTATCTTATAGAGTAGGTTAAGCAGTTCACACACACAATCACACAAGAAATGACTTAGAAAGCGTCCAACCTCACCGCATCTCTGTCAAGAGGAAACTAACGCTTTGTTACGCTGGCAGTTTCATGCCACATTATTATAAGTGATAAGGTGATGTTAAAGAAGCGGTGTACTGTTAATAAACTTTTAAATTTTAATAACTTAGAACTGTTAATAAGAAAGTTTCTGCAGGGCTGCAAACAAATCCAGGTCACCCTTCACCCTTCAAAATCAAAAGGAAAAATTAGGAAATATTATATTGTTTTTAATATATATATATATATATATATATATATATATATATATATATATATATATATATATATATATATATATATATATATATATATATATACACTGACCTAAAGGATTATTAGGAACACCTGTTCAATTTCTCATTAATGCAATTATCCAATCAACCAATCACATGGCAGTTGCTTCAATGTATTTAGGGGTGTGGTCCTGGTCAAGACAATCTCCTGAACTCCAAACTGAATGTCAGAATGGGAAAGAAAGGTGATTTAAGCAATTTTGAGTGTGGCATGGTTGTTGGTGCCAGACGGGCCGGTCTGAGTATTTCACAATCTGCTCAGTTACTGGGATTTTCACGCACAACCATTTCTAGGGTTTACAAAGAATGGTGTGAAAAGGAAAAACATCCAGTATGCGGCAGTCCTGTGGGCGAAAATGCCTTGTTGATGCTAGAGGTCAGAGGAGAATGGGCCGACTGATTCAAGCTGATAGAAGAGCAACTTTGACTGAAATAACCACTCGTTACAACCGAGGTATGCAGCAAAGCATTTGTGAAGCCACAACATGCACAACCTTGAGGCGGATGGGCTACAACAGCAGAAGACCCCACCGGGTACCACTCATCTCCACTACAAATAGGAAAAAGAGGCTACAATTTGCACTGATCTAATAAACTTCAACTTCAACTTCAACTTCAACTTCAAATAGGAAAAAGAGGCTACAATTTGCACGAGCTCACCAAAAGTGGACAGTTGAAGACTGGAAAAATGTTGCCTGGTCTGATGAGTCTCGATTTCTGTTGAGACATTCAGACAGTCAGAATTTGGCGTAAACAGAATGAGAACATGGATCCATCATGCCTTGTTACCACTGTGCAGGCTGGTGGTGGTGGTGTAATGGTGTGGGGGATGTTTTCTTGGCACACTTTAGGCCCCTTAGTGCCAATTGGGCATCGTTTAAATGCCACAGCCTACCTGAGCATTGTTTCTGACCATGTCCATCCCTTTATGACCACCATGTACCCATTCTCTGATGGCTACTTTCAGCAGGATAATGCACCATGTCACAAAGCTCGAATCATTTCAAATTGGTTTCTTGAACATGACAATGAGTTCACTGTACTAAAATGGCCCCCACAGTCACCAGATCTCAACCCAATAGAGCATCTTTGGGATGTGGTGGAACGGGAGCTTTGTGCCCTGGATGTGCATCCCACAAATCTCCATCAACTGCAAGATGCTATCCTATCAATATGGGCCAACATTTCTAAAGAATGCTTTCAGCACCTTGTTGAATCAATGCCACGTAGAATTAAGGCAGTTCTGAAGGCGAAAGGGGGTCAAACACAGTATTAGTATGGTGCTCCTAATAATCCTTTAGGTGAGTGTATATATATATATTACATTTATTTGATCAAAAATACAGTGAACATTTTTAAATATTGTTACAAATTAAAATAACTGTTCTCTCTGTGAATATATAGTAAAATGTAATTTATTCCTGTGATCAAAGCTGAATTTATCATCATTCCTCCAGTCTTCAGTGTCACATGATCCTTCACTGATCACTCTCATATGAGGATTTGCATATGCATTGATTATTATCAGTTGAAAACTGCTTCATATTTTTCTGGAAACTATGATATATTTTTACCTTACAGGATTCTTTGATGAATAGAAAGTTCAAAAGAACAGCATTTATTTTAAATGGAATCTTTTGTGACATTATACATTACTGTAATGTTTTATCAATTTAAGGCATTTGTTGCTGTAGATACAGTAAGGATTGCTGTATTATAATAAACAAATACTTAAATACAAGTTTACAAAAAATCTGAATAAATATAATTATGTTTTGCACTGCAGTAATAAGAATATTTGTATTACTGTTTTATATATGCAAAATCCCTTTTGCTTTATTTGGGGTGAAATATGACACGGACATTCAGTTCACCTGCTGTACATATAGACACTCCTCAGAATACTGAAGCTCTTAATAAGAGCAGCTTTTGCTATTGTAATGCTGGTCACCCCTCTCACCCCTCACCACTTCCTCTCCAGCCCCAAAACAAAAATCCCTGAGATCAGCTTTAGATGACAAACAGCTAATTAATTTTTCTAGCATGGGGGTTTTCTCTCTCTCTCTCTGTGTGTGTGTGTGTGTGTGTGTCATGGCTTCAGGGTGGGGAGATGTTGCCCTCAGCTGAGTATGTGAAACTTGTGAGATTAATTTAAGATCATTGACGTGTAGCATTTGCATGAGAGCTCACAAGATCGCTTCATTTCCTGTTGGCCACAGCCAGGGCAGGAAGTCGAGTGGAGGACATAGATGCTGAACAAAGAGAGCCAAACTTATACCGACAAACAACCTCAAGCAAAAAATTAAAAATCTGTAATCGTTTAAACACCCTCGTGTCGTTTTAAACCTGTATGGCTTTCTTTCATCCATGGGACACAAAAGGAGATCCAGCATCAGGTATGGCGTCAAACACCACCACTGGCTCTCATTTGCATCGTAACCGAGTTTCAACTTTACATTAAGCATTTGGCCAACACGTTCTCACTCCCAGTTCGTCACATACTGATGCTTGGTCAGGACTCCTCGGCGTCAATTTTTAACGCACAGGGTACTCCATTGATTTCAGTTGTTTGCCCAAGATCAAAACGCATTTAATTCTTTGCATTTGTAAAAGAAGACATGATTTTATAAATATTATACTAACACCATTCCTGCCCTAAGCCTACCCACTTAAAACACATAACGTCAGGCAAATAAAAGTACAGTCACAGGTATTTATTGCAAAAACTGGCCAAAACCAGTATGAAAGTATTAACTCATGTTGCATTCTAAGTCTTCTTATGTCATACGATATCTTTATGTAAAGAACAGAGTTGATCTTAATGTTGTAATCACTGAAATGACAATCCCGCCGCTCTTTGAACGCAGTCATATCTCATTCAAAAGATACACCCGACTCTTTACATTTACGCATTTGGCAGATGCTTTTATCCAGAGCGACTTACATTGCATTCAAGGTACACATTTTTACATTTTGTCAGTTCTTGCTTTCCCTGGGAATCGAACCCATGACCTTGGTGTCGCTAGCGCCACGCTCTTATTGTTTGAGCTACAGGAAAGCTTTAGCATGACATAATTGGTCACGAGAAATACGAGAGCTAATGCAATTTCACTATCAAAGCTGACGTAATGTTTCTTTGGGTGGCAATTTTTGAGCGTGTGCATGGTCTTCGGCGGATGGGGGCGCTGATCGCTTTTGGGGATTTTCTTCACACAAATCAATCGTTTGGGCTCGGAACACTTGGAATATTTGTACTATTTGAATAAATTGTGCCTGCAGTCGTATCTGCCTGTTATATCCTGTGTAATATATCATATAATACACACATGGGTAGGTTTAGGGGTGGGGTTGGATTATCAAACTGTGTCAAAACAGCCTAAATAAAAAAAATGTCAATAAAACTATGCTTGTTGATTAAATTGAGAATCACACTCCAGCGTCATAATAGCAAAATCATAACCCAGTATATAATTTCATCATGACGATAATGCCAATACCCAACGTGTCTGTGTTTGACGCCAAAGGTTTCTCACTGAAATAAACACCATGAACGTCGAAATATGACACTTAATGTGCATTAAAAAGGGTCCTGACCAAGCGTCAGTATGTGACGAGTTGGGTGTGAGAACGTGCTGCAAGGACACACACTTATAAAGCAACTTGCTTTGCATTCAAAGTTTACATTTTTTGTAAGGAATTGAATCCATGACCATGGCATTGCTGCGTTAGTTAACAAGGAAACATTCTAAAGCATTTAATCCTAAAGTTTACTAATACATTACTGAAATCAAAAAGAGTATATATAAATGTAAGAGAACTGTAAAGATTAATAAATAGGCCTACTGTAACAAACTTTGCTCATTGTTAATTTTCATTAAAGCTGCAGTCTGTAAGTTTTGCCTCTGTGTCGCCATCTCTGTTTGAAACCTGCAATTGCAGTTATTAGCAGAGTTATGATCTGTACGCGAGTTGAGCATCAGCTCCTCAGCGCGGATGAATCTAACGTTTTGAGGAGTATCTGTAGCTTTGCTATCAGACACCGCACCGGTGTGGATACTGGACTTCAGAATCACAGATTCTACATCTTGGAGTATAACCTAAATAAGAATTTTCACCGGAAAATGTAATCTGAACATCATTACAATCTGTAATCACTACAATAAATTGCGCTACCAACTGTGATTAGAGCTAACAACCGCTCGTATAACATCAAACCGTGCAAATTATTATTACTGTTATACTTTGTTCTCAAACTGTTAATGTTAACAGCATTAGCACTGCGTGACGATGTGTGTTTAGTGTTTATTAGCGTTACCAGTAGACTTCAGTTTCTGTCCAGTCTAATCTTTTGCTTTTGACTCCAGTTGTCACTGATGATGTCACTTGGGCATTTCTGGATTACAATCCGCCATCAAAATGATAAATTTAATTATTCCAGCTGCTGTGAGAAAAGGCTATAAATGATCCGCTGAAAAAAATGTGGTATACATGCTTCTAATGTGCGTTACTACTACTAGCCGGACTCTTTCTTTAAGTATACAGACGTGACGTAATGACCCAAAGACATGCTCGAATTTCCTGCGGAAATCCACCATACCACTCAAATTATAACACATTATTACAAGCTTACCGTTGTGAATGGGGCTAAGGTAAGGAGATAGTTTTGAATACTGGCTTGTTGTGCACTTGCTAAAAAAAAAAAGTTACGAACTGCAGCTTTAATGCATTAAAGGGTTAGTTCACCCAAAAATGAAAATCACCCCATGATTTGCTCATCCTCAAGTCATCCTAGGTGTATCTGACATTCTTCTTTCAGACGAACACAATCAGAGTTATATTAAAAAATGTCCTGGCTAATCCAAGCTTTATAATGGCAGCCCAAAAAAGTCCATCCATCCATTGTAAAAGTGCTCCACACGACTCGGGGGGGTTAATAAAGGCCTTCTGAAGCAAAACATTTAACACGTTATGAATTAAAATATCTAGCTTTCACCAGACCGCCTTCAGTATTCAACTTACGCATAAAGTGTAGCGCTTTTCATCGCTCTTAAAACACTTACGCTACGTTAAGCTAGATATTTTACATTATAACGTGTTAAATATGGATATTTTTCTTACACAAACCCATCACTTTGCTTCAGAAGGCCTTTATTAACCCCCCGGAGCCGTGTGGAGCACTTTAACAATGGATGGATACACTTTTTTGGGCTTCAAATTTTGGGCTCCCATTCACTGCCATTATAAAGCTTGGATTAGACGGGACATTTTTTAATATAACTCTGAGTGTACTCGTCTGGAAGAAGAATATCAGATACATCTAGGATGACTTGAGGGTGAGTAAATCATGGGCTAATTTTCATTTTTGGAAATAACTATCCCTTTAACTAATGAGTCTTTACTGTAAAGTGTATATGCACAAGAAACAAAACAAATATAGATCAAGCTTAAAGTAGCATATGGGACTGACTAATGTTTATATAGTGTGTAAACACACACCTGGGTGATACCGCTGCTGTATATCCAATATTGCATTCGCAGAGCCCTCATACATCTCTCTTAAAAATCTCATCTGATTCCAAACAAGCTGCGACCAATATTCCAGTCACATTGAAGGCAGTCGGAAAAACACAATTCCTGTCTGGCAGCTTATGATTATTGAGCACCCGTTCTCCGGGCCGAATCAAGGCGTCCTAATTTCCTGTCCTTCAAATAAAATGCCGGCTTTATTAGTTTCACACTTAAAATGATGTACAGAAAGGTTACCCAAGCGCAACGATCTGGCTTTTAGTTTTAACGAGTGCATACATCATAAAGCGATCTCGATGTAATAATCATCCATCATAATTGAGACACAGGACCAGCTGAGGGACCTGCGCGCCGAATGGGAAACAGATTTGGAGAAGGCGGCGACGTGCTACGCGAACGCGAATTGGCGCGTACATGCCGCTAAGAAAAACTGTTAGTTTATGGGGCTCCTGCGGGACTGCGCGAGTGGTTTTTCAGTTAACTTGGAGGAACTTTGATTTTCAGACCTGTCAGAGTGAGAAAGTGTGTTTTTGTGCCTAATCTTGATTGCATGCGTGCATGTGCGTGTTTTATGCATGTGGGTGTGAGGCGGCTGTGTCTATTACTCATGTGAGTCGGCGCGTCTGTTTCTGTCTGTTCGTTTTGCACTCGTTTTATGTACATCAGTCCGCTGGGTCTCTGCTCCGTCCCATGCTGTGTCAGCCGCGGTCTCACGTCTGGGCCAGGCTTTAATTACAGTGCAGGCTGCTGTATTTCTGAAGGGGGTTGTTGGTTGTTCCCCCTGAGTGTGGATGTCAGCCCTGCTGAGGTGCAGTAGAGAGGCGGACGGGACGGATCGTGACCCTCCCCCTGATCCCAGCGTCCCATGGGGCTTTAGGCCTTTACCGCGGTGCCACTGCCTCCCCTGGCCCTGACGCTGCCCACCTGCCACCTAATAAACACACACACACACACACAGACAGAGAGAGAGAGAGAGAGAGAGAGAGAGAGAGAGAGAGAGAGATAACACTTTTTAAAATACACAAACACAGAGGCCCATGTATTCGGACACCTAAAGGAATAGTTCACCCAAAAATGCAAATTACCCCATGGTTTACTCACCCTCAAGTCATCCTAGGTGTATGACATTCTTCTTTCAGATGAATACAATCAGTTATATTAATAAAAAAAAATTCTGGCTAATCCAATCTTTATAATGGCAGTGACTGGCAGCCCAAAATTTGAAGCCCAAAAAAGTGCATCCATCCATTATTAAAGTGCGCCACACGGCTCCGGGGGGTTAATAAAGGCCTTCTGAAGTGAAGCCATGGGTTTGTGTAAGAAAAACATTCATATTTAACCCGTTATAAAGTACAATATCTAGCTTCCGCCGCCAGATCGGACAGTGTGTGTTTTGAAGTGTTTTGAACTGCGAGAAGCGCTACGCTGCATTAACACGGGGCGTCGGCGTTAACGCTTGACGGAGGGCGTGGCTGAAACTTGGTGCTGATGCGACCGTTATAGTGACAACAGCCAATCACACGTCTGCTCTAGGGTTGCATGAAAGCAGTTGGCTAGCGTCTGCTCTAGGGTATTTGCATAGGGCGTTCTGATTGGATGACGCCTGCGTTGAAAAGTTGAGAAATCTTCAACTTCTGCCACTTGCAACGCGAGTAAAGCGGCACGACGGAACCCACAATTCAGTTCGGCAATGCATGACGTCACCCATTCAAAGTAAATGAGAAGCGGTAACGCCGACGCCCCGTGTGAATGCAGCGCTACACTTTCTGCGTAAGTTGAATACGGAAGGCGGTCCGCCGGAAGCTAGATATACATATACACCTAAATATGCCATATACATCTATGATGGCTTGTGGGTGAGTAAATCATGGGGTAATTTTCCTTTTTGGGTGAACTATCCCTTTAAGTTAAACTTAAAACTATCATTGAGTTTGATATCAAATCACATGAGCGTGCTGTAACGTCACTTTTCTTCATCGTTTAATAGCTCAGTGTCTTTGAATGTCTGGTGTTAGTGATTTTTAGTGGATGTATGAAGTCAAGTGCACACAGTAGTAGAGAAACCACATTCACCATCAATACTATAACCAATACTATTGTTTTAAAAAAAAAAAAAAAAAAACCACATCAAGCTGTACAAATTGATGTTTGTAGCGCAATATTTGACCGGAAGGGAAATTTAATTGACGGTTATTTTCGTCAGTTATGGCTCGTTAGATCTTCGAATCAGACAGAGATAAACTAGTGCGTAATATTAATTTATTTGAATGAATAAATATATAGCATTTATTTGAATTAACTGAATTTTATCAAGAGAGAGATATATACGTACCTGAGATATATACGTCTGTTCAGCGCCAACGACAACGAAGCTGGCAAATTTAATTACTTTTGAAGCTATTAGTTTAATTACTTCAAAAAAAGCGATGTAACCCCCTCATTGATGAGAAATATAGCGATTCAGTAGCGAAGCTATTTTATTGCTAAAAGACACGGGGCAGCGTGAATTAACAAGCTGTTGTGTGATAAAAAAAAACAATTTTATTTTATTTTTTTTTTTAAATTTTTATGATCTCCACTCTCTGTGTGCAAATGACGATGTTTGCATTAGTATAGCGCATTAATATAGAACGGTGATTAAACTGGCTTGGAACTACCTGTGGCAAGATTCAAGAGTTTTATTTATTTGTCACATACACAGTTATATACAGAATATACAACCGGCAGTGAAATGTAAAAGCGCAAGCGCTAGCCAGAAGCCACACCTTCCAGCCAATCAGAATCGAGTATTCAGACAGACCATGGTATAAATATATGAGTGATTCTATAATTGGACATACACTTGGCATTTCAAAAAGGGGGAAAAAAACTGTTCTCATGGTAACAATTTTGACGTTTTTCCAAAATAACTCTCGGTGTAAGAACTATTTTAGATTTAAAATATTTTCTCAGAGAGTGCACACATACCTTTCTGTGCTTCAGATATTATCAGGGGAAGTGACATTATTTCCTGTATCATATATAGTTGTGTGAGATAATTCCACCATTTAAAGGAAAAGTACGGTACGGTAACATCATTTACACAAGATTTACGGACACACATTTCACAACAATTATAGAATTGAGAAAATGACTATTTAGGGCTTTTATAAATAAAATAAAGGAAATATTACCAAAAGAAAAGTAAAATAAAATATTTAGATGATGATACATGATGGAAAAAATAGCCTACACTAATTCGGACAACAAGAAATCGTGATTTTCAGCTGTATACAGTCAAACCAAAAATGATTCAGACACCAGATATAATTTTTTTACTAGTGTGTGCAGGACACTATAGTTCATTTATATAATTGAGGATAGCAAAATAAACTGGGACATATTATACCCAAAGATTCTTCATACAGTGGACTACCTGTAAAATTGATACAAATTTGTGCCCAAAATGATTCAGACACTTTGAGCTGAGCATGTCTTACTGAAGTGTTTGTTCTTTAAGTGCTAATGTGACCTTTGACACCACAGACTGAACAAAATGAAGCATTGCTTGGTCATTGGTTGAGCTAAATTGGTATTATCCAATTGTGTTCTTAAATCTAACAGCTGATTGGCTGATCCATTACATCCCTTTCTATCAAAGTGATCTCACATTATCAAGATCAATTTGTTTAGCTTAACTGAGTTCTTGTCATATTTTATTACCATTTTCTAAACTATAGAGAATAAACTGTGATAATGGGAGAAAATGTTGAAGGTGTAACTTCTGGTTTGATTGTAAGACACTTTTTACAGAAAATATTATATTGTTATGGCCTGTAACATCTTGTGATCCATGATAATGAGTAACAAATTATTAAAATAATTATAAATATACCCATTTGATAAAAGTAGAAAAAATAATGACTTTGGAGAGCAAATGTACCTGCAATTATAGAATCACATACCGATTGTTCAAAACTATGTTTTTGTAATAGAATTGAATACTTTTAGTGTTACAAAAGATTTCTATTTCAAATTAAGGCCCCGAGACGTGTTTAGCTGTATACGTATCAGCGTTTCGTCCACACGGATCCGCCGTTTTAGGAGCCTGAAACCGGTATTTTTTTAAACCGGGTCCCAGAGTGGATAAATCTGAACATGACACCCTTGCATTTTCGTGTGTACAGCCAATATATATTTTGTGAAACGGTGATGTCATCACACCACGTCTGGCATGGAAAAGGGATACAGCTACGGGCACTGGGCATGCACACATCAATATTGCATCATTTCATTACTGTATTTGCATTATTGTAAGGGTAGGTTTAGGGTTGGGGTAGGTGGAGGCGTTAATAAAACACAATCTGGTAAGTAGAAATTTATTTATTGTTATTTTATGGTGAGATTTTGCCTCACTTCCTTCCATTGCTGTATCCCTTCTAGTCACAACTCTTCTTCTCCGTTTTTAGTGTATCTCTGTGGCAGAATTACAGCGCCACACACTGGCCTGGCATGTATACTAAATCGTTTTGAGTCGGTTTCAGTGCTCTCGTGTGTACGCAGATATTTCTTGAGATGAGGGGGAAAAAAAGATTGGATAGGGAAAGCTCTGACTTCGTGTGGATGTGGCCTAAGGCTCTTAAACTTTCTCATTTAAGAATCACAGTTTCCACAAAATATTACACAGCACAACTGTTTTCGACATTAATAATACTCAGAAATATTTATTGAGAAGCAAATTAGCATATTAAAATTATTTAACATGTGGCACTGAAGATTGGAGTAATGATGCTGAAAATTTTTACTTGTAAATATTTACCTCAAAACCAACACTCTTGTACAGCCAGTCTATATTCACAGGCCTACAAAACACACTTTCTAACTTTAGCCGAGTCAGCAAGAAACACTAGAGATAAAGTTCTGATTTGAACCTGTGCCTTCTATGTGAGTGCCTCGGCTTCAACAAAAGAAACATTTTTCCCAGCGCACAACATAAACACACCTATAAGGACCAAATAGGCTTGTGTACTGTATACACACACACACACCTTCTCGCTGGTTCAATCTGACATTATCCGGCTCACAGCGGCTGTCCACAAGTGTTGGCTGATCAATAGGTCTTCTTCTGCACCCGTATCGACGACGGAGCGCGTTCATTGATCACGTCCAGACCCAGAGGCCCCAGCTTCAAAGATAATTGGGCACTGGGACGGGCCTTCGCATGATTGACAGGGGTCCGAGATGTTAATAAACCCCCAGGCTTTGCTTTATCATACGTGCGATGTAGCCTGGGTCATTATTTGCCGAAACCGTGTGTTTGTCATCCCCTGTTAAGAAGCTCGAAACAACTTAATTCGTGACTTCTTCTCTGCAAAACAGAGGCGTTATTGATTAGGACGCCTAATGTATGATCGTCACGCCACGTCTATTATTCTGTGTATTTGGTTTAAATCAAGGTGCTTTTAAACAAGTGTCCAGCAAATGATGAAAAGCCTTAATAACTGAGCAAGCTATATTGATACTTCATTATTAAGTAGGCAGACTCCAGCACATTAGGAAGCCATTAAAGGCAATAACAAACACAAGACGCTCATTTGTTTCAATGAGCCATGGTGAATATTAGAGATTAATTGACACTGAGACGGGTGGGCTAGTTTTCAGGACATTAATATTACAAAAAGTTTGATAGGGTGGATGCAAGCGCGCAGCACATAAACAAACGAACAAATGCTCTTTTAAACTACATGGGGGAAAATGAGCCGTGAAACAAAGCAAAGGCAAAAGAAATGGAAGCGATCTAAAACAAACTAGGAATTATTAAAATATTCCATGTGTAAATCGCATCCAAACCCTCTCAGAACAATAAAGTAATGAGGCCCCAATTGGGTCCCATTGCGCTCATGGGTTCTGAGAACAATAAGAGGCGCTAGATCTGCCTGGGCCCGATGCTAAACCTTAGAGTTCACTTGGCATCGGACTGCGAGTGTGTGTGCGAGTGTGTGTGTGCGGATGAGGCAGTCGGGATGCAGAGATGCCGGGGGCGACTGGGCTGCTGATAGAGGCCAGTGTCCCAGCGCTCGGTGTTCGGATAATGAGGCCTTGCACACACACACACACACACACACACACACACACACACACACACACACACACACACACACACACACACACACACACACACACACATGCTGGCCCAGGGTGCATTCACAGATGCGGCCCAGTTACAAACACAAGACAAGTGATCCACATCAACACAACAGCTCGATACACACAGACACAGAATCAGGAGGGCAGGACCCCTAAACGCATGACAACACAATACTGGACACATCCAAATAAGACGTCACACCTTTTAGTAATCAGAAAGGATTTTTAATCTAGCATTGGCATGCAGAAAACAAGAAATAAAGAACAAATCCCTATATTTAACAGTTAACACTACAGTTATGCAGAATATACTGTATATTAGGGCTGGGCATTGACACAAATTTCACGATTTTGATTTACAAACTTGAGATTCGATTCAGTTAAATTATCAGGTACAGAACATGGCAAAGAAAAATATCTCTATATTTCTCTATAAATATCTCTATATACAGGAACCCGTCATTAGAATATTAAAAGTTACAATTAACTGATTTGTAGGCTATTTACATTTAAATGATACATAATGAAGTTTTTCATTCATCAAGTCATGGATGTTTTTGAGGAGAGTGTACTGCTACTTTACTAAGTGATCAGATGAACTATTTTCACCTGCTGGACCAGAAAACAGGTGGAAAAATCCCACGGATGAACATTTAAGGAGCCATATTCACCTACAGCTCTCCAAAATAGCCTAGTAACCAACCACAAGAACCTAGCAAACATCCTAACAACACCCTAGCAACCACCAACAACACCCTAGAAAATGCCAAGTAATGACCTCTACCAACACACTATAAACCACCTAGCAAAGCCCTAGCAAAATCACCTTGGACACATTCAAAACTGCCCAACAACAATCTGGCAACCACCCACAACAACCTAGATAACAACTTAGCAACACCCTAGCAACCACCCACAACAACCTAGAAAACAGCCTAGCAACACCCTAGCAGCCACCCACAATACCCTAGAAAATGCTAAGCAATGACTCTACAAACACACTCTAAACCACCTAGCAATACCCTAGCAAAACCACCCACGACACATTCGAAACTGCCCAACAACCTGGCAACCACACACAACAGCCTAGCTACACCCTAGCAACCACCCACAACAACCTAGAAAACAGCCTAGCAACCACCCACAACAACCTAGAAAACAGCCTAGCAACATCCTAACAACCACCCACAACAACCTAGAAAACAGCCTAGCAACACCCTAGCAACCACCCACAACATCTTAGAAAATTCCAAGCAATGAACTGTACCAACACACTATAAACCACCTAGCACTGCCCAAGCAAACCCACCCACGACACCTTAGAAACTGCCCAACAATGACTTACATAAAATGAGTAAAACATAAAAATAAAATGAAAGTGACACTATACAAATAAAATATGTTTCAAAATATAAATAAATACTATAACACATAAATAATTGCCTGCACAGCCTTGGTTTCTCCAGCAGAATGTTTTTTTCTCTCTAGAGAATAATTAAGAAATTAATCTAATTATAGATGTCCTTAGATGTTTATGTTGGCATTTATATATTCACATACTTCTTAATATATGCATTGTCCTGTGTATATCTTGCTGCATATTATGTCTCTTTTGTGTGTGTGTGTGTGTGTGTGTGTGTGTGTGTGTGTGTATTTTATTTTATTGTCATTCACATTTCTGTGCAACTGACCAGACTACCTTAATTATTTATTTATTTATTTAGCTGTTGATTTGATTTCCACTTACTGTTGCATGGCTGATTGCTTGTCTACATCCTTTTGTATGTTAAAAAGATGAGAAAATAACAATAAAAAATTTATAAAAAAGAAATTGCAACCATAAAAAAATCCATGTGCTTTATGTATTGATTTCTCTTTTCATCTGTGCATATAAACGCCCACTCTTCCTCCTAATCGAACATTTTTAGTTGACATGATTCCGCCCAACGAATCAGATCAGAAAAAAACAAGATGTTCTAATTCCTGGAAATGCAGGGTAAGGAAAAAAGGAAGAGTCATTCATCAAACCTCTCACTAATTCTTTCTTCTCTGCTGCCTGTGTCTCTTTCGGCGTTGGCCTTAACCTGGAGCACGTCACTGGGGTAGAGCGCCGAGGATTTTAGGGGGGTTTGGGTGGTGCTGGGGGCCCAGGGCATGAATATTCAGACAAGCTCTGTCTCTCTCTGGTTCCGAAGGTGCGGTCAGAGTGTTTCTCCGCCCCGCAGACCCACAGGAGACAGACGGCAGGACGGCACTTCCAGAGTGAAAAGTTGCTGCACTGTGCTGACCTAAACATGAGACTGGGTCAGCGATACATCAGGCACACTGCATGAACACAATGCATACATGTTCCTTTTTTATATAACATATATGTTTTAGCTCTGCCTCTCACACACAAAATATTCTCCCTCTCTCTAGCCATCACACACACACACACACACACACTTCGATAGGCATTATGCTAATCTCGCCCCTCTGCTCTGTCACTGGTGAGCTGGTTGAGCCGCGCGCGCTGCTCACCGGCTCTGTTCGCCTTAGGGCCCCTGCCGCACGTTTTGACAGAGCATCCCCTGATAGTTGGGATTAGTCCAGCTTGTTTAGATAAACCAGGAGAAGTGGAGGAAAGGAGAAACAGAGGGAGGGAGGGAGTTTGTAGAGCTCTGCTGAAGCCAGATGCTACACGCTTTCAACAGACAAAAACTGTGCATGTGCTTGCGTATACGTAGACATGTGTGTCTCCATGTCATAGGATTCACTATAGCAATCCAGTGATGACATCACTGCTAGACTGTAACAAAAAAATATTTGTTGCACTTTAATGGGACCTATTTTGTCCTGCAATCGTCAATACGCATGCGTCAAGGGCCAAGCGTTACTCTTTTGCCGTAAGTCGACTTGCGTACCGTTGACCACCAAAAGCTAGTTATTTTAGTCTATAAAGTTTTAAATATGGATATTTTTCTTACACAAACGTGCCACTTCGCTTCATAAGGCCTTTATTAATTACCCGGAGCCGTGTGGAGCAGTTATATGATGGATAGATGCACTTTTATGGACTTCAAAAATGACCCAACAGTCACTGCCATTATAAAGCTTGAATTGGACAGGACATTTTTTAATATAACTCCGATTATATTTGTCTGAAAGAAGAATGTCATACACGCCTAGGATGAGTTGAGGGAGAGTAAATCATGGGGTAATTTTCATTTTTGGGTGAACGATCCCTTTAAAAAATTGTTGCAGCTCCTCTCTTCCCAGTCTGTCAGTAACGCTCTGTTTAGTTCCTGTCTCTATGAAAGCCCCTCCTGAAAAGCACAATGTGCTCTGATTGGTCGGCTGGAGCAGTGTGTTGTGATTGGTCAAGCGCTTCGAGTGTGTTTCAGAAAGAAAGATAAACGTAAAAAAAACACACAAAAAAAACATAATAGGACCCCTTTAAAGCAACCAATCAGAGTTGGCAATATGAAATGTTTTCCATGCAAAAAAATTGCAAATGTGTGTAGACGTTCAGAATTTCTGATTGTTTCTCAGGAAAAAAATGGGAGTCTAGTTTACTTGCTACTATAAGCATGCCATTCATTTCATAATTGATAAACTATCGACCCTGTTATTGAACTGATTCAACGCTGAACTGACTTGAGCTGAATATTGACACTACTGTCTTTTTAGAGCTGAAATAGTATTCGTTTCATAATTGAAGAACTTTGCAACATTAATACTGTCATTTTCACTGTATTGTATAAAGCACCATATACATGAATGTGACTTGACTAAGCACTTACACACCTTCTCTGGTGACTAGATTTTCCTCGGAAACACTCACAGTGCAGTCTGGTACCTTATAATCACAATTTCATTTCCAGTTACACATCCTGATTGGTCAGAGGGCATCACATGCTCGTAAACTGTGCACCGTACCTTGGTGTACAATGTAGAAATAATATAAATATGCAAAATTAATGCCAAGGCAGTCCCCTTCCAACACAGCAGAAAGTCTACATGCTCTTTGTGTTGTGGTAAAAATTACAGATTTTTTAAATATATTTTTTTCAATGAAATGAATGTACTATATTTAAGTTTGTTAATTTAATATTTTGTATTTTTATGTTAAAATTCACATTTAGAAGATATAAGCATTCAAAACGTACTCTCTCACTTCCGCCAATAAGGATCAATGATTTTGATGACATCACTCTGCACTCAGCTCTTATGTCCAATCAAAAGCTCTCTAGAATCTGAAGCCCCACCCCCTACATGATAAAGAGAAAAATTACAGATTTTGAATTTTTTTATTTTTCCAATGAAATGAATGTACTATATTTCAGTTCGATAATGTTTTTTAGGGGACTTTATGGTACTAAATTATATTTATGCATTAGTTATAATGGTTTTATAAAGTTTTAGAGCACATACTGAAGTTTGATCTCTTTTTAAAGAAGACACTTGGCAAAAAGGCAGTGAAAAAGTTTTAAAAAGTGAACTTGAAAAAAATACAGAATTTTACGTTTATTGTTATGAAAACTGCACAAAAATATCATTTTAAATTTTTAGATTTTCAAAAACATATTTGAGCTTGATATCTGAAAAAATGAGCTTTCAGTAAGACTTTGTTTGTGCGCAGTACCAAAAGTTTCCACTAGATGAAATTCGTCTCCCATTTATTTCCAATGCGCTAATGTTTGACCGTCAGGAACAAGTGTGACTATTTTTTTCAGGATTTAACCTTTTCAAATAATGTTTTTTTTTTTTTTTTTTTTCACATAGCAAATGCCAAAACCTTTCCCAAGTTGTGTATCATTCCGATGAAGTAAAAGGTTTTTGAAGTAAAAAAATGTTCGGTCAAAATTGACAACATCACAGGGTAAAAAAAAATGTCCTTGCTATGACCCAAGTGAAATGAAAGGAATTTCCTAGATAAATTTTGACTTCATATCACCTGTACCATGCTGATTACATTTACAGTAATGCACTTTGGCTGTAACACACAACTACTGTATGTGTGCGATGCATTGGGGTATTATGAACTGCAGTAAAAATAACCAACATTTTTAGCAAACAATCAGAAAATTGAAACTGTAAACTGGAGTGAAGAGGTTTGCTCATGTCATGTAACTATCTTAAGCCCTTACTCTGATTATTGAATATGGTTGCACTTTATTTTACAGTATGTGTTTTTACATGTACTTACCTAAGAAAGTACTGGGTAATATAAGGTAATTACATGGGTTAAGGTTCGGTTTAGGTTCAGGGTTATTACCTAGTTATTGTAATTACTATAATGAAGACATAGTATGTACATGGAAACAGGACTGTAAAATAAAGTGCTACCTTGAAAATAATCACATTATTAGTGCACGGAAACATATTCATTATTAATAATCAGTAATGTTTCTTGGGCAAATCATCATATTATGATTTGTGAAGGATCATGTGACCCTGAAGAGTGGAGTAATGATGATAAATTCAGCTTTGATCACTTACATTTTACTATACACTCACATAGAAAACAGCAGTTTTAATTTGCAATAATATTTCACTGCTTTACTGTATTTATGATCAAATAAATCAACCTGCTGTGACAAAATATGAGATGTTAATTCAAACATACTCAACGCCACCTTGAGCACATTCATGAACAGAGAGGCTTGTGTTGTAACGGCGGTTAGATTTCCAGATCTGCAGATATACTTCACTATGTCTTTCATATCTCACCCACCGGCAATGTCACCGCATAAGTCAACGAGAGATGGCCCATAAAGAACAATAAGCTTCATTTGCAATGCAGATGCTCCGGGTTTTCACCGTCTCCAGAAATATGACATATTTTGGGTTCATCCATAAAGGGTGAGTGCGCTGTATCTTGTTAGCGGATGTTGTGGTGCGCTATCGAGACGTCTCGCTCCGTCCTATATACACACAGATCCAGCAGCTATCAGTCTAATGAGATATTTATTGTGCTCTTTTATGGGCAGCTTTGCATGAGGAAGTGCTGTTTTTATTGAAACATTCCTGCTCGGCATTAATGACACCTTCGCACTCCTATCCGCTTTGAGCAACGTTTGAACCTCCCCATTAAACGGCCGACCTTTGACCCCAGGTTCACCCAGCCGGTGTGCACGTTCCCTCTGCTCCTGTTTTCTCGGCTTCAGGAAAGAGAAAAGGCAGAATAAAGAAAAGGAGTGATTATCCTTTCAGAAGACCTGCCTGCTGAAAAGAAGAAGAGAAGATCTTTTATTCAGTAATGTCAGACGGAAGGAGGGTCTGGACCGATGCTGGAATTCAGCCTTTGATGGGTTTAAGAGAGTAAACACTTCACGAGTGTAAATATCTCTACCTGGGAAAATATACAGCTTTACTTTATATACACTACCGCTCAAAAGTTTGGAATAATTATGCTTTTGGTTTAGTGTGTGTGAAGTCTCTTTTGCTCACTAAGGTTGCATTTATTTGATCAAAAATACAGTCAAAATATATGGATATATAGTAAAATGTAATTTATTCCTGTGATCAAAGCTGAAGTTTCATCATTACTCCAGTCTTCAGTGTCACATGATCCTTCAGAAATCATTATAATGTGATGATATGATGATCAAGAAACATTTATGATTATTATCAATGTTGATAATACTAATCACTAATAAATGATAATCACAGTTTATTTTTGTGGAAACCGTGATACACTCAAAAGTTTGGGGTGAGACTTAAAAAAAAAAAAAGTACTTAATACTTGTATTTGGCAAGGACACATGAAATTGATTGAAAGCAACAGTAAAGACATTTATAATTTAAAAAAAGTGTCAATTTCAAATAAATGCTGTTCTTATGAACATTCTATTCATCAAAGAATCCTTAAAAAATGTATCATGGTTTCCATAAAAATACTAAGCAGCACCATTTGCATAAATATCAAGTTTCCAACATTGCTAATAACAATATTATTAATAATTGAGCACCAAATCATGTAGTGTTGAAAATGAAGCCAGTCAGTATACACTCACCTAAAGGATTATTAGGAACACCATACTAATACTGTGTTTGACCCCCTTTCGCCTTCAGAACTGCCTTAATTCTACGTGGCATTGATTCAACAAGGTGCTGAAAGCATTCTTTAGAAATGTTGGCCCATATTGATAGGATAGCATCTTGCAGTTGATGGAGATTTGTGGGATGCACATCCAGGGCACGAAGCTCCCGTTCCACCACATCCCAAAGATGCTCTATTGGGTTGAGATCTGGTGACTGTGGGGGCCATTTTAGTACAGTGAACTCATTGCCATGTTCAAGAAACCAATTTGAAATGATTCGAGCTTTGTGACATGGTGCATTATCCTGCTGGAAGTAGCCATCAGAGAATGGGTACATGGTGGTCATAAAGGGATGGACATGGTCAGAAACAATGCTCAGGTAGGCCATGGCATTTAAACAATGCCCAATTGGCACTAAGTGCCAAGAAAACATCCCCCACACCATTACACCACCACCAGCCTGCACAGTGGTAACAAGGCATGATGGATCCATGTTCTCATTCTGTTTACGCCAAATTCTGACTCTACCATCTGAATGTCTCAACAGAAATCGAGACTCGTCAGACCAGGCAACATTTTTCCAGTCTTCAACTGTCCAATTTTGGTGAGCTCGTGCAAATTGTAGCCTCTTTTTCCTATTTGTAGTGGAGATGAGTGGTACCCGGTGGGGTCTTCTGCTGTTGTAGCCCATCCGCCTCAAGGTTGTGCGTGTTGTGGCTTCACAAATGCTTTGCTGCATACCTCGGTTGTAACGAGTGGTTATTTCAGTCAAAGTTGCTCTTCTATCAGCTTGAATCAGTCGGCCCATTCTCCTCTGACCTCTAGCATCAACAAGGCATTTTCGCCCACAGGACTGCCGCATACTGGATGTTTTTCCTTTTCACACCATTCTTTGTAAACCCTAGAAATGGTTGTGCGTGAAAATCCCAGTAACTGAGCAGATTGTGAAATACTCAGACCGGCCCGTCTGGCACCAACAACCATGCCACGCTCAAAATTGCTTAAATCACCTTTCTTTCCCATTCTGACATTCAGTTTGGAGTTCAGGAGATTGTCTTGACCAGGACCACACCCCTAAATGCATTGAAGCAACTGCCATGTGATTGGTTGATTAGATAATTGCATTAATGAGAAATTGAACAGGTGTTCCTAATAATCCTTTAGGTTGAGTGTATATTGTGCTTGTTTGTGGTTAGTGGAACATGTTATAGTCAATGTGATGAACTTCACCTGTGGTTCCTGTGTAAACTTTAACACCAAAACACCAGTTGATTCACTGAGACTTCAACAATGAAGAAAAGCGGTGTTAGTGAAGAAAAAACATCCTGCAGCACTTGAGACACTTGATGTTATGAAAAGCATTCTAACATGAGCTTTAAGTCACCAAGACATCCAAATTTAAGTTTTTTTTTTTGGCTTTTATGAATATGTTAGCGTTACTGTTATCTTTAAGCTAGTGTTGTCCAAAACAATGACAAAATTCACATTTAGAAGATATAAGCATTCAAAACTTACAGTCTCTGACTTCCACCAATAAGGATCGATGACTTTGATGACATCACTCTGCACTTCAGCCTCTCATCAGATTTTCTGTCCAATCAAATGCTCTCTAGAATCTGAACCCCCGCCCCCCTACATTATAAACAGCCGCTGAAGCTGCGGCTAAAATCGGTCACTTGTTCACACATTTACTGTTTTCTTCATGGTGAATGGCACATAGTGCACTATATAGGGAACAGGGAATGATTCAGACAGTGCACTATATAGGGGATAGGGAATGATCAGACAGTGCACTATATAGGGGATAGGGAACCATCGGACAGTGCACTATATAGGGGATAGGGAACGATTCAGACAGTGGGATAGGGAACGATTCAGACAGTGCACTATATAGGGGATAGGGAATGATCAGACAGTGCACTATATAGGGGATAGGGAACCATCGGACAGTGCACTATATAGGGGATAGGGAACGATTCAGACAGTGCACTATATGGGGATAGGGAACCATCAGACAGTGCACTATATAGGGGATAGGGAACCATCAGACAGTGCACTATATAGGGGATAGGGAACGATTCAGACAGTGCACTATATAGGGGATAGGGAATGATCAGACAGTGCACTATATAGGGGATAGGGAACAATTCAGACAGTGCACTATATAGGGGATAGGGAACGATTCAGACAGTGCACTATAAAGGGGATAGGGAACCATCAGACAGTGCACTATATAGGGGATAGGGAACGATTCAGACAGTGCACTATAAAGGGGATAGGGAACGATCAGACAGTGCACTATATAGGGGATAGGGAACCATCAGACAGTGCACTATATAGGGGATAGGGAACGATTCAGACAGTGCACTATAAAGGGGATAGGGAACAGTGTATTACACAGACAGTGTAAATATGCTTTCCATTGGGGCAAAGGAAGTCTGGTTTCACATTAGTGCCAGTGAACTGCCGCAGCCCCGGTCCAGAAACACAATAGCACAGAGAGGATCATATGATCAAGTCATTGCAGACCACAAAACATATCGGACCCATTTGAATTCTGCACAGAATGCTGTATTTTAAAGCAATATGGAGGAGATTAGGAAGATAAACGATTAGAGTTTAGGAGGAAACTGTGGCTTTACCGAGCTCAACGGCTCTGGATGAGCTGTGATATAAACTAAATGCTTTATATCTTAAATATAACTTTTTTATAAGGCCGTTTTTAAAAAGGGGAGGAGCTGATCGATAGGTGTTGCCCTGTCTTCCTGTTTCAGTGGAAATTACGTCGACCCATTGAATAATGCTGCATGTTTCAAGGCACTTCACTGGGACTTTAAGTGTTCAAATTCATTCCAGTGAAGTAGATAGAACATATAGAAAATTATTAGCTTAAAGATGACGTGTCAGGGTATTTATGTTTACATGACAATGATGTACTAAAAATGGAAAGGGTTTTGCAATATACAAAAGACAGCATTGTCAAAACGATCCCAGTTTACACGGATCCACGAAAACTGCTAAAAACACTGTATTCTGCTGCCAGGCCAGTAGGTGGCGATGACACTTTGTAAAGAAACACTATGCACCTATAGACTGAGCACATAATCCGCATGCGCATGGTCACCTTTTCACAAATGTGTGTTTTTGTAGTTTACACAGAGACTCAAAAACTTGCACTTTGAAATTAGTTTTCAAAAGTTTGCATTTAGGCCCCTAAAATCAAGATTCAAGATTCAAGATTTTTATTTGTCACATACACAGTTATATACAGAATATACAACTGGCAGTGAAATGTAAAATGCTGTTGTTGTGGCTATGACCAGACCAAGCTCAATCTTTTAAGATTGAACATTGGTCTGGGGAGTCTGCTCTGCATTTTCTACTGCACAAGAGGTGTGATCAATGAGCATTATTCAAATGATGTAAGCAATTGGATAGTCCTTCAACCAATCAGATCACAAGAGGCGTGATCAACATCCTTCTCTGTCATTGTGTTAAACCCACCAATAACGTGACAGGTGGATAAGCCAGTCTGTGATTGGTTCCCGCCAAAAGTGTAACAGAAGCAGGATAAATGAATGTACAGGTTTCCAGCCTGAGCTGCAGGGTGAAATCAAACCGCCAGCAGATCAGGCTGGGTTTACCCAGTCTATAAATAAACGGCAAAAACGCAAAGTTCCTGCCTCCTTAGTTACTAATTCCTCCCTGTTTGTTACCTATAGGTTACAGTTTACACCCACCTGTGTCTAGTTTAGTTCTGTGTATAAGCACTCCCTATTTTGTTCAGTTCACTGTCGTTTATCGTATTAAGTGTGGTTCTCCTGAGATTCTCCAGTGTATTTCTGTTTATGGATTATAGACTATTTTTAATGTGAATTCCTTCGTCATTCGTGTTGGATTGCAGTACCTGTTTGTTTGACCAATGGAAGACAAGTGCCAGCAGTGTTTGGGAAACCTGTTAGAAAACAATTTTTATTATACTGAACGCTTCATTTGGTGCCATTAATGACTAAATAATTAGACACTTCAGATCATTTAAAACGGTCTTATTGACAATGGAAATACTAGTTAGTTCCTCCACAGTACATCATAATACCTGCATCTAGCCCAGATGTTTACAACAGAAGCTCTGCTTTTAAAAAAAATCCACATTCAAACCAAAACAGCAGACTTCCTGTTGGTCAGAGCCAATGACTGTAAATTAGAAAGTTGTCCAGCTCGATGAGAACAATATATGTACCACGTTTAGTGATTGTAGGTAAAAATAACCCCCGACTTTTGTCAAAAGGTGGTGCGATTTCAGCCCCTCCTCACTTGTCAGTTTGTAAATGGTAAATTTAAACACCTTACCTCTTACAAAACATCTCCTCATCAAGGGGAAGACCCACTTGTACAAGATACGAAACAGTAATGTTGAGCATCACCTGTTTTGCTCACTGAGTAATCTGAACAAAATCTCTGTTGGTCACAAACAGCAGTCCAGAACCAAAATGGTGCTGTATCTAAAAAAACAAAATTAATTAAATTTTCTTCAGAAAAAGAGACTCTTCAAACAAGATTTTAGGATGTTTTACAAGAAAATACTATTTAAATTTTTCTACTTTAATTTTTAAAATTTCCCGTTTAATTCAATGTGTTACTTTTTGATTCTTTGTAATAATTTGTGAAATTTACCAGCAATTTCAAAGTGAATCATATGCCATTGTTGTTTTTTGTTAGCTTGGGTCTATTAATAAAATATTAACAAATAAAAAAATATTTTAATAATGTATTAGTAAATGTTGAAATTAACATGAACTAAGATTAATAAATGCTTTAGAAGTATTTTCATTGTTAGTTCATATTAACTAATGCAACCTTATTGTAAAGTGTTACCAGTGCACATTCAATTACACATGATATGTTAAAGCAGAAAGACTGAAATTGTATTTTTGTCAAATGTTTAATAATCGGTTTTATACTTGAACAAATAATTTAGTTAAGTGTGGAGAAATTGCACACATGCAGTAGGCAAATATAGCACTTATAATGCAATATTATTGCAATTATTAATGCAATAATAATGCAACACGTGTGGAAACAAGCTAATATGCATGAGACCATGTGATGAAAGTCATGCATTCAATAACAGGACCGTAACATATGAAAATCCAGGAATTGCCTGAAAACAAGGAAGAAGAGAAGAGAAGAGAAGAGAAGAGAAGAGAAGAGAAGAGAAGAGAAGAGAAGAGAAGAGAAGAGAAGAGAAGAGAAGAAGGTCTCGAGGGAGGACGTGGGGTGATGTCAGCCTATTAAACTGATTTCACAGGTTCCCTTAACGAAGCCACTCGCCAGTAAAAGGGCAGGAAGCATCTCGTTTCACTCTTTTTTTCACTCTTCCCTTCAAGCTGGATGCACGTGAGACTTATTGAAAGCTCCTGACAAACAGGCGTGAAGGAGGGCAGCTGGTGGGGCAGCCCTCTCAGGACCCCAACAGCCCCGCCGGAAACGCAGGTGGTATAAAACAGCAGCCGTCAGTTCTTAAAGATTTCTCTCTTTCTCTCCACCTCATTCCGCCCTTCAGCGCTCTCTGAGAAACCCGATACGGACTGTTGAGATACTGGACTCATACGGTCATGTCACCGCATGAAGACTTGTTGCACTTGCATCACTTTGCTGATGTCATTTGTCCCTGGATCAGACTGCCGACAAAAGATCTCTTTAAGCATTTTAAAGGGATATAATTCATTCTGGCATCATTTACTCAACCTCAGGTCGTTACAAACCCTTATGACTTTCTTTCTTCTGTGGAATCCATTGACATGCACTATATGAACAAAAACAGTCAAAAACATTATTCTTTTCTTTTGAATAAACAAAGTCATATGAGGGTCAATAAATTATGAGTGAATTTAAAGTATTTGGGTGAAATAACCATTATTTAGTATCTTAATGACGGTTCTCATTGAGAGTGTTACTACAGTGCACGTTATTCCAGAGAAAATCTAATCTTTTATCATGCCGTTGCTGTGCCTCTGAAACAACTTTCCTTTTGTCTGACTGTTTATTTATTTATTTATCACAACCCAATCAATTCCTTATAGAACGAATTAAGTCTAAACCAAAATGATGTCGTCTTTGGAGATCTGTATATACTGTATACCATTATACATACAGTGACCCCAAAAATTATTTGGACACTATATGTAAGAATTTTCATGCATTAATCACTTTTTTATTGTAAATGTCTGAACACATTTAAACAACATTTAGGCAGCAAGTGAACATTTTGTCCTCAAAGTTGATGTGTTAGAAGCAGGAAAAATGGGCAAGCGTAAGGATGTGAGCGAGTTTGATGAGGGCCAGATTGTGATGGCTAGACGACTGGGTCAGAGCATCTCCAAAACTGCAGCTCTTGTGGGGTGTTCCCGGTCTGCAGTGGTCAGGATCTATCAAAAGTGCTCCAAGGAAGGAACAGTGGAGA
The DNA here is from genome assembly GCA_018749465.1 of Paracanthobrama guichenoti. Lineage (NCBI taxonomy): Eukaryota > Metazoa > Chordata > Actinopteri > Cypriniformes > Gobionidae > Paracanthobrama > Paracanthobrama guichenoti. Next base: position 19,909,626 of record CM031950.1, read on the forward strand.
ACCGGCCACAGGGTCATGGGCGGCCAAGGCTCATTGATGCACGTGGGGAGCGAAGGCTGGCCCATGTGGTCCGATCAAACAGACGAGCTACTGGAGCTCAAACTGCTCAAGAAGTTAATGCTGGTTCTGATAGAAAGTGTCAGAATACACAGAGCATCTCAGTTTGGGGCTGCATAGCCACTAGGGGTGAAACTGTTCTCGGTAAAAAATCGAACCGCACCGTTCTCCACCCACGGTTCAGCACGCACTTGCACCACGGTTAATTTCAAATGTGATGACGCATCTATAATAAGGTTTGTAACTTGAAAATAACATAAAACAGACAGTTACACTAATGTATGTTTCTGTCCATGGATACACGTGCTGGCTCCTCAGTGATACAACAGCGATAATAAAAGAAAAATGCGGGCAAAACGTGGGTCTCTCTTTGTAAACTTCGTTCAATGTATGCGAGTGCGCCGTATCTTCGAATATGACCTGTCATTTTCGCCGTCATCACCCGGGCGTAGTGCACGAGAGCAGTTGAGACCTGAACAGCACACATTGCTACCTGTGTTTAAACTAAACTCATTTAAGCCTTGCCAATTTAAACATTCAAAAGCCAGAAGACGCAAATGAGAAGGCGCTTGTCCTTGAACGGACAAACTCACACAAAAAGTATGTCAACATGTCCATCTTGATGAGAACCCTAGCAGACATAGTCTGTTTATGCCTTAAGTAAATGACATCCTTGACATCCTCTTTAAACCCGTCTCCATCGTGACGACTCCAATCATTCAAATAATCTTACGAATATTATAATCATAATTATAATCATACACTGTTTGTTCGTCGGCCAGAGGAGAACTGGCACCCCGACTGAGCCTGGTTTCTCCCAAGGTTTTTTTCTCCATTCTGATCCTGAAGGAGTTTTGGTTCCTTGCCACCGTTGCCTCTGGCTTTTGGCTTGCTCAGTTGGGGACTCCTAAATTTCATCTATATTACCGATCTGCCCGCATTGACACTATATGATACTTGAGATTAGCTGGATGGTGAACTTTATACGGGCGAGAAAGTCGACGCATATCTGTGCATTAGGTCTTAAAGGGACAGTAGCCTTTACTGCGGTCTGTTTAATGTCAAACAACAAAAAACAAGGACATCACTCACGGCTCCTAATCAAATAGCTTTTGTAAATTTAATAAGGATTAAACTTTAATTTATAGAGTCAAATATGCAATGTTATTTTACATTTGATCAATTTCTGTACCTGAAAACTAATGTTAGACCTACCTGAAAAACCTGAAAAGCACTGTTTATTTTATGCTTGTATTTAAATTATTTGTTCTTATTTTCTTTATTTTTATTTGACAGTAGTACTTTTTTCCCTGAACATAGCAAATACTGAACCGTAGCGAAACCGTGAACCTAAAACCGTGATACAAACCGAACCGTGAGCAGTCAGGGTGCCCATGCCGACCCCTGTCCACCGCCGAAAGCACCAACAGTGGCACGTGAGTATCAGAACTGGACCACGGAGCAATGGAAGAAGGTGGCCTGGTCTGATGAATCACGTGTTCTTTTACATCACGTGGATGGCCAGGTGCGAGTGCGTGGCTTACCTGGGGAACACATGGCACCAGGATGCATTATGGGAAGGCGAGCCGGCGGAGGCAGTGTGATGCTTTGGGCAATGTTCTGCTGGGAAACCTTGGGTCCTGCCATCCATGTGGATGTTCCTTTGACACGTACCACCTACCTAAGCATTGTTGCAGACCATGTACACCCTTTCATGGAAACGATATTCCCTGGTGGCTGTGGCTCTTCCAGCAGGATAATGCTCCTGCCACAAAGCACAAATGCTTCAGGAATGGTTTGAGGAGCACAACAACGAGTCTGAGGTGTTGACTTAACCTCCAAATTCCCCAGATCTCAATCCAATCGAGCATCTGTGGGATGTGTTGAACAAGTCCGATCCATGGAGACCCCACCTCACAACTTACAAGGCATCTAACATCTTGGTGGCAGATACCACAGCACACCTTCAGGGATCTAGTGGAGTCCACGCCTCGATGGGTCAGGGCTGTTTTGGCAGCAAAAGGGGGACCAACATAATATTAGAATCAGTGTATTATACAATTGGTTATACAATGTTCAGGAATGCTTAGGCTATATAACGCTCAGCATATAAAAGGATTCCTCTCTGGAGAAGCGTTCAGTCTATCCACTCACAAATTCCTCCATGTAAATAGCGAATCCGCCATGTCACGAGCGCAACTGGCTTTTAAAGGAAATGGGAGATGAGACTTTTTTCACGTTATGCCCAAAACACACCCATGACCCACAAGACCAGGGACAACCCTTTTGGATCATGCGCCTGTCATGCCGACTGTTTTTTCCATCATTAAACTAGCAAAAGTGTTTTTGAATTTGAGTTTTTGAATTCTACTTATAGCCCCTGTAAGCCACAACTGAAAATTAATAAATGCCTTTGAGAAATATCAGTGCCATTTATTTTAAATACAGCACTTTTCAAAACATTTGACAAAATGAAGTTTGTTAGAGTTAAAAAAATTAAGCAATAGATAGCCATTCAAATTATTGTTACTGTTTGTCAGACTTTGTAAAACACGTTGGTTAAAAATACAAGATGGCTCAGAAAAGCATGGTTAGTTCTTAAAGATACTTTGTATCTAAAGCAATGAAATCCAGATCCATGTGATTTACATGTACAAATACTTTTTAAGCCACTGTATCCTCACTATGAAAGAAGTAAAATGTGCTGTGGATGCTGCTTTACTTTAAAACCTGGCAAACAATATCTTTCAAAGAGGCTGCAATTCCCAGTAGATCTCAAAACACACTCTTTTTGAACCTCTACCATTTGTCAATCTTATGAGAACTAAAAGCATCCAGCTTATACATCCCACATCATTTCAACTTCAGAGACGGCCCTGTCACGTATCTATCAAACAGTCCTGATGTGACCTTTGGTTCGTTCATCTTCATCTGCGCTCCTTTCATTTGTACACGAGTCTCGGTTTTCTCTCCTCTCTTGCCAGGTCCCTTCGCTGGGACTCCTCAAACATATGTGAAAGCAGGTGTTCTGTCTGGTAAATTGAATCCTTCATTGCACGTCTTAACCACGACATCAGCGCACAGGTGATTCAAGCTTGCAGGTTCCCATGGCTGATGTTTGTGACCGTGAGTGCTGGAGCTGGAGGCTCTCAGGGGTGTTGGCTATGGTGAAGCGCTCGTGAAAATAAAGCATGACTTCCCTGTGGACTGGTGCGCCATCACGCAACACACGGTCACACAGTTCCTCAGAAAGCTTCGCAAAGAAGCTTTGTTGCTAAAATCTACACCCACACTCTTAAAAGTGTGAAATAGACAACAGCAAGATTTTATCTGCACACAACAGAAATTACCCCCACACAGCTCATTAAATAGAGGAATGCATTATCCCTCTAAACCCTTTACTGTGCTGATTTCTGCCACTGTCTTAGTTGGAGGTCGGAAATTTAAATGTCCAACTAGTTAGAGCCGACTGAGGCATTTGTGTCAGAGAGTTCAAATAATCCGGAGCACATCAACGGCACTTCAAATGAGTCCACAACCAATGTGACTCCTCACAAATGACAACAGAAGCTTGTGATTTGAGCTTTACCACGCAAATATGCAGCGGCTGCCAACTTACAAAGGCAGAGCACGGTTTATGCTTCAGTGGGGATAAAAGAGAGAGTGTGTGATGGACAGAGGTGTGTGTGTGTGGGGGCTCTTTGTTGTGATTGTAGGTGAGTAAAGGGGATATCTCATTACACACTCATAGATAGACAGATAGATAGATAGATAGATAGATAGATAGATAGATAGATAGATAGATAGATAGATAGATAGATAGATAGATAGATAGATAGATAGATCTACCTATCTATTGTTCTCTGTCTGTCTGTCTGTCTATCTATCTATCGTTCTCTGTCTGTCTGTCTGTCTATCTATCTATCTATCTATCTATCTATCTATCTATCTATTTATCGTTCTCTGTCTGTCTGTCTGTCTGTCTGTCTGTCTATCTATCTATCTATCTATCTATCTATCTATCTATCTATCTATCGTTCTCTGTCTGTCTGTCTGTCTGTCTATCTATCTATCGTCGTCTCTGTCTGTCTGTCTGTCTGTCTGTCTGTCTGTCTATCTATCTATCTATCGTTCTCTGTCTGTCTGTCTGTCTGTCTGTCTGTCTGTCTATCTATCTATCTATCTATCGTTCTCTGTCTGTCTGTCTGTCTGTCTGTCTGTCTATCTATCTATCTATCTGTCTATCTATCTATCTATCGTTCTCTGTCTGTCTGTCTGTCTGTCTGTCTGTCTGTCTATCTATCTATCTATCTATCTATCTATCTATCTATCTATCGTTCTCTGTCTGTCTGTCTGTCTGTCTGTCTATCTATCTATCTATCTATCTATCTGTCTGTCTGTCTGTCTGTCTGTCTATCTATCTATCGTTTCTCTGTCTGTCTGTCTGTCTGTCTGTCTATCTATCTATCTATCTATCTCTCTCTCTCTCTCTCTATCTATCTATCTATCTATCTATCTATCTATCTATCTATCTATCTATCTATCTATCTATCTATCGTTCTGTCTGTCTGTCTGTCTGTCTGTCTGTCTGTCTGTCTGTCTGTCTATCTATCTATCTATCTATCTATCTATCTATCTATCTATCTATCTATCTATCTATCTATCTCTGTCTGTCTGTCTGTCTGTCTGTCTGTCTGTCTGTCTGTCTATCTATCTATCTATCTATCTATCTATCTATCTATCGTTCTCTGTCTGTCTGTCTGTCTGTCTGTCTGTCTGTCTATCTATCTATCTATCTATCTATCTATCTATCTATCGTTCTCTGTCTGTCTGTCTGTCTATCTATCTATCGTTCTCTGTCTGTCTGTCTATCTATCTATCTATCTATCTATCTATCTATCTATCTATCTATCTATCTATCTATCTATCTATCTATCTATCTATCTATCGTTCTCTGTCTGTCTGTCTGTCTGTCTATCTATCTATTGTTCTCTGTCTGTCTGTGTCTGTCTGTCTATCTATCTATCTATCTATCTATCTATCTATCTATCTATCTATCTATCTATCTATCGTTCTCTGTCTGTCTGTCTGTCTGTCTATCTATCTATCTATTGTTTCTCTGTCTGTCTGTCTGTCTGTCTATCTATCTATCTATCTATCGTTTCTCTGTCTGTCTATCTATCTATCTATCTATTGTTCTCTGTCTGTCTGTCTGTCTGTCTATCTATCTATTGTTCTCTGTCTGTCTGTCTGTCTGTCTGTCTATCTATCTATCTATTGTTCTCTGTCTGTCTATCTATCTATCTGTCTATCGTTCTCTGTCTGTCTGTCTGTCTGTCTGTCGTTGTCTGTCTGTCTGTCTGTCTGTCTATCTATCTATCTATCAAAAAGGAGGGATTTCACCATCTCAACTCTCTCAGGTGACAAACTGCTGAGTTCAACTCTGTTACAGATTTAACTCACCCTCTATTTTTAACATCAGAGCGTTCGGATCATCGTGGGTCTCACATTTCAGCTGCACGTCATCCTGAAGAAACACGGCGGATGCTATTGTACATTCTATAATGCGTGTTCACTTCTATAGCCGCACATCTCCGCCGAGATTCGCCAAATTCCCCCTCCTCCTGACACTCCGGGCACCTCCGACGCTCGCTATGCTAATGCCGCCGGTGGGCTCCCCCTCGCGCAGCCCCTGTTAAAACACCACAAAGACAGCCATTTAGACTTAAAAGACACACATAAACAAAAAAGGAAAGGAGAAATATAAAAGAAGGGCGCAGAAATGAAAGTAGATGAAAAAGGAGGACGGGGAAGGGAAAATAAAAAGAGCACACGGCGCTGCGGGGGGAGGGTGGGGTTCGGCTGGCTGGGTGAGAGGAGAGGAAGTCAATTATGCATTCTGAACCCTGGTCGATGTAGCCTCCGGGGACCTGGCTGCACACCTCAGGATCAGTAAATAATTGACAGATAATATTAATTGGCTGTGGATTAGTGAGCAAGTAGAGTATCGTGGCATTAATATTTGATCAGAAGATGATAGCGACTCCTGGCAGGGGCTGGGAGGGGCAGCTGGGCCTGGTTTGCTGATTAGGGCCCTGTAAAGGGAAGTGAGGTGGAGACAGAGCCCGTGCCATGTAGACTACACTGCAAAAATTACTCTTACTTGGTATTTTTGTCTTGTTTTCCAGTACAAATATTTAAACATTACTAAATCAAGCTGCAGTAACTTGAGAAGCCAAATGGCTTAAGAAAATGAGATATTAGTGAATTTATGCTTAAACCAAGAACCGTTATCTGCCGATGGTGTCTCATGATCATTCTAAATGCTGGTTTGGTATAATTAATAAGTTCTTATTATTGTGAATGTTTTGCCGCTTTATATTTTTGTTGAATTTGTGATACAATATTTTCAAGATTCTTTACAGGAACAGTCAAAACCCTGCTCATCAAGCCAACGGTTATTTCACACAAAAAAATTGTAATATTCTATTTTAATATACCTTAAAATGTAATGTATTCCTGTGATCAAAGCTGAATTTATCATCATTCCTCCAGTCTTCAGTGTCACATGATCCTTCACAAATCATTCTATGCTGATTATCAGTGTTGGAAACAGGTGTGATGCTTAATATTTTTGGAACCTGTAATACTTTTTCTATATAAATCTTTACTATCACTTTTTTTTTAAATCAATTTAACACATCCTTGCTGAATAAAAGTATGAATTTCTTAAAAAAAATAAAGGCCAAACTTTTGAACGGTAGTCTACACTCTAATGAATGCTGCGTTAAAAACAACCCAAGTTGGGTTGAAAATGGACTAACCCAGCGATTGGGTTGTTTTAACCCGGTGGTTGTGTTAAATGTTTTATTTAACCCAACTATTGTTTAAAAATTACTATATGGCTGGCTTAAAATGAACCCAAAATCAGACACATAATTACTTGAGCCAACAATAATAATCAAAATGTGAACATTTATTAATAAGAAATGTAATAAATGTTTGTTTATTATTCATTAAACTTTAATAAATGTACATTTCCAACATACACATAAAAAAAAAAAAAAAAATGCTGGGTTGTTTTAACCCAGTTTTGGGTAAAATATGGACAAACCCAACCGTTGGGTTGAAAAAAATGAATTAAAATTTTTTAACCCAACGGCTGGGTTGGTCCATATTTGACCCAAAATTGGGTTGAAACAACACAGCATTCTTTAGAGTGTACGTTGGGTTCATTTTAAGCAAGCAATATTGTCATTTTTAAACAAAAGTTGAGTTAAATAAAACTACTCAGCAGGTTGGGCAAACATGTAACCCACTGGGTTTGTCCATTATCAACCCAACTTGGTTAATTTTAAAGCATATATTGTTACAAAAGATTTCCATTTTAAATAAATGCGGCTTTTTAAAACTTTTTATTCATCAAAGAATCCTGAAAAAAAGTATCACAGGTCCCAAAAAAATATTAAGCAGCACAACGGTTTCCAACATAAATCCTCATATGATTTCTGAAGGATGTGACACTGAAGACTGGAGTAACTTAATTCTTACTTAAAAGAGAAAACAAGATGTTTTTCTCGTTTCAACTCACTTATTTTTGATTAAATAGGCTAAATATCTTCAGTCATTTTGCAATGATCTTGACATAGGAATGTTTAGATATTTGTACTGGAAAACATGAGTAAGAAACTCCTTTTTCCCAGTGTATTACACAGCATCCCCCCTTCAGAATCACAGGGATGCAGAAACAGAGACAGCGCTGAGCATCAGACCAGCTCACCTCCCACTGGCAGCAAATTGCCAGCTGGATGATTTGAGATGAGAAAAAGATATCAGACTGACTTTCAAACTACCTTTGCTTATAGTTTCGGCGTGACCGAAGGAGGTTCAGCGGCCCAAAACGTGTGTGAAAGAGGCTGGTTTTCCAGAGTGGAAGTCTTCCAGCACATGGACACCCAGCCGCTGAACTCCTGAAGGCTAATTAAAGCGCTGGAAGGAGTGCGTCTGTGACAACACAATGAGGAAATACTTTGGAGGGGGTGGGAGAGAAACACTCGAGCCCCAGTCACAACAATACCCAGCTCTCCTTGCATCTACCATATGCTGTCATTTGTTCAGTCAAATCCCTTGAAAGTGACGGCGATTCCAGGCGGTTGGTGCAGTTTCCTCTGAGGCTTCACCCCACAAGTCTGATCTAACGGTCCCCTGGGCCTCTCGCGCAAAGGTTTAAAGATGTCAGCTCTATGACGATCACATCACAGACTCAGCGAATATGCATAATCGTAAAAGGGGAGGTGTGCACGTCGGCCATGCAGACAAATAAATATTTTTTCAATCATGCAATCAAATCACACTTTTGTTTTTGCATATGGAGAAGTACAGTACTGTTCAAAAGTTTGGAATAATTAGGAATGTTTTTGAAGTCTCTTCTGCTCACCAAGGCTGCATTTATTTAACCTAAAAAATATATTTTCTATATGGATATATAGTAAAATGTAATGTATTCCTGTGATCAGAGCTGAATTTATCATCACTCCTCCAGTCTCCAGTGTCACATGATCCTTCACTAATCATTCTGATATGAGGATCTGATGCTCAAGAAACATTTATGAGTATTATCAATGTTGAACACAGTTGTTTTCAGCTTTGCTGCCTTGGTGAGCGTAAGATAATAAAAAGTAAAAAAAACCCAAAAAGCAAACAATCTTTTGACTGGTAGTGTGAGTCTTAATTGATTATGAATCCATCGATCTGTGGGGGGAAAAGAAAAAAGCTTTATTATCAAGTTCACGAGTGAAAAGTCACTGGGAGACAAATGTGGTGCATTTAACTCAAAATAATACATTTATATTTATGCATTTGATGGAAGCTTTTATCCAACACTGCAAAAATGCTTTTCTTACTCAGTATTTTTGTCTAGTTTCCAGTCCAAATATCTAAAAACTATTGAGTTTTATATTATATTGAAGTAAGAAAAGCATTTTTTGCAGCGTTGAATAAAAGCTTCTAATTATTCTAAAAATTATTATTTTCCAGTGAAAGCGACCTACATTGCATTCAAAGTATACACTTGATTATCTATAGAAAACAAAAGAATCCAAGGCACTTCTTCCAGTTCAAAAAATGTCAAATTCAAACATGGCTCACTCTAGAAACATTAAAGTCCCCCCTGTGGGGAAAATCAAGTTTTTAAAGTTGTTTATATGTCTAGCTGTTACATGCATGTCACGTCACCATTGGCCGGAGTCACTGCGGTTACGCTCACTGAGTGGCAAAAAGACTTGAAGGTTTTCAGTGTAAATGCCGTGAAAAACACAAAACACATCTAAAACGGGAAGAGCTTCGAGATTGACTGTACAAACAGATTTGACCAGAAATCAGAGGTGTATTTTTACAGACTGACGAAAGCTACAGAAAATGGATCGCTGCAATTCACAAAAAACATCTGGACTCCAGGCGAAACGAAAAGTTATCACTTTTTCTCAATATGCTGAATTTTGGGGTAAAATCATACCCTATATATTGTATTGTTATACAGTATATTGTATTGACAACTCATTAGTTAAATATTTACCATCGTATATTCTGCATAATTGGATGTTTTTAAATAAACACTGACAAAAAGCTATACAAGTTTTAGGGCTGGACAATACGATGATATATATAACATTGATATAAGTGATTTAGACATACTTACACTCACCTAAAGGATTATTAGGAACATCTGTTCAATTTCTCATTAATGCAAATATCTAATCAACCAATCACATGGCAGTTGCTTCAATGCATTTAGGGGTGTGGTCCTGGTCAAGACAATCTCCTGAACTCCAAACTGAATGTCAGAATGGGAAAGAAAGGTGATCTAAGCAATTTTGAGCGTGGCATGGTTGTTGGTGCCAGACGGGCCGGTCTGAGTATTTCACAATCTGCTCAGTTACTGGGATTTTCACGCACAACCATTTCTAGGGTTTACAAAGAATGGTGTGAAAAAGGAAACACATCCAGTATGCGGCAGTCCTGTGGGCGAAAATGCCTTGTTGATGCTAGAGGTCAGAGGAGAATGGGCCGACTGATTCAAGCTGATAGAAGAGCAACTTTGACTGAAATAACCACTCGTTACAACCGAGGTATGCAGCAAAGCATTTGTGAAGCCACAACACGCACAACCTTGAGGTGGATGGGCTACAACAGCAGAAGACCCCACCGGGGTACCGCTCATCTCCACTACAAATAGGAAACAGAGGCTACAATTTGCACAAGCTCACCAAAATTGGACAGTTGAAAACTGGAAAAATGTTGCCTGGTCTGATGAGTCTCGATTTCTGTTGAGACATTCAGATGGTAGAGTCAGAATTTGGCGTAAACAGAATGAGAACATGGATCCATCATGCCTTGTTACCACTGTGCAGGCTGGTGGTGGTGGTGTAATGGTGTGGGGGATGTTTTCTTGGCACACTTTAGGCCCCTTAGTGCCAGTTGGGCATTGTTTAAATGCCATGGCCTACCTGAGCATTGTTTCTGACCATGTCCATCCCTTTATGACCACCATGTACCCATTCTCTGATGGCTACTTCCAGCAGGATAATGCACCATGTCACAAAGCTCGAATCATTTCAAATTGGTTTCTTGAACATGACAATGAGTTCACTGTACTAAAATGGCCCCCACAGTCACCAGATCTCAACCCAATAGAGCATCTTTGGGATGTGGTGGAACGGGAGCTTCGTGCCCTGGATGTGCATCCCACAAATCTCCATCAACTGCAAGATGCTATCCTATCAATATGGGCCAACATTTCTAAAGAATGCTTTCAGCACCTTGTTGAATCAATGCCACGTAGAATTAAGGCAGTTCTGAAGGCGAAAGGGGGTCAAACACAGTATTAGTATGGTGCTCCTAATAATCCTTTAGGTGAGTGTATATTGTATGTATATAAAGCGTTCACAGGCAAATTTGCTTTATGTATTTCCCCGGCGTCGAAATCAGGCACATATAAATGTCAAGAAACACGATTCCTGACTGCCTGTCAATATCCATGGATCACTGGATCTTTGAGAAGTTGTAAGGAACACTTACATCGAGTTCAACATTTAATTTAAACTTAAAATTACTTGTTTTACTCACGTTTTCGCTATTAACTCAAGTCATACAGCAGCTCTTCTGCCACTCAGTCCGGCTGAGGGGGCGTGTTCAGGTGGGAAAGTGACATCAATGCATACCCTCTATACACTTGATTAGTTCATGCATTCTCTGCAAATCAAACCCATGGCCTTAGCATTCCTATAGCGCCATGCTTTACTGTTTGAGCAACAGGAATGCTGGACTAAATAATATGGACTAAAGCGACTGAGTATCCGTCCTCTCTGAATAACTAATCCGAGTGTAGCAGTCTCAGGCTTCAGCAGATCTGAACTCTGCGTGACACACGTTGCCTCAGCTGCATTTCAATTCAAGACATTTAATGGTCTCCTGGATGTCATACGAACTGAGAGACTTCGACATTTATTTGGGACTAACACACAAAGGAAAACACTTGGACTTATGGGACATGAGTCTTTTTTAGGAAAGTCAAAAACATGCCCTGAAACCATAATGAGGATATCCAGAACTTTACATACAGTACATCTAAAACTCAAAAGGAGATTTTTGCATTTAGCAGGTACTTTTATGCAAAGGAACAAAAGCTAATTTGACAAGTTAGAGAAGAGGAGAAAGTGCATCTTGATTTAAGAATTGTTAGATATTTTCAATGGAAACCAAGACAAAAACACTAAGCTATTGACACACCACTGGCAAAGTTTCCGAAGAAAGACGTGCCAAGGCTGAACGGTCTTCTGTGGTGACGCCAAAACCAGAGATGAGCTAAACAGATCATCTCAAGAGCAAGGCTTTTTTCCCTTCGATACTGAGTGGACACACTGCATGATGATTCTCTCTCACACATATCATCATTGTTTATGGCCCTGTCGCATTAATATTCATGCACGTCAACGTGCATCAAACCCCTCGTCTACTCTACACAGATGTCTCTCATTTCGACGACACCTCGAGACACTGTCAATAATCAACAGCTGACGAGCGCGGCAGACCCTCCGTGCCAAGCACTGATCTCTGAACAGCAGATCCAAATCCCAAACAAAGCCCCTGGTTTGTGTGTCAGATCTGGAGACAGATCTGCGAGACTTCAATTCCCCCGTCTCGCGTTCACGTTCCCACAAGCCTCCGCCTCCGTCAAGTGCAGTTGTCAACACAAGAACACATGTTGTATGTTAGACCACTGTTTAACAGCGAGAGTCTGGTTTGGGAAAGAGCCGAGGCCACCGGTGACTGCTGAGGCCATCCAGGACAAAGGGATGGAGATGGGAATCTAAAGCAGACTGTGTAAGCGCTTTTGGGAAAGTCAAGCCCTGTAATCTCATTGCCTGATTTCATAGAGTTTAACCAGTCATTCCACTGAAAAAAGACTGCTGTGTTAATCCTGGATTGGGGCGCCAGGTCTTCAGTTCTGTGATGGGAAACAAGAAACAAGGCACACATTTATAGGAACATGTTTGAGTCAATGGAAAAGACAGAAGAGGAGCATGAACAATGGGTGCATCAAAAAAAAAAAATTTATTATATTAAAGAGTTAGATTACCCCAAATGAAAATTATCCCATGATTTACTCACCCTCAAGTCATCCTAGGTGTATATGACTTTCTACTTTCAGACGAATCAGAGTTATATTAAAAAACATCCTGGCTCTTCCAGGCTTTATAATGGGAGTGAATGGGACTAAAGGCACACCTTAAGAAAAATGAGCTTTTCACTACTCCCAAAGTAGATGATTGCAGAAAAAATATATGTTTGTATTGAACATTGATGGAGCAATGTTGTGTGAAATTAAATCATAAAAAAATCATAAATGTATGAGGTGAGAGGGACTTTACCCCACAGACCGCACAAAGTATCGATACAAATACTTCACAAATATTCTACGTTAATACTTGTTCAAAACAAATCACTTAGCAAAGTTTGTACTATTTATTTTGATAAATAAAAATTTTTGTTCAATAAATATACTGTCATTAAAATATGCTAATATAAAAATATATTAAAAAAACAGAAAGAAAATTATTTTAAAAAGTTAAGATTCTGAAAGTATCGAAGGACATCCCATAATAATGTCATCTAGATTTACAGTAGTAACAATAAATTATATTGTATTATATGATATGATTAATATATTTTTAAATATGATGGTTTCATTATAAATATGGTGATTATCGGACAGCAATAAATGGATGTAAAAGGGGGAAAATGCTTTTGAGCGATAATTTATATTAATTTATATTGTGCAAGATAAGTGCACTTGAAAAAAAGAAGAAATCATATCATTTTGTATTTTTGTTTTGTATTCCATTTCCAGACAAGCAACACTCTATAAAATATTAAGACTTGTTTTCACAAACTGTATCTTGTATATATAAGTGTATTTGATATTTTTATTCCACTTGTTGTTGAACTTGTTTATACTTAAAACAAGTGAAAAAGCCTGCACAGCAGCACGACAAAATACATTTACATTTATGCATTTAGCAGACTTACAAAAGAGCAACAAAAGAAATTAATCAAAAACATATTTATATTCAAGATACAAACTATGAAAGCAAGTCTTAATATTTTATTCAGTGTTGCTGCAAAAAAAAAAAAAAAAACTACTGTTGCAAGGATTTTTACATATTTAAGCAAACAAAACTAATTCTACTTATTAAAAATACTACACAGTAATTTTTTGCAAAGCATCATGAGAAGCATGCGAAGTTCAGTTATAATGTACACTATATTGCCAACATTTTTGGGACACCTATCCTTTAGATGCACATGAACTTTAATGACATCCCATTTTTAATCCATAGGGTTTAATATGGAGTTGGCCCACCCTTTGCAGCTATAACATCTTCAGTGCTTTCCATAAGGTTTAGGAGTGTGTTTATGGGAATTTTTGACCATTCTACTAGAAGTGCATTTGTGAGGTCAGGCACTGATGTTGGACGAGAAGGCCTGGCCTTCATCCCAAAGGTGTTCTATCGGGTTAAGGTCAGGACTCAAGTTCCTCCACACCAAACTCGCTCATCCATGTCTTTATGAACCTTGATTTGTGCGCTGGTGCGCAGTCATGTTGGAACAGGAAGGAGCCATCCCCAAACTGTTCACACAAAGTTAGGAGCATGAAATTGTCCAAAATGTCTTGGTATGCTGAAGCATTAAGAGTTCCTTTCACTGGAACTAAAGCCCAACCCCTGAAAAACATCCCCACACCATAATCCCCCTTCAACCAAACTTTACACTTGGCACAATGCAGTCAGGCAAGTCCCGTTCTCCTGGCAACGGCCAAACCCAGACTCGTCCATCGGATTGCCAGACAGAAGCGTGATTGGTCACTTCAGAGAACACGTCTCCACTGCTCTAGAGTCCAGTGGTGGCGTGCTTTACACCACTGCATCCCACGCTTTACATTGCACTTGGTGATGTAAGGCTTGGATGAGCTGCTCGGCCATGGAAACCCATTCCATGAAGCTCTCTGTGCACTGTTCTTGAGCTCATCTGACAGCCACAGAAGTTTGGAGGTCTGGAGCTATTGACTCTGCAGAAAGTTGGTGACTTCTGCGCACTGTGACCCTCAGCATGTGCTGACCCCACTCTGTGATTTTACGTGGCCTAACACTTCGTGGCCAAGTTGCTGTTTTTCCCAATTGCTTCCACTTTGTTATAATCCCACTAACAGTTGACCGTGGGATATTTAGTAGTGAGGACATTTCAGGAATGGACTTATTGCACAGGTGGCAACCTATCACGGTACCACGCTTGAGTTCACTGAGCTCCTGAGAGCGACCCATTCTTTCACAAATGTGTGTAGAAGTGTCTGCATGTCTAGTGCTTCATTTATACACCTGTGGCCATGAACACCTGAATTCAGTGATTTGGAGGGGCGGCCCAATACTTTTGGCAATATAGTGTATATGAAATAAGTGTCGCTCGAAATCATAGGAGATATAAAATAAAATGATATTAACCAGTATAGCATTTCCGATATTTAAGTTTCCATAACAAGCTTTGAAAACTTTCAGTTTATCCTCCCACAACTTTCCAAGACCAAAAAACCCCATCAGTCTGAGCACAAAAAAAACCCTAAATATAAATGAAAGATACAAAACATATTAAACTCTCTTAATGAGAGAAGGTAAATGATAGAAACAGCTCTTTTAGAATAACACACTTTGAACACTTCATACGGCAGCGTCCATTAGTGTTCAGGAGTGGAGGACTGACAGCTCATTTCACTGGAAGCTATGCTTTAACAATGTCAGTGATTAATACAGAAAGCCCATTCTCTGAAATAGCTCTTTAAATCTCGATTTCCTCTATAATATAACTTACTGCCAAGGATCATTATGAGTCATTTCGGAGCCACTAGAACCCGTTTGAAGTAAACATCATTAGGGAAACGTCTCCACAAGTCTGATTACAGTACATCCTTCGATTAAAAGAAGGAGCTAGAACCTGCCCTAAGTGGAGATTTAGTTATGGATGTTGTCTTAGTAATTACAAAACGCACATTAACATACAGACGCAATGAAATAACTAGGATATATGAAAAATAGAGACAAATTAGAGGATTGCTAAAAGAAAAAGCTCTTTGAGTAATACTAGTTTTTTTCTCTAGAGGATCTTTCTGCTTTTAGTTAATGGACAGCCATGATACTACAACACACATACACGAGTCAACAAGGGCAAACCCGTCATACTCTTAGTAGAAAAGGTTCGGTAAGACTTTATTTTACAATATCACTGTTACATGTGTTTACATACATGTATCTATCATAGTAATATCAGTAAATTATGCATAATTACATGCAACTAACCCTCAACAAAACCCGAATCCTATAGTAAGTACATGTTAATTAATATTACTCAGTACTTAAATATATAATTACACTGTAACAATGACACTATAAAATAAAGTGTAGTTTCTATAGAACCTTAAACGGTTCTGACAGGCACTTCATACACTCTTAAAAATAAAAATTAGTTCTTTATTGGCATAGATGGTTCCATGAAGAACCTTTCCATTGTGCCGAAGGTTCTTCACACTTGAAATAGGTTCATTAGATTATTAAAATGTTGCTTTGGTGCAGGTATGATGTCAGAACCTGGAAGTCTAATTCGCCGCAGTTCCTTTGAGATTTTCCTATGGTGTTTTTCAGTTTATGAGTGAAATAAAGCCTGTGGTAAACATAACTTGACAATACTTTAATGTTTTGTTCAACATATACTGCACACACTCACACCCCAATCTGTCATATCTACCCAGCAAGCAATAGCCACCATTTCACCGTCTTGGTTAACTACAGACCCTATATAGTCCGGCTATGAGTAACCCACTTCTAGCCAAAATAACCTTGAATTTGGTTACATGTTGTTTTTACCAAAATAACTTGTGAGATGTATGATATTCCATCATGTCAAGTCAAGTCAACAGTGATTACAAGGTGTTTGGTTTCATTTCTTTGACGTTCATGTTCTAGATGACAGGTCTATTCTTGGGCTATGGTTAGATGCCTATTAAATTTTCACCCACAGCCCAAATTTTGTTTTAGCCTAGACGTCAGGGCTGTGTTTGGACGGTTATTAGACGTCTTTTAAATGCAAAATTGCTTGCTGGGTAGAAACATATTAAAAACGTAAGTTTTCAAAAAATGAACATAACTGCTTCAAAATTCATGTTTTCGCTATGAGTGTGTGTAATTTAGAACAAAACGTCAAAGTATAGTTAAATTGTCTTTACACATGCTTTATTTTACTCATAAATTGAAAAAGAAAAAAAAAACATTATAAAACCCCATAGGAAAATCTCGAAGGAACAAGCAGTAAAATAGGGTGTGTTCACACTTGTAGTTCTGTTCACTTGGTTCATTTGGTCTGGACCAAAGAAAAAAACATTTAGGACTGGTCCACATAGCATTCACATTGACATTTTAATACTGAACCTAGAGACATTGAACCTAAAGGCATAGAGATACGTTCACAACCTGATTGGTTGGCTTTTTATGGTACGTATATTTCGCAGCAGAACTTACCAAACATCCAAAACAATGTGTTCTGGGCTAAATGTGTTCGCTGTATGTGTGTAGCTACATATGATGATATTCTGACCAGCTCAGAACTGAGTCAAAACAGCGGCAGGAATCCCTCCGTCACACACGAGGAGACGCAGTTCTGACGCCTGTATTGAACTCTGATGGGCAACATCACGACTATGACGAGAAAAAACAGGTGTGCTTGAGCATTCTGTCTTTTTAAGGGTCGCATCTTGTAACATCATGTCCAGTTTTTGGTTGGTTTACATGTCTTTGGTCCGTGTTGCAATCATATTTCAGCCGAACCGCACCAGAGTTCGTTTGGAAGCAGACCGAGACCCGTCTTTTCAGTGGTCTCAGTCCTCTTGTTTTGGTGCGCTCCAGGGTTCAGAACACTTTTTTACTCATGTAACGGAGGCCAGCTAGTAGTTGCTGTGCGAGTAAACCTCACTCCTCTGATCTCAAGAGACGCTCTAGCGACTGACGCTAGAGGTTGCAGCCTTTAGCCTCCTTGTTAGAGTGTCCGACTCTCATGCTGGCGGACCCGAGTTCGAGTTCCGCTTGGAGCGGGGCGGTTCGAGCAGGAGGGGTTACACTCACACTAGGCACAGTTGCCTTGTACCGTGCCCGAGCGCGATTGTCCCCCCTCCCCACTCCCCCACCGGCCTGCACTAACATTGCACTTAACATACCGGGCCGGAGCACGCTTACATCATTCACAATGCAACCTTTTGTTTTGAAGAAGACCGGAAGAAAAGCGCTTTCGCTAATAGACTGCCTAATACATTTATCATTTACGCCGCACGTGCACTGCACGTATCAGAAGATTATTACGGAGGCAGCTGACTTTGATGGAGGAATTTTCAGCTTTACTCGCAAACTACAATTCATGTTCATCAATGAGGTGAGAACCAGGACCGTTATAAACCTAAATATACTTGATTTAATCTCAAACTGTATCCAAGTAGTAATAGTTTGGTGTTTGCTGTCATAATGATGACAGTAGCGTACAGCTGTTAGCACTCACACTGCATGCGAACCGCGCTCGAGCCCAACCGAACCACGCTCTGGCCCACCTCTTCCAAGCAGGCAAGGGCCGGCCAAACAAACCACGCCAGGGCACGGAGCGGAGCGCTCACACTTGTCAAACGAACCGGGCTTTGGGGGTCAAACGCGCTTGGACACGGTTCAGAGCACGTAGTGTGAGTACACCCTTAAGTCTTCCGGGTTCTGACATCACACCTGCAGCACTCTATTAAGAACTGTTAACTGAAAGGTTCTAAAAAAGGTTCTTCTACTACACCAGTGGTCTTCGCTATTTTTTTCAGGAGAGCCACACTGACAGGACAAAATCAATAGGAGAGCCACCTTTACCGCAAAGTATCAAAAGTTACATCTAGTCATAAATAGCATGTCTGCTTATCAATCTGTCATCCCTGAACATACAATATGCAATGCAATAAATACAAATGGTAAATAGATAGTGGGTATGCATAATATATTTTTAACAAACTTTCTTTTAGTGCTGTCAATCGATTAAACAAATTAATGAAAAAATTCTGATTAAAACACGTTTTTAACATATTTCATAATGTAATCATTTCACAGTAAATCACCAAATTAATGTAGAAAAAACAGACAGTATATTTTAAATATTTGTTTTAAATATTTTAAGCATCACTGATACTAATACTGATACTGATTTCTCTATGAAATAGATTTTTCCCCAATTTTAAACATTAATTTTAGCCATTCAACATTATAGTGTAAGCTTTTTAACATTTATTAGGCTTCAAACTTATTATGAATTAAATGTAGATTAATCTTTATTAAATTCTACAATTTTCTCTGTTCCCTTTGTTCTTTGATGCACATTAATGACAGACAGCATTGCCTGCTGTCGCTTTAAGATCTGCCTGCCGAACATGACGCGCATCTCATTTTCTCCACAACTCTTTAAGTTCATTTAAGACGTTATTTAACTCATTTAAAACAGTTCTTATGAGTATACTTGACAAAACGGACATTTAGACATAATTCTGTTATTGTTTGTTCAAGAGCGAAAGAGAACTGGCCACACCACTAATCCTAGTTGACAATGCGTATCAAAAGTCATTTTTTCGTATAAATCGCACATTAAAAATACAATTTGTGTTATAGATAAGCATTTCATGAGAATGTATTGATCTATAAGAGTACATTCAGCGTTAAGAGCTGGTAAGAGTGCCAAAACTGGCATCTCCGCAGTGAGTCGGAAGTAAGGGCAGAGCAAGTTATCCTTTCTAGTCTATATTTCCATCTTGTAATGCCGCTGTTTTGGGGTATTTTTTAAATATAAACTATTTGTAATAGAGCAGACACTGAGTTTTTAATGGGGTTATGTTATAGCCCTGCTTGTTTTTATGAAATATATGTATTGACTGCATGATCATTTCACCGTATTATTTACTGCTGTGCGAGCCGCAGGAGTGTACAATGCAACCCCGCAACACTTTACTACACTCTTAAAAATAAAGGTTATAAAAGGTGTTTCTGCAACAGTGCCATAGAGGAACGATCAATCAAATAGAGTGTAGAATCTTTTAGGGTTTCCCAGTTTGGGATCATTTTATTAATTCATTCATTTTGTTTTAATAATATTTTTATTTTACTTGCATTTTATGAATTAAACAACTCATAAACATACTTGTTAAAGTATGTAGTATCCTGTTAAACATGAAAGTATGATGCAATTATTTAAAAAGGGATAGTTCACCCAAAAATGAAAATCACCCCATGATTTGCTCATCCTCAAGTCATTCTAGGTGTATCTGACATTCTTCTTTCAGACGAACACAATCAGAGTTATATTAAAAAATGTCCTGGCTAATCCAAGCTTTATAATGGCAGCCCAAAAAAGTCCATCCATCCATTATAAAAGTGCTCCACACGGCTCTGGGGGGGGTTAATAAAGGCCTTCTGAAGTGAAGTGATGTGAGTAAGAAAAATATCCATATTTTGCACATTATAAAGTAAAATATCTAGACTGCCTTCCGTATTCAATTTACAAAAAAAGCGTAACGATGACGTCGGACATAGCGCAAGCGCTTTGAACTGCGAGAGGCGTTACACTTTCTTTGTGAGTTGAATACTGAAGGTGGTCTGGCATCGATTCGCTTCAGAAGGCCTTTATTAATCCCCCAGAGCCGTGTGGAGCACTTTAATAATGGATGGATACACTTTTTTTATAATGCTTGGATTTGCCAGGACATTTTTAATGGATTTGCCAGGACATTTTTAATATAACTCCAATTGTGTTCATCTGAAAGAAGAATGTCAGATACACCTAGGATGACTTGAGGGTGAGTAGATCATGGGGTGATTTTCATTTTTGGGTGAACTATCCCTTTCAGACGTTTCTCCTTGTATAGAATCTTTTAAAATGAAGAACCCTAGGGTTCTATATAGAATCTACTCACCCCCCAAACAAACCAAAGTTTAAAAATGACAGCGCAGCTTTCACCTTTATCAGTTCATCATCGTATTTTCTTTTGCACTGGACACCGAGAGGGAAGGAAGTCCCTGTATCCTCTGCAAGCTCATGGATACTGGAAGGGATGTGTTCTTGATCCGGCTTTATCCTTTGAGCTGGAGGGGGTGAGGCCGACCAAAGTCCAAACTACACAAATTGAGACAACCAGATGACATCTCTGATCCATCCATGGGATGCCACGACCGAAGGGGTTATGTGAACCTGCAAGCACACAGAACTTTGTTTTAGTGCCCAGAGTTTCTTACAGATACACAACACATTTTCACAGGTCTAACTGAGAGTGAGGTCAAACTACAGACTAGTGATGTCAGATTCGAGAATGAATCCTTCTTTTGAGTTGATTCTTTTGAACGATTCAGTTGAATTGTTTTGCAAAGTATTCAAAAGACACTCAAATGTTAGTCAGTAAGGTAAACATGTTGTCGTATGCATACACATTTACAACTAGGGACAGGTGTGGTGGTGTGGGTCAGTTTAAGGGTGAAGTTAGGGACAGGTGTGGTGGTGTGGGTCAGTTTAAGGGTAAAGTTAGGGGCGGGTGTGGTGGTGTGGGTCAGTTTAAGGGTAAAGTTAGGGACAGGTGTGGTGGTGTGGGTAGGTTTAAGGGTAAAGTTAGGGACAGGTGTGGTGGTGTGGGTCAGTTTAAGGGTAAAGTTAGGGACGGGTGTAGTGGTGTGGGTCAGTTTAAGGGTAAAGTTAGGGACAGGTGTGGTGGTGTGGGTCAGTTTAAGGGTAAAGTTAGGGACGGGTGTGGCGGTGTGGGTCAGTTTAAGGGTAAAGTTAGGGACGGGTGTGGTGGTGTGGGTTAGTTTAAGGGTAAAGTTAGGGTCAGGTGTGGTGGTGTGGGTCAGTTTAAGGGTAAAGTTAGGGACAGGTGTGGTATGGGTAAATTTAAGGGTAAAGTTAGGGACAGGTGTGGTGGTGTGGGTAAGTTTAAGGGTAAAGTTAGGGACAGGTGTGGTGGTGTAGGAAAGTTTAAGGGTAAAGTTAGGGACAGGTGTGGTGGTGTGGGTAAGTTTAAGGGTAAAGTTAGGGACAGGTGCGGTGGTGGTGTGGGTAAGTTTAAGGGTAAAGTTAGGGACAGGTGTGGTGGTGTGGGTAAGTTTAAGGGTAAGTTAGGGACAGGTGTGGGTAAGTTTAAGGGTAAAGTTAGGGACAGGTGTGGTATGGGTAAATTTAAGGGTAAAGTTAGGGACAGGTGTGGTGGTGTGGGTAGGTTTAAGGGTAAAGTTGGGGACAGGTGTGGTGGTGTGGGTAAGTTTAAGGGTAAAGTTAGGGACAGGTGTGGTGGTGTGGGTAAGTTTAAGGGTAAAGTTAGGGACAGGTGTGGTGGTGTGGGTAGGTTTAAGGGTAAAGTTAGGGACAGGTGTGGCAGTGTGGGTAAGTTTAAGGGTAAAGTTAGGGACAGGTGTGGGTAAGTTTAAGGGTAAAGTTAGGGACAGGTGTGGTGGTGTGGGTCAGTTTAAGGGTAAAGTTAGGGACAGGTGTGCTGGTGTGTGTCAGTTTAAAGGTAAAGTTAGGGACGGGTGTGGCGGTGTGGGTCAGTTTAAGGGTAAAGTTAGGGTCAGGTGTGGTGGTGTGGGTCAGTTTAAGGGTAAAGTTAGGGTCAGGTGTGGTGGTGTGGGTAAGTTTAAGGGTAAAGTTAGGGACAGGTGTGGTGGTGTGGGTAAGTTTAAGGGTAAAGTTAGAGACAGGTGTGGTGGTGTGGGTAAGTTTAAGGGTAAAGTTAGAGACAGGTGTGGTGGTGTGGGTAAGTTTAAGGGTAAAGTTAGGGACAGGTGTGGTGGTGTGGGTAAGTTTAAGGGTAAAGTTAGAGACAGGTGTGGGTAAGTTTAAGGGTAAAGTTAGGGACAGGTGTGGTGGTGTGGGTAAGTTTAAGGGTAAAGTTAGAGACAGGTGTGGTGGTGTGGGTAAGTTTAAGGGTAAAGTTAGGGACAGGTGTGGTGGTGTGGGTAAGTTTAAGGGTAAAGTTAGGGACAGGTGTGGTATGGGTAAATTTAAGGGTAAAGTTAGGGACAGGTGTGGTGGTGTGGGTAGGTTTAAGGGTAAAGTTAGGGACAGGTGTGGTGGTGTGAGTAAGTTTAAGGGTAAAGTTAGGGACAGGTGTGGTGGTGTAGGAAAGTTTAAGGGTAAAGTTAGGGACAGGTGTGGTGGTGTGGGTAAGTTTAAGGGTAAAGTTAGGGACAGGTGCAGTGGTGGTGTGGGTAAGTTTAAGGGTAAAGTTAGGGACAGGTGTGGTGGTGTGGGTAAGTTTAAGGGTAAAGTTAGGGACAGGTGTGGGTAAGTTTAAGGGTAAAGTTAGGGACAGGTGTGGTATGGGTAAATTTAAGGGTAAAGTTAGGGACAGGTGTGGTGGTGTGGGTAGGTTTAAGGGTAAAGTTAGGGACAGGTGTGGTGGTGTGGGTAAGTTTAAGGGTAAAGTTAGGGACAGGTGTGGTGGTGTGGGTAAGTTTAAGGGTAAAGTTAGGGACAGGTGTGGGTAAGTTTAAGGGTAAAGTTAGGGACAGGTGTGGTGGTGTGGGTAAGTTTAAGGGTAAAGTTAGGGACAGGTGTGGTGGTGTGGGTCAGTTTAAGGGTAAAGTTAGAGACAGGTGTGGGTAAGTTTAAGGGTAAAGTTAGGAACAGGTGTGGCGGTGTGGGTAAGTTTAAAGGTAAAGTTAGGGACAGGTGTGGTATGGGTAAGTTTAAGGGTAAAGTTAGGGACAGGTGTGGCGGTGTGGGTAAGTTTAAGGGTAAAGTTAGGGACAGGTGTGGCGGTGTGGGTAAGTTTAAGGGTAAAGTTAGGGACAGGTGTGGTGGTGTGGGTAAGTTTAAGGGTAAAGTTAGGGACAGGTGTGGTGGTGTGGGTAAGTTTAAGGGTAAAGTTAGGGACAGGTGTGCTGGTGTGAGTAAGTTTAAGGATAGGGTTAGGTGTAGTGGAAGTGTCAACAGTGTAATTATAAATGTAACTACAGAAGTGAATTAAAGATGTAATTACATGCAGCTCATTTTTAAAATGTAAGTGCAATGTAAAAGCATGTATGTACACAATAAGTGCACTGTATCAAATTATTAATTTAAATGTTACTACATAGTAGTTAAAGACACCTAAAACAAAACTCATGTTAAATGCTGCAGTGCAAAAAAAAAAAAATCATCTTACTTAGTATTTTCGTCTTATTTTCCAGTCCAAATGTATAAAGGTTAAATCAGGATATATTTATTGAGAAGCAAAATGATAAAATGGCAGATATTTAAGCATAAACTCACTTAAGTTTGGTTTTTTCATAAAACCAGACTTAATATCTTCAGTCATTTTGCTTCTCCGGTAAATTAATCTTGATTTAAGAAGGTTGAGATATTTGTGCTGGAAAACAAGACAAAAATAGGAAATAATTTTTTGTAGTAAGGGAACTTTGCTATATATGAATTGTGCACTTTTTTTAACCAGTTCTTTTAAATGAATTGTCCAAATCTTAAAATGAATCAGGCCTCCTATAACTACATTATCAATGTAATTTCAATCTATGCCCCGTCTTCCCAAAATTCACTAATTTATATTGTGAATTAAGAGGCATTTTTATCATTGCAATAATTAAATAATTTAATTTAATCCATGCTAATCATCACTTCACATTCTTACATGTTATATATTGCAGACTGAAACATCACATGACACACAGTGTTAAAATGGTTAAAATCCAGCACTGTACAGATCCCGTAGACACTGACTAAACTTAAGTCTGTGGGAAATCTACATGAGCGTCTGGAGGTTGCCGTGCACACGTGGGCTTTGAGCGTGTTTTTCTGTACGTACTGCATTTTGTGCCTCTGTGTGTTGCGCTACACGGTCCCAGTGCGCTGGTTTCCAAGCAACCCGTGTACACAGGGAGCGCCGTCCGTTGGCGTCTCTGAACTGTGTGGAAACTGTAGGATGAAGTGAAGAAGGCAGGGTGACAGCAGCTTGCGTTTCGAAGTAAAACAAAGTGATTAAGCTGACTGCGAAAACGGAAACTTGCAGCTGGCTGACGCAGTGCATCACATGTCACTGCAAAAATATTTTTTTTAGTTTTTGTCTGTTTTTCCACTATAAATATCTAAACATTCTTAAATCAAGATGCATTTACTTGAGAAGCAAAAAGATATTAAGCCTTGTTTAATGAAAAAAAAAAAAAAAAAAAAAGATCAAAATTAAGTGGGTTAATTGTATTGTTTTTCCTTTGAATGAAGTTTATTTTTCTTACCCCACTTACAGATATTTTGTCTGGTTTTGAGCACTAAAACACTTCATGAAGGTTAATTTGAGACCGTTTTAAGACCAAGTAAATACGATTTAAGGAAAAAACTGAAGGGAACACATGTTCTCTAAATGCAAATGTCTGAGTTTTATGAGCAACACTCCAACACAACTTCCAACAGACATCCGTTACTTTTTAATTCATTTTACAAAGTGCAAAGCTGGGATGTTCCTCCTCAGTATTTTGTCTTGTTTTCCAGTGCAACTGTCTACAGACTCTTATACCAAGAAGCATTTACTTGGGATGCAAGAGGTGTTGTTTTCTGTGAAATTGATCAAAATTAAGTGAGCTTATGCTCAAAACGAGAACAAATATCTTCCAGTGGGGTCAGGGAAGATTTCACTGACTAATTGACAGATATTTGCTCTCGTTTTTAAGCATAAACTCACTTCATTTTCAGTAAATGTATCTTGATTTAAAAATGTTTTGATATTTTTTGGGGGAAAATTGCAAAATTAAGTTATTAATTTTTTGCAATGACTTCATGCATTTAAGACTTTCTGCTCTGATTTAAGATCTTTTTAAGACCTTACTTTGTGTAAGGATGCATTAAGACCTTTTTAAGACCTGCAGAAACCCTAAAGTAAATGTATCTTGATTTAAAGATGTTTAGATCATTTTATTGGAAAACAGGACAAAAATAGATTTTCATTATAATAGATATACATTTTTTTTTCAGTGCATGCAACATTTCATGCATTTAAGATTTTCTGCCCTGATTTAAGAACTTCTTAAGGCGTTACTTTGAGTAAAGGTAAATTAAGACCCGCAGAAACCCTGAAGTAAATATATCTTGATTTAAGAATGTTTAGATATTTCCGATGGAAAACAAGACAAAGTAAACACAAAGTCTGCAGCACAGAGCTGCACCGTAGAAGTCACTCACAAAACACTGCACTTGGTGTGTTTTCATTCAACTGATTTTCCTAAGCCATCTCTTTAGACACAAGCAGACTGGAGCTGACAAGCCAGCGCCGTGTCAATCACACCAGAGGATGTTCTCTCGGCTTGTTTTCTTCCTGCTCTGATCCTCAGGGAGTTTGCACTAACCAGCATGGCCCTGGGCTTCCTTTCAGGGGCTGAGGGCCTGGAGTGCTGCTGCTGTTTTGCAACAGAGACCATACAAAACCATACAGAGCTGGACCGAATTACCAAGTCAACACTGAAGAGTGCTTCTGTTTGGAGTACAGCTCCAAATCTGGGATTCTGAGGCTCAATCCAATTAACTGCAGCATGACAAGCACTAATTTAAAAACAAATGCAAAACAAAAGCAAAGCAAACAAACACAAAACAGAGGGGGAAAGTAAAGAAAACATCCTGCTGAAGGAAATCGTGCTACTAGAGTTATTGTGCATTAAAGCAATATTCTGTGTTAAGTGCAATAAAGCTCAATGAGCAGCAGCTGTGACGTGCTGTCGATCAGGAAAAGTGATTTCAACAAAAACTAATTCAAATGTTTAATAACTGCTACAGTGTTTCAAAGCCATTGCATGTGCTCACATATAAACGCTTGACAACTATCCATACAGTACTGTTTACATTAAATAAATTACGTTGCGTTAATCCACTTTAGTATGTAGAACACATCTTCACTATTAACAGAAACTTTTGCATCAATAAACTCCTAATTTACTGCTTATTGATATTATTGATAGTGAGGCTGTTAAGTTTAGGTATTAAGGTATGTAGAATATGGTCATGTGCTTTATAAGTACTAATAAACAGCCAATATCCTAGTAATATGCATGTTAAAAAAATAAAGTGTTACCAAAAGTAGCCAAAAGTATGATTCTTGTAATTAGTATTAATTGTAATTGTATTAATGCAATAACACAAATACTTATGTTTTTAAATGTCACAGTGCAATCACTGCCCAAAAACAAAAACAAAAAAATCTTAAAATTTAAGATTTTAAGTCTTGATCAAACTTAAGTGAGTTTATGCTTAAAACGAGAAAAAATATCTGTCAGCAGGGTAGGAATAAAGCTTATTTTTCTTACCTCACTCATGGATATTTTGTCTTGTTTTAAGCACAAACTCAAGAAAAACTCAGAAAACATGATTTAAGTCATTAAGTAAATGTATCTTAATGTAAGAATTTTAAGAGATTTTTAATGGAAAACAAGACAAAAATACCCTGTAAAAAAAGGATTGCTGTGATTATCACAACTTAAAATTCAACATTAGAATAAGAAATGATGTGTTGTTTCAAGTTAAAAAAAGTATGTGTTTGTGCTTGACTTAAAATATTAAGTCTAGTTAACTTTAGTTAGGTTTAGTTAAGTTGGTTATTTAAGTTGTCTCAATGAATTTTAAGTTGTTATAACTAACTGCAGCAATATTTTTTACAGTGTACTAAGCAAAAAACAAACATTTTGGCAGTGATTGCCATTTAAGTTCTCCAAATGTGTTACTGAGGAAGGGGGAATTATTTTCCATGTTAATCAACAGCACGTCTCACATGCTGTTGACAGCACTGAAGTATTTAACCAATAAATATTCCTTTAAAGCAGAGATCAGCCCCCTTAAACAGTCGTGTTAAGACACTGGCTGCAATGGCAGGCTAAATCTCAGCAGACAGAGCAACACTCTGAGCTAATTAACCCATTAGACTCAAACATGTTTCCCAACATGCACTTGAGATCAGTTCCTATCAGACTTTGCCAGCGGAGAGGCCCTTTGAAACAGAGCCTCTCAACTCTTCTGAAGAGCGTCCCAGACGGTTCCTTTGGTATTTTCTAATAAAAAACCTCAACGTTTCCTCTGCATGAACGTCAGTTTGTAAACCACCGGGTTCCCACTTCTTCCTGGTGGTCATTTAAATAAGAGGGCGACCGAAAAAAGAACTGGCGTGACTCATGGAGACGTGGGAGAGGAAAGCATGACTAAGATGACTGAACAATATCAACCACAGATGAAAGTGTCTCGGCTTTTTAGTCTGGAACGGACCTCACCAAACACCTCCAGAGTAAAAAGCCACAAACCACGTAAAAGATCTGAGCTTTAACAGCTTCCCTTAATTGCACTAAAATGACAGAATGTGAGAAATAAGACGACAGAAATGCAATAAAAATAAGACTTGGTTCAGCCAAAAAATCTTTCACTTACCCTCATTCTGGTCCAAAGTATTTCTCAAGGTTGTTCTATGCAATAAAAGCATAGACTGATCGATCAGCTGCTAAAAAGACAAATAAAAGCACCATGAAAGGTCTGAACATGCCGGAGCACAAACTTACATTTGCCGTGGTGCTGTTTCTTTGTAATTATTTGTGAAATTTTCTAGCAACTTTTGAGTTGGTTTATATTCTTCAAGTGGTCTTAAGTAAAGCGTTAATTCACCCAAAAATGAAAATCACCCCATGATTTACTCACCCTCAAGTCATCCTAGGTGTGTATGACATTCTTCTTTCAGATGAACACAATCAGAGTTATATTAAAAAGAAGGACATTTTTAATTTTTAACTCGAATGGGTTCATCTGAAAGAAGAATGTCAGATACACCTAGGATGACTTGAGGGTGAGTAAATCATGGGGTGATTTTCATTTTTCGGTGAACTATCCCTTAAATTTATAATCTGTGTTGTGAAAAATTGCATGAGATATAAAACAGAACCGCAATAAAAAAAATAAATAAATAAGGCTGCGATTTAGCCAAAAGTCATTTATTTTTGATTCAAAGCATTTCTGAAGGATATTCACGCTGCACTTTTCCATGCAACAAAAGCATAGACTGATCAAGTGCTTGAAAGTCACAGTGGACTGGAAGTGTTTCAGTGAATAAAAACGTTTATTTCAGTCTCTTTCCTTGCAATCTTTCTTTCTGATTAGTTTTCTGATAAAACTTCCATTTGTTGGTGAAATGATGGGTTTGTGTGATGTTGTTCCAGAGAGACGTGTTACGGGCAGGTTTTAGTGAAGCATTGCAGAGCTTCTGGCCCGACGGTGGAAATGCAGTGTGGTTTTGGGCTCGGTGCTACAGGTCCGAGGCTATTAGCCCAGCCCAGCCCAGCCCGTTGAAAGCGGATGCACGGATCCATTATACTGCTACACATGCGTTTTCTTTCTCATCTGTTTACGTTCACAGAACTGTGTTTACATGAATACTTGCCAAGAGCGGCATTCTGACATCATTTTGTGTGTATCTGACTGTTTAAGTGCAATAAGCAGTGAAAAGGAACTCAATTTAGTGCTGAGAAGTGGCTTTATGTGTGCACACTTTGGATGAGAGCACAAAATCTGAGGGAATGAGTAAAATTATGTGCAATATGTTCAATATACATCTGGAGCAAATGAAGCGAGTGAGTGAGAGGAGACGGGTTTGTGTGTCAGAGAGATGAGAGAGAAAGAGCAGCTGGTATTGTGTGTCTATTGTGCGGAAAATTAGTATTGGTGTATTGATGAAGCATATTCATTTATCATAGAAGATATTTTGCAGAATGTCGGTAACCAAAAAGTTGATGGGCCCCATTGACTTCCATTGAATTTTTGTATCCATACTATGGAAGTCAATGGGGTCCATCAACTGTTTTGCTCATACTCATACTGGTTTGGAACAACTTGAGAGTGAGAAAATGATAGAATTTTCATTTTTGGGTGAACTATCCCTTTAAAAGCAAGGCATGGCCCTTTTTCTGTGGATGCTCTAAAGATCCTGACGGTAGTTTTTTGTTTGTAAGACTATTCAGGTCAGTCTTGCCACGGGCGCCCCCCTTGGGCCTCACTAAACTGTGCTACATCAGGTGGCTCGGTGCAGAGTTTTTTTTGGAGGTACCTGGACTGAACATGCCAGTTTCTATAAATGTTCGTAAGAGAAAAAAAACCTGACAGGTAAAAGGGCTTTTGATGGGATAAGGAGGACAGTGAGAAAGGGAGGCAGGCGTGTGTATGTGAACTGTGGTGCCAGGCCCCTGGTCACAATCACACAGATTTGCATTCCACTCTAACAGGATATTGCCCAAAGTCCCCCTGAGGAGCTTAGCCGTCGTGTTGGACCTTAACTCCCAGTGTGCACCACATCTCTCTCTCTCTCTCACAAACACACACACACACACACACACACACACACACACACACACACACACACACACACACACACACACACACACACACACACACACACACACACACACACACACACACACACACACAAATAGACACTTTTCCTCTCTCTCTCTTTCTCCCTCCCTTTTCTTTCTCTCACAGCTTAATCCCCTCTGTCTCCTTTCTTTCTTTTAGCTCTTTCAGTTTAACTCTCACACTCTTCATCATCTCAGCTGCTCAGCCCTCCACTCGTCTTCTCATGGTCCCCTCAAACATTTAATTAGCTTATGGGCATACATTACTTCTCTTACGTGTGCTTACCTTCATTTTAAATCATACACACAGAGAAAAGTATCACACAGATGGTGTAGGCAGTAAATAGGGGATTGCAAAAATATTGTTTGTTCATATTTTTCAAGTGGTTATACTTGTGTTATGAAAAATGCCATGCATGCTATACAATGCTCCACTTGGTATCAACTCAATTTGCATTTCCTGAAGGAAATAGTGCTTGCAAGGTAGCAAAACAAATGCAAAGGTGTAGCAACACTATTCTTTGAGCATTTTAAATTACTTTAGCAACACAAATATGGAATACAATGGCATGCACTTTTTTCTTTTTAATCAATGCTGCATCCCAAAAATGTTAAATATGCCATCCATTAGTTAACATTCACCTGTGTGTGTGTGTGTGTGTGTGTGTGTGTGTGTGTGTGTGTGTGTGTGTGTGTGTGTGTGTGTGTGTGTGTGTGTGTGTGTGTGTGTGTTTACCAAAAATGGACAGCACAGATTGATGTACAACACAAAGTCTGAATCATGTTAAGCAGCTCAGGCTGAATAGCACAATAATGTAATACTAAACAGGTTTAAAACCTATTTAACCAAAATTGATATGGAATATCAATACAGCGCTACTTTGTAGTAAAACATTCTATGAAGAGAATTCACAGAAAATTAATATATTGTATATACTCAATTCTTTTGATGAGAGATTGTCTTTAACCAATATTTAAAGTTTAATCGTATAGGCCCGGTTTCACAGATAGGGCTTAGATTGAGATTAGGCCTTAGTTCACTATTCAAAATCTTGGGTTATTTTTTCTACCCAAATCCTGGGTTGAACCTTTTGGGTCCTTTTTGGGGTTTATTTTTTCAGTGTTTGGGTAGTTTCTGTGTTACCCAGATCCTGGGTCAGACGTAACAACCCAGTGTTTGGGTAGTTTTTGTGTTACCCAGATGCTGCGTCAGACGTAACAACCCAGTGTTTGGGTAGTTTTTGTGTTACCCAGATGCTGCGTCAGACGTAACAACCCAGTGTTTGGGTAGTTTTTGTGTTACCCAGATGCTGGGTCAGACGTAACAACCCAGTGTTTGGGTAGTTTTTGTGTTACCCAGATGCTGGGTCAGACTTAACAACCCAGTGTTTGGGTAGTTTTTGTGTTACCCAGATGCTGGGTCAGACGTAACAACCCAGTGTTTGGGTAGTTTCTGTGTTACCCAGATCCTGGGTCAGACGTAACAACCCAGTGTTTGGGTAGTTTTTGTGTTACCCAGATGCTGCGTCAGACGTAACAACCCAGTGTTTGGGTAGTTTTTGTGTTACCCAGATGCTGCGTCAGACGTAACAACCCAGTGTTTGGGTAGTTTTTGTGTTACCCAGATGCTGGGTCAGACGTAACAACCCAGTGTTTGGGTAGTTTTTGTGTTACCCAGATGCTGGGTCAGACTTAACAACCCAGTGTTTGAGTAGTTTTTGTGTTACCCAGATGCTGGGTCAGACGTAACAACCCAGTGTTTGGGTAGTTTTTGTGTTACCCAGATGCTGGGTCAGACGTAACAACCCAGTGTTTGGGTAGTTTTTGTGTTACCCAGATGCTGGGTCAGACGTAACAACCCAGTGTTTGGGTAGTTTTTGTGTTACCCAGATGCTGGGTCAGACGTAACAACCCAGTGTTTGGGTAGTTTTTGTGTTACCCAGATGCTGGGTCAGACGTAACAACCCAGTGTTTGGGTAGTTTTTGTGTTACCCAGATGCTGGATCAGACGTAACAACCCAGTGTTTGGGTAGTTTTTGTGTTACCTAGATGCTGGGTCAGACGTAACAACCCAGTGTTTGGGAAGTTTTTATGTTACCCAGATCATGGGTCATTCTGCTGCGTTAAATCAACCCATCATGTGTTCTGTCCTATATTTACCAAGCCCCAACCCAGTGTTTCTTAGAGTATTCAACTAAGATATTTAAGTGGCTTTTATAAACATGCCTTAGAAGAAAAAAAAAACATTACTGGTGTGCATCGAGAGACAAAACAACTTAATTTAAGATATGTCAGTGCAAGTTGTTTCAGTTAAAACATGCATTTTAATCTGGGACACTTAAGCCTTTTCTGTGAAACTGGGGAAAAGTGTACAGAAATTATGATAAAAAAGAATGTTACACTAAGTCAGCATTCGTTTTTTATCAACCCCAATATGGGCATTAAAAGAGGGAAAAACAATGCACATGCCATAAAGGCCACATTCAGCCTTCCGTCATGAAGGAAATGTGATTCAGAGGCTGCAGTCAATGTTTTTACGAGCTTTAATTCTATATACCGCCTCCCCTGCCACAAAACCAGCCCCCACGCAGCTAGTTGAGAAACAAAAACTCTCTGTCCTATTCTCTCTCTCTCTCTCTCTCTCTCTCTCTCTCTCTCTCTCTCTCTCTCTCTCTCTCTCTCTCTCTCTCTCTCTCTCTCTCTCTCTCTCTCTCTCTCTCTCTCTCTCTCTCTCTCTCTCTCTCACACACACACACACACACACACACTTGTGCAGAAACTCACTCTGTCTTTGTCTCAAACACAGAGCATCTGGTCTTGGGTAGGGCAGCATATGTTTTAATTTTGATTGACTCACCTGTCACCTATACTGCCCTCCTCATTGTTACCCCTCAAACACCCCCATTTTGCTCCCCGTAAAATACCACTCCATCCCCCTCCATCCTGCCAAACGCAGGCCATTAACCATTTCCTACGAGCTGCTGGAAAAAGGAAGGAAACAGCATGCCAGGCTTTCACACAACACGCAGCGCTAGGAAAGTTGCGCGCCCTTGAAGTCCAGTGAGCTGGGGTAAAAGTCATGCTAATTGACGGGCAAGCTTAATTCAAATAAGCCCGTAACTAAAATCGGACTAGAAAGAGTGGGGCGACCTGTGATAGGGCGAAACTTTCTAAACCTTTCAATCGGCCCCGCCGTCAAACCACTTTGATGTGCTCGATGCTTTTCATCAGTTTCCTCTCCGCGTATGAAAAAGGCATTTCAAGTACAAAGGCTCGTGAGCACATTTATAATTTGTCTCCTCTTTCGAGAACAAATGGACGTGGCAAAAACCATTTTGCCTTGTTCTGGAAAAAAGAGAGAGATCTGAATGAAAGTGCATATGAAAGGTGCGAGGCAGGAGACAGTGGCAGTGAGGACAGACAGAAAGAGAAGAGAGGGGGCATGATCTCAGCCTGATTTTTCACTCAAGTCAAACTCTATTTCACATCAGGCTGTTGTAACACCTCATCCATGAGCTCTTCGAGATAGACGGGTATAAATGAGGAGGGTAGAGAGGTGAAAAAACAGGGGGTGATCGAGAATAAAGGTCCAAATCCTCGACTGTGAAAACTGTGGCACCCGGGGAAGTGTATGCACGCCTTGTTTGGCTAATAACCTGGAGTCTTGTAAAATGTGAATGAGGGAGTCCTCAGAGCTTATAATTTCACACCCGTGAGGCAGGGGAGATGAGTGTGAATTGAAGGAGGACAGATCCATGTTGGCGGTTCCCCAGGTTGTCACACCAGAGCGGAGAAGGCAAGACCGTTGACTGCTAGAATAAAAAAGAGGTCTGGATCAGTCATCAAAAGCCACACTGAGAGATGCAACAGAGTCACAGTTACTTACCGTAAACCGCGCGCTAATTTCATTCAGAGGCCTTCTGAGAACCACCGCGACAAGCATATTTACATGAACCTGCAGATATCAATCACACATGTAATCTGTCACAATTGATCCAACTTTTCAGTGTAATTTTGATCCTAACATATCAAGATTGATAAAACTATACCTGTATGAATATTTAAAATTCACTAGAGTAAAATGGATTTATCTAAAGATTAATACATTAAATTATATATATATGTGTGCCTCCATGCCTCTACGGGCCAGGGCTGTTTTGGCAGCAAAAGGGAGACCAACACAATATTAGGAAGGTGGTCATTATATATATATATATATATATATATATATATATATATATATATATATATATATATATATATATATATATATATATATATATATATATATATATATATATATATATATATTTTTTTTTATGTACACACGTATATTTAAATAAACTTGTATGTTAGATGAGATTGTGTGTGTGTGTGTGTGTGTGTGTGTGTGTGTTCACCACTGTTCCTTCCTTGGAGCACTTTTGATAGATCCTGACCACTGCAGACCGGGAACACCCCACAAGAGCTGCAGTTTTGGAGATGCTCTGACCCAGTCGTCTAGCCATCACAATCTGGCCTTGTCAAACTCGCTCAAATCCTTACGCTTGCCCATTTTTCCAGCTTCTAACACATCAACTTTGAGGACAAAATGTTCACTTGCTGCCTAATATATTCCACCCACTAACACGAGCCGTGATGAAGAGATCATCAGTGTCATTCACTTCACCGGTCATAATGTTATGCCTGATCGGTGTATGCCTGAACGTTTTTTTAGTTATTTTTTTTATTAATTTGATATTTTCAACTACAGCACTTTCGGCTACCAATTATGGTTGAATACGACCCACTTCAGAGATTATCAGCACAAAAAACATAAAATTAGCACAAAATGTCTGCAGATCATTTCAATGGCCAATTGCATTTCTAAGAACTGCCAAGACTATCGTTCATCTTTAAAGCTGAAGTGAGCAATTTCATCATCATTTATATGCTGAAACAACTATAAACAAGTTCTTAGATTTCTCAGAAAAGTTGCTCAGCACAATTGGCTCAACCAATGGTGTGAGTTTGGGGCGGGACTATCCGTTTGTCTGACCAATGATGTTGTTGGGGGAAACCTGTTTGAAAACAGGCATTATCTTTGCAAATACAATAGGTGGCAAAATATAGAATAAAAAAACTGAATAAGCATGCGTGTGTATGCATGCACTGAATTGCTGAGGTAGCTTTAACGATCATCGTCTCCCTAATGATTAAAAAAAAGGCTCACCATCAATACCTAAATCTGCATTTTTGAACCATATCCCCCCCAAAAGAAAACTTCAATATCTTTTTGATCTCGCTCTGTTTTAATTGTGCCCCTGTATAAAAGGTATAAACAGACAGCTTTCGCTCTACACGTTAATGGGCATTTGCAGGAGAGAGAGGGGCGTGTGTGTATGTGCGTGTATGCGTGTGCGCTCCTCACCGCGGCAACCAGTGCTCTCAGAGGAGAACACTGCTGTAATTATAAAAGGAACAAAGCACTGGAGACTAAAAACACATGAAAGGAAAAGAAAACATACAAGCCAATCAAGGCTCTCACAAACACTCTCTCTCATGCACAAACATGCACACTGATACACATGTATTCACTCTTAGCTCTGCACTTTGTCCAGCAAAGTTGTAATGATGCTTTATCAATTGCAAAAATGGCATTTAGACAGTGACCACCAAATACATGTCTATATTTAAAGTACATTAGAACAGATCCTTAATTGATTCATATAGAACACGCATCGAACAAGAACCGATCAGACAGCCCTCTAAAACTGTCTTCTCCCAGAGGAAACGATAAAACCCTAAAAGCAGGAAGGAAGTCATGAAAGGAACAGGTCTGGATAAGGTGGGGTCACTATGACACACACACACACACTGGTTTTAGTCAGAGATTCAATGAACAACTACCTGGGTGTTTTCAACCACATTATTTGCCCATCTTAAAGGGATAGTTCATGCAAAAAGTTACGTTTTGCAATTACTTGCGTCCCAAACCATGGTCTATGGTTGTTTAGACACCAGTGTTTTCCTAAAATATCTTCTTTTGTGTTTTGCAGAAGAAAGAAAGAGGCAGAATTTTCATTTTTGGGTGAACTTTCCCTTTAAAGCTTGCACACAATTGGTAAACTTTTCAGTGTATTTTTGATCCTAACATATTGAGATTGATAAAACTACATTTGTATGACTATTTTAAGTTCACTAGAGTAATATAGAAAGGCCATTATATATATATATATATATATATATATATATATATATATATATATATATATATATATATATATATATATATATATATATATATATATGCATACATAAAGAGAGAGAGGAAGTTTTTTCTTCATGCACCATTGTAAACGTAGCGATATCACACGTTGGGGCTAACGGCAATGTTTTGTGTCTTTACCAGCTATGTTATGACTCCCTTGATGTTTTACAAGTGACATTTGGGTGTTGTGTGTTTGTGGGGGTTTCTGGAACGTTATATTCAAAGAACACTAAAACTGTTTTAAGATACAGGCATACGGGGAAAACAGGCTTTTGACTCGAGTTCATAGTTTGGCATTGGCCAGATCGTCACCGCGCCATCAACTTTAAATCCATGATCAAACGCTTTAAGATAAAATCCTTGCCTAAAGAGAGAAAAACAAACCGCGTCAGTTGTTTCCTCACCTCTCTGTGCTGCACATACAGTGATGCACCCAGCAGTCGCATGTCTTCGTCTTCACAACATGGCATCTGTCAGTCAGCCTTGTACGGCAGAGCGGCACAAAGAAAACTCAATCAGCCGCGGGAGCCTCTTTTTGTCTGCCAATTCTGGAACTTTCATGCTCCTTATTTGTCAGGTCAAAGGTTAAATTGCTGACCCTCCCTCTCATCCCCCCCACACTCTCCTCCCCTCCGCAGCGAAAGCTCTATCTACAGAATCCCCATATTTACATGGATTAGACTTCTTTCACGCTGAAGAAAGAAATCTGGTTCATAGTCAAAGCGGCCCACATCGCCGGAGTGGCCACGTTATTCACCGCCGGACAATGACCATATTGTGGGGATCTGAAAGAGGAGGGGGTTTGGAGGGGAGTGCCCCGCTTTTGGCCCGAGCTGGAGCGGAGAAGCCGCCCCCTCCAACCCCCTTCCCTTTTCGTCCACGGCAAAGTCCTGCGCTTGTGCCACCAGGCTCACAGGGGCAAAACCCCATCCGCTCTCCTGACAAGAGCAAACAAAGCCTGCCCACTGTGAACTAGATGAAGATGTCAAAAGCTTTTAGGCTGGTGGGTGGAAGGGGGGGGGTGGGTGGTAAGACAAGGTTTAAACCAACAAAACCAGAGAAAAGGCCCTTTTCACTCCCACGGATAAATCCCACTAAGTCTACGTTTCCACATCAGCTTTACTTTCCCCCGACAACAATCCAGCGACTCAATAAAATGATCAAGAACAAATAAGTGAGGCCTTCGAGAGGACGGGGCCACCGGTTTAGCAAATAGACCATGCCGAGCTAATCAGAGGAGAACAGAGGAGCTGATACCATATAGACATTTGGGAAATTTACACAACATTAGCGTTCTCATCTAATCCTCCATGACGTCCTGAGCTGCAACTTCTGCAGGAGGCCAAACTGGGTGCAGGACAGGGTCAAACTTCTGGAAGATGCTCTCTGCAAAAGTCGGAAAGACGTCAGGCATTAGTATCAAGCATGCCACTTGGTTGGCGGAGTTATTTATAACAGAAAGATGCTCTCTGCAAACATCGAAAGGCATTAGAAGCATGCATAGCAGGTCACTATCATGTTCCTACATAACTTGTTTACTCGCTTTATATGTAACCACACACACACACACACATACACACACACACACACACAACTACGCACAGGCACTTTCACACTCTGTTTCTCCAGTGGTGTTGAGAACAAATGAGAGCTGTAAGATGTTAATTAGTGTTTCCTCCTGTTCGGCGGGCCAGGGGTCTGAATGAAGAGGTCAACACTATCTGTGTACCTAAAGCTCAGACAAAGACAGAACACATTGTCTTTGACCAGCCAAGGCTTAGCACTGCTGTCAGAGAGGGAGGGTGCGGGCACATTTATGCCCTGGAATATTTTTGCAATTAAACATGGCTCTGTCCATTTTTAGAAAGAAATCAAAACTGCTCCACCAAATTTCCTCTGAGCAGAGCTGCTGTTGTAAATGGAGTCACCGGCTGTGATTTTAAAGACGGAATCCTTAAAGACAGTGTTTTCACAGCATGTTAGGACTGGATGTGAGCATTTTATGGATGTCAAAGATCAAAGACTATTCATCTACTTTGGATCCAGAAACCTGGATCTGGATAACAGTGACATTAGCACACACAGGAAGTGTTTTTTGTAAGTGTTTACTTTTAAACACAGCTTTCTCTTCCAGGCCAACCAATACTGGGAAGTAGGAAGTATTTAAAGCGCAAAGCCTTGTCCCTTTTGAGGACCCACCATATAAAGCAGACCAGAGTGGAGACTATGGCCCATTCAGATGTTAATACATACACCATTCCACTGACTCTGATTAACTCCATGTGAGTTAATAGTTGCCCTGTTAACAAAGAGTTATCCTCCCATTCAAGTCGGCGGTATGTTTAGGAGGAGAAAAGCAAGGAGAGGGAACTTGTAGTGAACCTTTACAGTACAAGCCCCTTCAGGATATAATACAAGCTCCGTCTCCGCTGGCTAATCCAGCCTGCAGATGCTGGAAAGAAGCTCACTGCTCTTACAGGGACAAATAGTCAGAGAAAGGATGGAGGCAAACAAAGAAATGCCCCAGGTCCAAACTGAGCCAGAGGTTCTACAAAAGTGTGGGACAAAACCCGAGTAGACAGGCTAAAAGCTTATGTTGCTTTGGAAAGCTCATTCTGTGTGCGTTTATCCTCATGAATAATGATTGGAAGAACAAACTTAAAGTTCTCAGAGCATCTCTCTTGGCTTTGTCCAGCATATTGCTGTCTTGAGTTTTAGGATTTTTAAGTTGCAAAACAATCAATAAGACTCCAGGTAATTATTGATGTTTTAAAGGTCACAGTATACTTAATGAATAAGCATAACCTCACTTTACACCAGTTAAATTGGGATGTTTATCTACAGGTGTTACATTTCAGAAATCCAGCCTATGCTCGGCATCCCCCCCTAATTAATATGTACCCTAAGTAGCCTATACTGCTCTTTAAAAAAAAATAGTGTGTCGTGCTACAACATTCCTCAATCATTCGCTTAAACCTCAGTTTCCTTTGTTTTTTAGACCCAGACTGACAGGTTAATATTAGAAGTTGAAGGGAGTCGCGCTCTCAAGCTAATCTATAATCAATTCCAAATGGTGTGACTGTATAATGAGACAGCCGATAACTGGCACGAGCAGAATGGTCACTATATCCTACATCTAATTGGTTTGGTTGCCCTGCCCTCAGCGTTTAAAACATTACCTTTTTTGAAGTTTTAATGTTTATAATGGCTTTCGAGACCAACTTTATCGTAGTTCTCTTTAATACATCTCTGAGGCGACATCTTAAAACGACCGTTGAACGCGCGCGCTTCTCGGCTGTATTCACGAGCTGACGTAATCACACACCTGAACTATCGCGATACCTGGGTAATGAACTAGAACCTCACTTTTAATTAGTCTATGCATTTGGAACAGACATGCTTTATTTCGATAGAAAACGCACTACATAGACACAGTGAAAGTGCAATGGCCAATTATCTAGCCTACACGTTCATTGTGAACTCTTGCTATGCGTGCAAACTCCTTTTATTAGCAGTAAATGCCAATGAATCTGAATCGGCTTAATCTTATTTAGACAAATTACTCTTTAATCATGCACTGTGTCAATGCAATCTTTTAAAGCCTGGATGTCAGAACATGAGGAAACCAGTCGCAACTCAGAGAGAGAGAGAGAGAGAGAGAGAGAGAGAGAGAGAGAGAGAGAGAGAGAGAGAGAGAGAGAGAGAGAGAGAGATCGATGATCTCTTCCGCTCCCCTATAATGCACTGTCTAATTAACAGGACTACAGACAGAAAGACTGGAGCGACGACCTCCTTCCACACGTCTATTATTTCATGCATTTATATATTACGGCAATCATTTACGCCTGCATTATTATTATTTTGTAACTAAAAGGATGCATATAGGTTAATAATACTCTAACAGTAGGCTAATAATCAGAATAATACTAATGTTAGCCCACTGTTGTTTCTCTAATTAAAAGTCAATCTGAATTTAATTTTCTCTTTTTTTTAGTAAATAAAAAAAGATATATATGTAAATATATGTACAGGCAATAATATTTTAGCAGCAGTCCAGTATAAACTAACATCTTGAACTCAGCATCAGTCTTGTCCCGTGTCAGAAGAGCAGTTTCCGCTCTCACACCTCATCGGAAGAGTCTGATTCAGACAGAAGGTAAAGGGCAAACCTTGAACTCATTAACAGGTTAAAAGAAGGGCCACGAAACAGCACTAGCCATCCACTTTTAATTCAGAGCAGAGAACGCGCATACAAGACAGCCAACAGATAACATTGTGCACGGTACATTTCTCGTGCGTTAAATCTAAAAAATCATTTCTTTTTTTTTCCTTTGAACTTATATGTCTAATTTATCTATTTTGTATACGGTGTCGTTTGCTAATATAAAATCTAGGCCTATTAACGTTATTCTTTTTTCATCCCAGATTCCTCGGATAAAAGACTAACGATCCGTTCACCGGGAGTCGGTAGGCAGTGTTGCTCCATTCGTTCGTGGCGAAAGCCCCAAATCTCAGCGCAGAAATATCAGCGGTTTGATCAGAGCTGGAGAGAATTATCACGGGGAGAGATACAAAGGCGGCAGACAAAACGCGCTCGGTTTCCCTGGTGTTTGAGTACAAACCGTATTAAACACCGAGCTCCAGTTATTAGATCTGACTGGAACAGCACTGAGGAATATGAAGCAGACGTTTATGAAATCAGAGACAGTGTCTGACAAACCAAATAAAGAGTGCACGAATACAGAGACTTTTTGAAAGAGAATTTGCCCTTCTCATTGCTTTTTACAATATATATATATATATATATATATATATATATATATATATATATATATATATATATATATATATATATATATATATATATATATATATGTAATTTTATAAAATGTAATTTTCAGGGCATAATCCGTTGAGGTTTGCCTCACGCATTGCAAATTGTATTTTGGAGCAATAACTATAAAAGGTTTAAACAAAACAAAGATTTTCTCTCAAATATTTTAGGCATGTCTATTATAAAGTGATACCAATTGATGTGTGACGTTTGTGCATCACGCGATATAGTAATGGCAAGCGCGTGCACATTGTATACCGTTGTTATGGTTACCTCGCGTTTTATTTCGCGACAGGTGAAAATAGTAATGCAGTCTTGCAGTCGCACATTAGTACTGAAACGTTTTTAAAAAAATCTGCTGAAGCATACATTGTTTGTTTGACTTCCTTATTTAAGTCTTAGATACATTTGTTTTACTGTATATTGGGGTATACTGTATAAACACACATAGGGTTAGCTAGAAGTGTTTTATGTAGTGTATTTTATATATATATATATATATATATATATATATATATATTTTTTTTTTTTTTTTTTTTTGATTTGACAGATTCACGAAATATATTTCGCGCACGCAAGATATCCCGCACTGAAATGTTTAATGTATAAGCCAACATTATACTAGACAGAGAGCGCACATTATTAATATGCATGTATTCAATTAAGGGTATTACACAGGATTTCATTTGCATAAGGATTTGGGAGCTTAACATGCCTTTTCATATTTGTGCAATAAAACTTTAATATTAACGCCTGCCCTTCAATGCCGTGGGTACTTACCCCTATCACTATAGGTTACTACTACACTGGGTTGTTTCAACCCATGTTTGGGTCAAATACGGACAAAACCAACGTTTTCTAGAGTTGCTCCGATCAGCTTAATAGGCCCCAATCATGCTTGCCAGGGCTGTGGCAAACTGTCACTGGTGTATTTGTCCCTCTACATAAACAGTAGCCGCACCTGTTCCTCTTGTGACAGCTCAGGCCGGTGTGTAATTTTTGGAACGGATAGCATTCCATTATTTTTCATTCAGCGAGTATAGCCTAAATATTTGGATCAGCGGACAAGTGTGTGCTTATCGTAGGGATTCCAAGGTTCCCACA
Organism: Paracanthobrama guichenoti; assembly: GCA_018749465.1. Lineage (NCBI taxonomy): Eukaryota > Metazoa > Chordata > Actinopteri > Cypriniformes > Gobionidae > Paracanthobrama > Paracanthobrama guichenoti. Next base: position 19,951,876 of record CM031950.1, read on the forward strand.
ATTGGACATTATAGCACACTTTGTCTACTGCAAAAACAAGTTAGGCTAGTATGCATCGTCGGTGTTTCTCTTGCTGACCCTCTTATTATTACTATTAGTGCTGATACAAAAAAAGTGACGGAATTTAAGTGAAAACAGGAATATTTGGACACATCAGGTCAATTGTTAGAAAATTAGGGGTTGTGTTACATCATAATTTTCCTCTTAAAGCGTTTGAATGGCCCATGTGTTTCAGACAAGCAATGAGCTTGTTCAATGAGCTGAACTCGTGTCATTCCCTTCAAGTAAGACTATCGATTACATCCTTAAAATAGCCACTATGCCATCACCATGAGCCACATACAATCACAGGTCAGTTTTTAAAGAGTGTGTATTAGTTTCTTCGTTTGCAGCACTGAATTAATATACACCGATTCCCCGCGGTTCCATTTCCCAGCACTTAAGATCTTGTCAAAAAGCCAGGTGTTTGTTTATAAGACACAAGCTGATAATGTGTCAGAGTTAATGCCATCCTTAATCTGTTGTGCTGCTTGGAAACACACTTAGATTTGGGTTGTCTTGTTGGAGGGTGTAGAAGCTTTTTGAAGAATAAACAAGAAACCATGACATTTTTTGCAGTCTTATCTTGAGCAACTAACAAGCTCTTCTTTTGTAGCTTCTTGAAATAAGGATTTTGATTTGAGCATGGCATTCAGTGACATTTAGTGGAATTAAACCTAACCATATTTTCTAATATGCTTAGAAATTGTATAAAATAATCAATATTAAACTTAATATAGTGTTCATTTTCATTATTTTGACCCCGTGCATGATTTCAAAACGTTTTTATTCGTGCAAACACACAAAACCTTCGTGTCACTTAATGCAAAGGGGAAGCTGCTCGAACGAACAAATCTTTGTTATTAAAACGTCTATTCTTCAAAACTAGGTTTTAAATTTTGTTAAAGCAAGTTTATAGGCTATTGTAAGCTCAAATATGGATTTCACAGTGCAATATATGAAATCATTTCAAATTCTTTACGGAGCATCAAAGCTATGTTAACTCAAAAATCAATTGATCTTTTCGTCGAACTCTCATGCCTATTTTGTTAAAACACGAGTCACGTGGGGACTGTATGAATTTGTCTCCCACTGGCTTGTTTCTGAGGTCCGCTGCTCTCTAGGGCTCGGAATTAATACTGTCGCGCCAATTAAGTTCAGAGCGCCAATTAAGAGTGCTTTATGAATTCTTAGAGTAAAAACAAATCCAAAAACTTAAATGAGCAACTGAACACTCCATCGCAAAAATAACTAGCAAAAATACCAATTGTGACTAAACTTTGATATAGCTATCCTAAACTAAACTCCGTTTTTCTTTAGTCACTGCAAGCCTGGATTTAAGAGAAACTTCTCTTTGCGTTGTTAGAATAATCACCTATTATAAAGGATGGACTGAATAAGTAAAACAAATATGTGGCCTTTTGGGATTTGGAAGCAGTGGCAGTCCATATGAGGTACAAAAGAGGGCGGCCATCAATAATGGATGATCCGACATATTCATTGTTTGTGAGTGTTTTCCTTTGCTTTCTAAACACTCACCTCGGAGATTTTTTAAAGAACGAGTGATGTATCAACGAAAGCTTATTTTGGGAGTTTTGGGGGAAATATAATGCTCATGGCATTTAAAAATAATAATTCAGAGAAATGTAAATGTGAGGAAAACCATGCACACGAAAGAGATTATTATAATGCATCTTCGGCAACGGTTTGTAGAACCGCAAAACCGTAAATGCAATGCATTTAGAAGGGGCAAAAAGCAGGTTACAGTGATGAAACAACCGAATTCACTGCGACACCGACGTTAACTGGACTTCTCACAGACTCTGAGTTGTACATCCGATGCTGTCGGTAGGGCAGAGACTATTCCGCTCTTCTGGATCCTTTTGTTTTAAGCAGTCACGGGGATCTGTCCGGGGCCGGTGCTGTGGGCTATTACACCGAGGCGATCGGTAAAGCAGATCAATCCGAAAACCAATGGGTTCGAGCCAATGGTAAACAGAAAACAAATTATTATGATCATATTAAAGCACTGCATCGCATACAGACATCCACGAACAAAAAGTAAGCTTATGGAATTCATGGAATCAAGTAAAAAATCGGAGCGATTCGCTCGAGACAAAGCCGTGGAATGTCCATGTCGCTAAAGTTAAATAATCTATATCTCATTGCACGTCAAACTAAAATCAAGCCGCTCATATTAAGGGCAATGTTCACACACACACACACAAAACTAAGCTTTCCGAAACATTAAAGTTACCTATGTATTGAAATCATCGGTCGAAAAAAATAAATAATTTCATTTGAGAAAGTCTTGAGTTACCATCAAATTATGGTCCAGCTGACATTAAAATCCCTGCAACAATTCGATACAGCGCGTATATCAAGAATTCGAACAGCCAATAATCACGAACGGAACGGCGTGACGTCAAAGTCCCGGTAGAAAAGGCGCGTTGGGTTTGCTCACGTTTGGAGAGGGAAGAGCGCAGGGAACCTCACTGTCTTCACTGGATTATACAAACCAAAAGTGTCCTCAACTCCTCCTCCTTCTCAATCGCTTACATGCTGATCCTGCTGCAAGCGGGACGAACAACAACAGGCTCTTATCACAGCGAATGCTGCACATGTCAGGACAACCATCTCATTTGTTAGAGCAAACCTTCGAGCTGATTTTTACCCGCATCCAAGCCGAAGCCTACTGAAGTTGGACATTTTTTTTGGTGTGTGTGTGTGTGTGTGTGATGACAAACTGTCGTGGAGGAGGTGAAGAGACGAGGATGAAGATATAACCACTTGCAGAATCTGAATCGTCACTAGTCGTTCCTCCCAGGTTTTTCGGGATTATATATTTTTATTCTTCGGAGATGCGATATCGGATTGTTTTTGTGTAATGACCGGCAGCAGTCATGCTCCAAGACTGATTTCTGTAAAGACAAGAAAGAAAAACTGAGATCTTACACTGACAAATGCACGTCCAAAATGTGCTAACTGAAAGTTACTCCCGAAGAAATAGGAGGGTCCAGTGTCACACATGTAGAGGGGCTTCAGTAGCTGGTATGTCCTCAAAGCTCCGGAATGCTCTCATAGGCTAAACCAGTGCATGCTTTGCGATCTCATACTCTGATGCATTTCAAAGAATCTATCAGAATACGGAGTTGACATCTCTGATAAACGAATACCGTTTAGACCGAACGGGAATTATTTAGCGTGTGAGAGAAACAGGTCATATGAACTGCACAGGGCTAGAAGTGCGTCTCACGGAAATCTTGGGTTGCAGATCTGACGGAAACACGTGCTATTCGGTCTCATCTGCGGCAACGATGCTTTTCCACGGTCTGCCTGGAGGCGAGATGCATGGTGTTATGGAAGAAATGGAGCGGAGAGGAAAGAGCGATTCGGCGACTATCAGCTCGGCCATAGATATGGGGGAAACAGAGACGGTAGGAGAAAGCCATGCCTCTCGCTCCAGGCGCTTGCTTGCTTGGAAATTCTTACAGCCTATGTTAACTGAGCCGTTATTCAAAACAGATATAGAGGCCCAAAGATGTGATTCCGAGCTTGTCCAACTTCAAACTTCTGCGATCCCAAATTACAGGCCTGGTCTTCAACGCTTGTAAATATTCTGCCATGGGTGGATTGCAAGTTGTTACAGAAAGCTACGATATGCAATAGGCCTAGCAGTTTTTAATGGCTTACAATTCAGTTTAATTTCATCTGATTATTCGATTAAAAATGGTGAAATATCAATGCATCAGCGACCAAGAAAATCCCTGTTCGGTTTTGTACCTATTTTAAAAATACTTATGGTCGTTGCTCAACTTTAAGTGACGCGAAATTCATAATTTATTTATAGCTATATCAGTGAGATAACTATGATAAAACAATTATCAGGCGTTATGATTGAACTGAAATAAACTGAAATTATTTTGGGCCGTAATATCTGTGATTAACGACAAAAAAGATAGATAGAGAATGTCGAACCTTACCGTTAATTCCTTATGATGTATCAGTTTCTTTGGCAACAATGCACGTATTAAAACTATTTTAACATTTTTAACACTATCTTTTTTTTTTTTTTTTTTTTTTTCATGCTAGCAAACCCACAATTACATTTTTTATTACACAGATGTATAGACGTGTTTCATAATTAATAGCATATAGTGTTTAGTTTATCTAAGGCCAAACAACACGCCGAACGTGAACGCGATAAAACGAGCGCATTTTTGATTAATGTGCCTCACATTTTTCCGGAAAAAAAATTGTGCCTTTGTTAAAGAAAAGAACCATGCATAATCATTCCTCTTTTTATTATCACGGGGAATAATAAATACAAATCAATGGTAATATCCACTTCTGAATTTGATCTCACGCCCCTCCCATTCTGTACAGAAGTGAACACTAGTAATTCCTCACTCGTTGGACATTTTTAATCAGCATATGCGTACATTAGTTTGGCGTTTACAGAACACTTTAAATAGGTTACACATAATGTAGTATATTTTATCTTTTACCGATCTGCCATTAAATCATTTGTAATTAGAGATAACGGTGGCGAAAGAGTGCTTGTAATGAGCCCGTTGGTCGCGTGTGTGTTTCTGCAGAACATGCCTTCCATCAGCGGGGAGCGGGTGGCTCTGTGTGCGGGCTGCGGAGGCAAGATCTCGGATCGCTATTACCTGCTCGCCGTGGACAAGCAGTGGCACATGCGCTGTCTGAAGTGCTGCGAGTGTAAACTCAACCTGGAGTCTGAGCTCACCTGCTTCAGCAAAGACGGAAGCATCTACTGCAAAGAAGACTATTACAGGTGAGCAAACTCGTTCATGATCTCACGCTTACGTTTTCGTTGTGGTTAAATAATTAAAAAGGCTAAACTTAAAGAATTACTTTTTGTCTGTGCGTGACGTGGATTCGTCATTATAAAATGTGATCCCATTATAAAAAAATCCAAAGATGTAGCTAATTTTGTTTTGCTTTTTGTAGATTAGGCTAATGCATGCGATTATACAAATTAAAACGATTATTAAAAATACAGTTTTTTTCCCCCAAATTTGTTTTTTTGCCTAAAAATCGAATGTTTTTGTTTAAATCAACGAAACATTGTGAGGATTTGTGTGTGTGTGTGTGTGTGTGTGTGTGTGTGTGTGTGTGTGTGTGTGTGTGTGTCTTGATTACTTGTGAAGACGTCGTGATGCAATTTAATAATTGCGTTAAAAATGTCAATAATCCAGAAACCCAACATCCCCGAGTCGTGTTGCATATATTTTGCAGTGTAAAGTGACTTTGAACGTCATTATAAAACTAAATAACCCAGATACGATTTATACCCCGAGAGCTTGAAGAAGCCCAGTTCATTTTCTTTGTTTGGGGTGGAAAATAAAGTAAAACAAAAGCGCCTTACTCTGTGATGTTTGGATGATATTTAGCTGACCGTGCACTGATTCTGTATGTCATTGTAGCTACAATTTAATAATCAGAGGGAGGCGCGAGGCCTATAAGGATAATCATGTAAGTGAAGGCTTTACCCATTTCCACGTTCAAATTAGGCTCCAGCACACGTCAATCTCAATTGTAAATTATTTAGCAATTATTCCCGACGTGATTATTGGAGAGGCACTGCATTTGTTCATGCATCCTGGTATTTAGGGCATTTCATGTGCCTTACATGTCGTCAACATTTATTTAAGATAAAATAATTGACATGAGAAGCAGCTGATTTAATGTCAGGCTCGTGAGCGGTGCTGGTTGAAGTGTGCTGAAAGGTCACAGCTGCTCTATTCTCCCGCAGAAGGTTTTCGGTGCAGAGATGTGCCCGGTGCCACCTCGGGATCTCGGCCTCGGAAATGGTCATGAGGGCCAGGGATTTGGTGTACCACTTGAACTGTTTCACCTGCACGACTTGCAACAAAATGCTGACGACTGGGGACCACTTCGGCATGAAAGACAGTCTGGTGTACTGCAGGCTACACTTTGAAACGCTCATCCAGGGAGACTTCCCCACGCATTTCAATCACACGGATGTAGCGTCTAATAAAGGACTGGGCAGCACGGGCCCTCTAGGACTGTCTTATTATAACGGCGTGAACACGGTGCAAAAGGGCCGGCCCCGAAAGAGGAAGAGCCCTGGGCCCGGAGCGGATTTGGCTGCTTATAATGCAGGTGAGACATTGGCGTTTTGTTGTTGTTGCTGGTTAACTGCTGTGGTTTTTTTCTTTTGTATTCTTCTGATTTCATCTGGCACGAGGTGCAAGCCGATTTCCTATCTGAAGTTGCACAACTTTTTAAAGAGCGCATAGTAGGCTAATGCCTATTAGTTCACTGAGATTTCGGTGAATTTCCAGGTTTACAAAACTTTTTTGGGCTGCACCATCTAACGAAATAGTTTCAGAGCAAGACAAAAGAAGATGCATGATGATGGATTTATAAAAGCAGTGTCATTTCGCTTAATACTATTAGCTACCACTATTTGCAACAATAAAAAAAATTATTTCAACTATAATAAACTGCTTTCTAATACGAAAAAAATCAGGCGGGAAACGTTTAAAATAGCATTTCTGGATGCAGTCTTCATTGGGGAAGTTAGTTTAAATAATATATATTTTAAGGTGTATTATTTCGTTGCGATTGCTTTTTTAAAGACAAAGACTTTTAAAGAAAGAATGTTTTAAAGACATTCAAATTCGTTTGAGAAGCTATCTTGCGTTAAAAAGAAGCACATGACGATGGTTTTATGGAAGACCGCTATACTTAATTAGCAATATAACCTAGTAATGCATTAAACGTTTCATCTCGTACCGTGTATTTAAAAAAATATATATATATATATATATATATATATAAAGACCTATATATGTTCACTTCTTTACTGCGTAAAGGGCAAAATATACGCCACTTTGTAAGACAATCGACACACATCACAGATTTCTACTAAGCACTCGAGCTTGTGCTGAACAATTTGGAACAACGTGACTTGTTCGCTCGGGCATTTCGGGCCCCTCAGCGGGGCATTTGGGCCCCTGCTTGAGGACCAAACAGAGGAATGATGACGACTACAGAGACTGACAAGTGGAAAATGGCTTAGATGCTAGTCGAGACCTCCAGAAGATTAAATACAAGTGAAAGGAGAAAAGAAAGAAAGAAAGATTCCCAGGCGAATTCATTTACCCCGGTTTTTACTCTATAAACTAAATAAAATGTCCAAACAAAGCATATATTTTTCTTTTTTCATTATTTTCTTTGGTTCAAGTATTTAATGCCAATGCAAATTTGATGAACGAAATAATAATATTAATAATAATAAAAGTAAAATCATTTATAAGTCAGATTATGTCCTGGTCTATATCGAAAACTAGCCTATAAAATAAAACAAGTTTACCAGTTTTCATTATATCTCCAAGCTCTAAAAATGTGTAAATGCGATGTTTTCTTTATCACTTTAAACTCTAATTGTTTGGTTGCTTTGTAAATCTTGTTGTCTAGGCGTCGATAATTGAAGTTGGCAAAATTATCACAACTGCGGGTTTTTTTTTTTTTTTTTTTTTTTTTTGGTGGACTAACCCGCTTCTGAAGAATTGTTACATTTACAAGGACTTAAAATGGAAGAGAAAAAAAAAGAAGTCAAATGGAAGTTTTTGAAACCGTTTGACAATACGAGTTAAGCAGAGTGAGTGAACTTTGCTGTTTCTCTCTGACACAGTCAGATCATTGCTGCCCCCATCAGCTCACACTTTAAACAACAGCACAGGAAGATCAAACCCTGGAAAATAAGAACAATAAAGACAGTTTTCGTATTATTGCAATACTACAGTACATAAATAATTCTGTGCTCAGTAAAGATAACTGCTCTTGACATGCATCACTGTTGTAAAGGTAACAGTATTTCTCAATGGCCATATTTATATCAGGAGGAAACATTTGTTCGCCATGTGCAGCGTTGTAAAGCATTCAAGGTTAATTATCTGAAGTGTTGATCAGACCATTTTCAATGACTAATATTTGTAGTTGTCAGAGAAAACATAATTTTGAACTGTCATGCGTCTAGCAACACATAAACTTCTGCCAAGAATTTGGAACTGGCGCAAACACATTTCTGACACATTCAGGCGGGCTTATCTACTAAACACTTGTGTCCAAAGATGGAGAGTGTGGGCTTTTTCCACCATCAAACCCTAGACATCATAAAACACAAACGAAGATATGGCCATATGTGGGGGGTGGGGTTGCAATAAAAATGGCTAAACCCACCAGAGCTTTAACTCTGATATTACATGATAAAAATCATGATGCAGACGTGCATGCTTTCAAAACATGTCAAATGCATTTAGAATGTTTTTAAAATCAGACAAAAAGAGCATGATTTAAGACTACAGCATAATGCAGATTATTATGCATGCAGTAAGTTGCAAACACAGCAACATAATGGTGCTGTGGCTGCTTTATGTGGTCAGACTAGACACATTGCTGGAGTGCAATCAAAGAAACCTCCTTCTGTCTGTCATCGGATCCCATGTATTTATTGTTTGCTCAGTGACTCGTTTAGGCTTTCTGCATTTATTACACTAGCATTATAGAAAACTTAACTTGCACGTCTTGTTTTAATACTGTGGTTCAGCTATTGAAATGTTTGGACTATAGAACACTTGGGGATCAATATTAGGAGCACAGCTAATCGATTGTCTGTTTTTTTTTTATTCAGCTTTGAGCTGCAATGAGAATGATGGCGATCCGATGGACAGAGACTCGCAGTACAGTACCAGCCAGAAGACGAAGCGCATGAGAACGTCATTTAAACACCATCAGCTGAGGACCATGAAGTCGTATTTTGCCATCAACCACAATCCAGACGCCAAGGATCTGAAACAGCTGGCCCAGAAAACAGGGCTCACCAAACGCGTCCTACAGGTCAGAAATTAATTGTTTTGCAGTGCAGTTTTGCTTTGAGATGTTAGTTTTTATATTGTCTAAAAGAGCATCACACATCCCTTCACTTCAGCAACAAATTAGACTTATTAAAATTACTAAATGAATGAAGATTGTAATCAAATGTAAATCACGTGCCTGTTCTCCTCAATGGAATGATATAATTCGCTTCTAAAAAAAAAGAGAAATCTGAATTAATAACATGCACAAATAAAGCATGAGGAACCTGGAAATAAAAGAAAGTGCTGTTGGGAACAGTTTACAATGAACTAACAATGTAAAATACTTCTAAAGCATTTATTAATCTTAGTTCATGTTCATTTAAACATTTACTACACTGTAACTTAAAAAGTAAGCAATTGTGCTACCTTAAAAATTTAAGTTTAGTCAACTCAAATATCCAAGTTGTTACTTCACATTTCAACTTTATAATCTTAATTTTAAAGCAGCTCAGACATTTAAAGATTATCGTTTAATATAAGATTAATAAATTCTGTATAATACGGTCCTATTAATCAATGCATTAACTAACAATGAGCAATACACTGGTAACACTTTGCAATAGGGTTTCATTAGTTAACTACATTAGTTAACATGAATTAAGAATGAATACTTCTACAGCATTTATTAATCTTAGTTAATGTTAACATCTGATAATACGTTATTATAATCAAACATTGTATTTGTTAATGTACTGTGAACTAACATGAATAAACTGCATATTTATTATCTAACATTAACAAAGATGAACAAATACTGCAAGAAATGTTTTGTTCATTGTTAGTTAATTCATTAATTAATGTTAACAAATGAAACCTTATTGTGAAGAGTTACAAATTAAATTTGTTTAAGTGTTACCCAGCTGTGTCAGATATCACTGAAACAAGAAAAAAACTAAATGCATTTGACTCACAAATGCTGTGAAAACAACCGGGGACAGACGGAAAGAAAAAATATGAGCTAAATGGTAGAAATTCAAAATAAAACATCAGTAATGTTCATCCCGAGCATCACATCATCTACCGTCTCGGTTTGCAGGTCTGGTTCCAGAACGCTCGGGCCAAGTTCAGACGAAACCTCCTGCGTCAGGAGAACACGGGTGTGGACAAGGCCTCGGACGGGTCGACCATGCCTGGAGGAACACCGTCCGGACCCGCCTCGGAGATTTCCAACGCCTCCATGAGCCCGTCCAGCACCCCTACCACCCTCACAGACCTGACCAACCCCACAATGCCCACCGTCACCTCCGTACTGACCTCTGTGGCAGGCAGCCTGGACGTTCACGAATGCCGGAGTCCATCGCAGAGCACCTTAACCAGCCTCTTCTGATGCTCGGGTCAGACAGATATTTGCACAACGCGAGCACAGTGACGCGTCACCTTCGTCTACTTCCTCTGAAGACTTTTCATGGTGCAGGTCTCAACAGCCATCGAAATCAGAAATCGTGCTTGCAAAGCATAATCATTCTCATACTACATCTGTCTGATACATAAACCGATCTACCTGGGCATCTTTTGTACCTTTACAGATGTGGCCAATCCAGACTTTATGAGGACTATGAATGGAGAAAAACAGACTCAGACTTAAGCGGAAAAGAGAAACTCTTTGTTTGGCCACGAGTCTCTTAAGAGTGTTCTGGCATCTGTTGATAATAGTCTTTGAAACGACTGATTTGCATTTTTATTTTTCCATGTGTTTTCCCCAACCATGTTTACAGAGAGAGACTGAGCTGCAGCTTATGGGAAATTCATTTGTTTGTCAACCTCTTATTTATGTTCATGCACAGGGGTCAGTGTGAGGAAACTGGATTATAATGTGAATAATTACGAGATGAAAACAGCGAAACTTAGCCTGACTGTCACGTGCCTTATCCTGCAGTGTAGTCACTGAAGCCCCTTTAGCAACGCTAAACCAACTACATTGGAAAATGTGTTTTAATTTGTTGGATGGTGAAAATGGTTGAGTAAATCACACGCACACACACACACACACACACACACACACACACACGACTTGCATACTCTCATTCCAACATATTACCTCACTCAGAAATCACTGGATCTGATAGCAGTACGTATGAAACCTGAAAATCTCACAAGATGACAAAATGCACTGGGAGGGAAAATGGCCGCGGAGAGTTTGTAAAAAGACAAACCTTGATCGGAGGGGCGTCATGCAGCGGAGCTCATCACAAACAAACACTGATTTATGGAATGAAATACTTTTTTTCCCCCTCATTCGGTTAGGTGATTTTTTTTCTCAACCATTAAGATGTGACAGTGTTGGAGACAGGGTAAATGTTTCCATGGTAACCAGAGGCTGCTTGTTAAAATGCTGTACAGTTTTGACAGATTATTGAGAAATTTCGAGTCCACTCCCTGCAGTATCCCCTTTGATGTAAATCTTCAGTTCTGTAAAAAATATAAAAAAAAATGAATCACCATTTTTTTTTTGTGGTCCTCATTATTTCACCGATTTCAATGGACATGGCGTTAACACAAATCTAGAGCTCCAATGCCAAACATACAGTGAAACTGGACATTAACAGATTAAGATGAAGCCAGTTTGATCAGTGGGGTTATGGTCATTTATAACTGAGAATCTTAAAGCCAACCGTACTTTGGTGTGATTGATAATACACACCATGTCATACACACTATGTGCTTGCATTTCAATAAACATAAATAAATGAATATTACATTTTCTTCAACATACTGTATCAGTGAGTGAATTACACAACCAGAAATCAATCATACAATAAAAAAAGGGATGCACGATATATCGGCCACCATATCGGTATCAGCCAATATATGTTCATTTTAATGTTAACGTTGTCAGACCTAATAAAATTTGGCCAATATATTAAAGCCGATAAATAATGGATTATTTCCTTCAGCTGAGACACTTCAGATGTGCACTGTTTGTTATGATGGTTTTGAATTGCTTGAAATATGATTCAATTCACTTCAAAAGGAAAATACAGTTAGGTGCAACTGTTATAGGCTAAATAAAATGATTAAGAACATTATAATCATGTGCTTGGGACTTTTGTTTTTTGTAATTAGGCTGTTAAAAATATAAAAATTTGGATTTACATTCATCTGCCAATATATCGGTTATCAAATATAAAGAATTATCGGTTATCGCCAACATTTTCGGTGCATCCCTAAAATGTTTAAGTCATTTTAACTTAAACTACATTAAACTGACTTAAAAATGAGTTGAATCTTGTATAACTTAAAAAAAAGTTGCTTATTTACTTATTTTGATTTAAAGCAATGTAAAAACATGTTGTCATAAACTTTGTACACTGTAAAAAATTAAATAATCAATAAGTTAAGAGATTTTGGCAGCCTTATGATCTGGGTCCTGAACAGTATTTGGCTTAAACTGAAATAATATGAAAACAGCTTTGATTAAACATTATAGAAGTGAAATCTGAACAGTATTCTATACATAAAACTTGCTTTACAACACAAATGCTTTACAACAATATTAGTCATAAAATAACACTTTAATTAAACCAGAAATGCACTGAAAATGCAACACGTGCCCTACGTTTAGTGTCTTGGTTGGTTTTTGTCAGTTCTTGTACACTGTGTGTGTGTGTTATTTCTGAGCTGAAAACCTCTTGTGACTAGTAGAGTACAAAACCTGGAATTTATTATAATTATTTTAAATGGTTGAACAGTGGAGCATTTGGAATGCAAGTTTATTACGCCCCATGTGAAATATATGGTCACCCAGTCATACATACCTGGATGTTTGGCACTCGCAGACATCCGCCGACTGGAAGAAACGCCGGGAAGCTCCCGTTTTCACGCACATCAACACGTCGGCCTCGACACACGATGTTTCCCAGTGCAAACAAGGCCTTCAGTGAACATTAGGTCAGTGACTCTCCACGTCTCCGGTTTCTCTCGCCGCTGTTTGTTGAAGTGAGTGTGACTGGGGTAGTGGAGTGGTCTGGCGTGATGCCCGCCGCTCGGGCTCCTGGAGGCTGGCAGACCGGGGTTGTAATGGGCTTACGATGGGTGCCAAAGCCAGCCAGCCAGCCACCGTGGAAGCCAATGTGGTGCCCAGATGTACAGCACACTCCCACAAAAAAACCACACGATGAAGGCTTTAATAGAGAGAGAGCCTGCTATTTAAAACACACTACAGCCTTTTTGGAAATAGCTGGTCCAATAAACTTTAATATGGAATATTATGACTGTGCAGAATCCGAGGCTCATCACACCGGTTTAGATGTTTGTGACATGCCCCAGTGAAGTCTTTGCAGTGTGTCCGAGGTGTTTTTTTTTTTTTTTTTTTTTTTGGTGTTATGTTATGGCGACAGGCTACACCCAGATCTTTTCCAAAAGCTTGTTTTCTCTGTGCTCGAGGTGCCTGGATCTGACCTGGCCAACTGAAACTTTCAACTCGCACACAATAAGAAATGCTTCTAAACAACCGCGGAGATTTGAGGTTAAATAGCAGACAAGTACACTATGCCAATCTCTGCTTGCGTTTACTTGGAAAATCTTACAATAAAAGAACCGAAAATACATTTATAACTTGGGTAACACATTATAATAAGGTCCATTTGTTAACAAGTTAATAGGAACCAGCAATGAAAAATTATTCTAAAGCATATATTAATCTTAATTTGAACATTTACTAACACATTATTAAAATCTAAAGTATTTGTTAATATTTAATGGACCTCAGCTGACATGAACTAACAATAAGCAATATGTATGGTACAGTGTTGATTAATCTTTGTTAATATTAGCTAATGCAAATATAACTGATCATTGTTGATGTTAGTCAATGCATTAACTAATGAGACCTTACTGTGATGTTGGCTGATGAATTTTTTTAATTTTAATTGAGAAATGTTTATCACAAAACATGCACAAATATAGTAGCAGATGGTAATTCCATGGTACTTTAATACATACTGTGATACCGAATGATTACCATTCTTAAAATATGGTATTTACATGGTACTTTAAAGAAAGTTGGGATGGGAAATGGACCAAATAACATGCTACTATTTTTTGGTTGATTTCGGATTCATTGTCATGTAACTTAAAATCACAAAAAATAATAATTATTGCATGCGTATGTCAAAAAGTATACAGCTAGATGTCATTTTCTCCTTATATATACACTACATTTACATTGTACTTCAAGAATACCTTGTATTGCAATGGGAAATGTCTGAAAAAAGCTAGGCCTATAAGCTATATTCTCCATATATTTCTATATTTTAGTAGACATGTATATATACTACATTTTATATGGTACTTCAAGAATACCTTTGGGATTGCAATGGGGAATTCCTCAAAAACATGGTAATAACACGCTACTTTATTCGAGAAAAATAATTATTGCATGTGTAAGTCAAAAAGTACAGCTAGATGTAATTTTCTCCTTTATATAAGCAATGCCTCCTAAGCAGTGATGACAGGAGATCCGCTCTGTAGAAGCAGCTATGTTTTTAGGCCTCGCTCGCTGCCTCGCTCATATCTTTGCCCAGGGCAAACGATGGTCATTGCCTTTGGCTACGAAACCCTCAGCCCTTGGCAAAGCAACAGTCCACCCCTGTTCAGAGCAGACTGACTTCAGTCAACAACAAACTTAGCCTTAGTCTGGGTCAGGCTTCGCACAGATCGGCTACAAGATGCATTTAACCGTATTCATGTAGCTGCTGGCAGACGTACTCACTGTTGATTAGAAGCTTAAGTTGATCTCAGAATCGGTAACAATAAATTCCAAATAAATCTCAAATAGATACTTCTAGGGTGCCCAAAAGCATTGGTAGTCAACTATGGTCGCAAGTTCAGTCGTTATATGCATAGTTTAAAGAGGACTCTGCACGATCCCAGCCAAAAAATAAAGATGTATATACTTTTTAACCACGAATGCTCGACCTCGATGTTGTGCTTCTTCACGACGTATGACGTCGGAAAGGTCACAGCCATGATGTAGGTGGAAGTACCGACCCAGTGTTAAAATGAACGTGCAAAGACTAAATCAAATGCCCTTTACAAAAATAAAGGCAAAACAACATCAGGCGATTTTGATGTTGGAGGAGAACATGAGATGGAGTTTTTCGGCACTGGGTCGGTACTTCCACCTACGTCACGGCCGTGACCTTTCCGACGTGATGAGCCTCTGAAGCCATTCGAAGCCCTTTGAAACTGCATTGATTTGGACCTTCAAATTTGGTTGCCATTGAAGTCCATTATATGGAGAAAAGTCCTGAAATGTTTTCCTCAAAAACTTTTTCGACTGACATGGGGGTGAGTAAATTATCAGCAAATTTTCATTTTGAAGTGAACTATTCCTTTAATGTGTCTGTTTCCTGAAACCATATTTCCAACGAACATTCACGAATAGCTTCGCAAAGTTGTGTGTTTTAACTCTTAAATGCATGAATGTTCCGCCAATCATTATTACATATTCGGGTCTTTAGCGACCCAAATCTATATTTAACACAGATGTAATATAAAACTCTCCTGATATTAGAGTAAAAATACAGAATAATAAAATAAAGCATATTTTGTTACATTTTATAGCTTGGAAAGGTTGTTTGAGCAGATGTTTTACACCATCATCACTGTCCTCGTCAGAGCTCATTTCCCAGAACATACAGCATCTCAAACATTCTCAAAACTATCAAAATCTATATTTTAATTGCTGACAGCTTCTTCATCACACTTCATGACAGTAGTATTTGATGGCATTCAGTACTTGCTCTGCAGTAAATCTGTTTTGCTGATGATTCTTCCAATTCTTTTGTTTTCTGCCTGCGGTAACTATGAGTGAAACATCACTTCATCATTGTGTATCCAACATTGGCACCTTGTGGAATAAAGGTGAATTGCACCTATTCAGTCATCAAAGATTTGATTATTGTTGTGCAGAATATCAAATTTTTACCAAAAAAATGAATGGACATTCTCATAAACAGGCATTCTTTTATAATTTCTTGTTATGTTATTTATAATTGATTGAGGAATACTAAGCTTGTTGATGTCTAACTTTAAAAAAAAAGAACGAGGAAGAGGGTATTGAATGGCATCCCGGGTCACTAAAGACCTAAGGTATGGTTAAACGACGGCTCTCGACCTGTGGTTAGAAGCATATAGTTTCTTGTTTGCATGACATGTGGGCTTAATAAATCTTGAGCAAAGTAAGCAAGCTGGCATTCAGTACAATCTATATCTTTTTTATATATCAAATATATATCAATATAATTTACGTCTTTTAGTTCGTCAAGAGATTTAAAGCACCATTTTTGAAGAGTGCGCATGTGCATAATAATAAAGCAGAATAACTGAGATAGTCCTCAGCTGCCATGTCCGTAATTTGTAGAAAAAAATCTGCCATTAATTCGATCTCAAAGTGATTGATTAAAATAAGTTATTACTCCACCACCTGCGTGACATCATTAACCAACGTGGTTGAACAACAAATTTGCAACAATACGGTTTTGGGAAACAGTCGTGACTAGCTAGGCTGCATTCCACTCCAAATTTTTATGCCCTTCACTCGCTAACTTCCCTCAGTCTCGTGGACTCGGATATGCGCCATTGCTCCCGTTGCACGAGTTCCCACTACTGGCGGAATTTGTGCGAAAGGTTTAAATGGAACACACTAAGCCTTTGATCACTTGGGCTGAATCCAAAATCGCAGGGATTCCCCCAATGGGAAGTGCTTAGGGAATATTGCGAGTGTATGTCTAAAAGCGAAGTAGAACACACCCCTAATTTATTTCTTCAACTATGCATCGTACTATGCAAGTTAAGCAGTGTTGTAAGGAAACGTACCACTAGATAGCAATTTAAGGCACTCTATCTACGTAAAGGTTGCACAATCGTCATCCTTCTTCCATGTACCTATCCATTGCTGTGAATGCAATCGTAACACCAAGGATAACTATATAATTTTAATAATCGCTCTACTATGAGAATAGTTAAGTCCAAACCACAAGCGACAGAAAAATTATAGTTTAAAATTACTTCTTTCCCAGCTAATGAACCATAAAAACATTGACAGCATTGATCAGAATCCATTCCGCTTAAAAGAACATGAGCATTTAAAGTTGGCATGAAACTGAAGTTGCAATACTCTTTTTTTCCCTATATATACACGTGACGTATATCCGAGTGAAACGGCTTCTCAAACAAGAACAAATGTAGGACAGGGCTTGATTTTGTCTACTGGGAATTGATTGGACGGTTGAGGTTTGCTTTTGGTGGATCTCATGTGAATGACAGGTTGCCCCGACCTCATCATTAGAGAAGAGGGATTAATGTGGCTCCTCAATATTAGGAGCCACATTAATAAAAAAATTAATAAAAAAAGATGTGCACGGATAAATAACGTACAAAACTGCAATGCTCCTTAAAAAAAAAAAATGAATTGTCAATTTTGATTTCATGGAGACTTTAAAGTGACAGACGATATAACTGCAGCATGTGCTTATAATAAACAGAACGTATATAAGTTATGGTTATAGTCATCGTTCTTGGTCTGAATGGGCCTTTACTGATTTTTGCACTTTACCTTAGATAAATACTTATCAAAATGACTGAAATCAGTTGATTAGAGTCTGTCATGTGCTTCAGTACTGGTGAGTTGCTGCACACTCAGATCACTCAGATCAGGTGCCAGGATTGTTAAGGCTGATGTGTGGTGAGTATTTTTTACCTGGCTGCACTGCTCGGGCTCCTTCAACTTTTAGCATACGTGAGCGTGCCTGCGCTTCGGCCGGACTGGTGGGCATCATTAAACAGACAGCATTCGTATTTCCTCTGCCAGTCATTCTCCAGCTCTGAGGGGAGTCCTCAGCCCCGAAACGCTTTCATCCGCAGAACACACCACCACCTTGACTCGGGCATTCACAACATACAACATGTCAGAACCTCCACGCCAAAAACACGCTGACCCACAGCCCAGCTGTCCCTGCGGCTGGGAAACACACACACACGCACACGCACACGCACACACACGCACACACACACCAACCACTAGCGGCGGCATTCTGAACACTTGCATTATGTCAATTATTAAGGAATGTTCTCATGATATATTTATCATGTGGTGATAAGCAGTAAACACTCTGGCCTGTATGTGTAAAGCGAAGAGAGTGATATTCCATTACAGCACATTAAATAAACATGTCATGATCAATTATTGATCTTCGCCCAAGTTCATTAATGTGGCAAGTGTAAAGCATTTAAATCTTAGGCATACTGAGCATATGGCTGTGAGGGGCTGCCTGTCTGCTGCTTTTAGTTAGTGATGTAATTATTAGAGCAGGTGTTTAAAAACACCAATGTAACTGATACTTTGCCTGTAGAAGAATGAGGTGAATATGACGTCAATATACTTTCTACAAAATGGGAGGCATTTGTGTCGGTCATGTACACATGGGGGAAAAAAAGGTTCATTTCACAAGAATGGACTTTCCCTGCACTTCCAACATCTCCTGCTATATTTGCAAAATAATTATGTCAACAAAACATATGGAAATTAAATAGAAGCTATAGCAGAGGTGTGCGGTGGTGTTTTAAAATAAGGCAAAATCCTCAATTTTTTTTAATATATCAAATGTAAATGTATTGCCCCAGTTACACTTAACATTCCTGGTTAAATAAATATTACATAAAAAAGAGAGGCCACGTGTCATAAGTGTGTTCACGAGAGACTGGCATTCCAGCGCATGACGTAGGACGCATCGGTGAGAATATGATACGTTTTGTTTTGCTCCCTCCTCTGTGCTTCCGCGTTCGTCACCGGAACTTACGCTACCGCCTGCATCCTACGTCATAAGCTGGAACGGCAGTCTCTCATGAACACGCGGACAACAGTTAGTGGAAGTTAGAGATTACAGTTTATAAAGTTTTAAATATGGATATTTTTCTTACACAAACACATCGCTTCAGAAGGCCATTATTATCCCCCCGGAGCCGTGTGAAGCACTTTTATGATGTATGGACGGACGGATGCACTTTTATGGACAGCCATTCACTGCCATTATAATGCTTGGATCAGACAGGACATTTTTTAATATAACTCTGATTGTATTTGTCTGAAAGAAGAATGTCATACACAGCTAGGATGACTTGAGGGTGAGTAAATAATGGGCTAATTTTCATTTTTGGGTGAACTATCCCTTTAAAAGTTAAGCTCCAATCTCCTCCCGAAAAAAGTTTGTGGTACCTCATTGAATACTTCTCAGAGAAGCTGTCAATCTCATCTGTCAATCATGACGTAACTCTCCCGTTTATATACCATTTGGGTGTTTGCAAACATTGATGATGTGTTTTGTGGGCGGAGCCTACCTGGTGGCAGAAAATTACAGTTCTGCAATAGCACTCTATGGAAGTCATGTAATAAAATAAAAAGGTTTCGCGTTCTCACAATTTTTAATATATTTTCCAATTCTAAGAAGAAATAGCAGAACTGCAAGATATAAACTTTATATTCTGTCTTTTTCCCCTCAGAGTTGCGGGTTTATATTCCCCAATTCTGTCAATCTCACTGCACACTTTGGGGGGTCCGTTAAAAGTCAATGGGCTCAGGGGAGGCAAGAGCTATACAGCATCTCGCTGTAACTGTACCGGCGGCTGTTGCTGTTGGACAGTGTTACTTTATAAAAACGAGTGACTTTACACCTTTACACCTTAATATTTACATTGTTACAAAAATAAAACATTGATTATTTTCTCATCCAGTTTTTTTGAGACACTGCCTCCCTTGCCTCCTCAGAGTGAACACCCCTAATATATAGCTTTATAAAAAACATTATTTGATCATACAGTAAAAACAGTAATATTGTGAAATATTACAATTTAAAATACATGTTTTCTATGTGAATATATTGTAAACTGTAATTTACTCCTGTGGTCAAAGCTGAATTTATCATCATTCCTCCAGTCTTCAGTGTCACATGATCCTTCACTAATCACTCTAATATGAGGATTTGATGCTCAAGAAACACTTATGATTATTATCAAGGTTGAAAACAGTTTCATATTCTTGTGGAAACCGTGTTTTCAGGATTCTTTGATGAACAGAAAGTTCAAAAGAACAGCTTTTTTTTTTTTTAAACAGAAACGTTTTGTTACATTATCAATGTCTTTCCACCGCTTTTGATAAATTGACTGCATCCTTGATGAATAAAAGTATTAATTTCTGTCAAAAAAAAAAAAAAAAAAGAATATTTTGAATGGTAGTATATGAACATTTCATCCAATATTTCACCAGTTCTACAAGGACAAGAGAAAGTCCACAAGTCTTTGTCACATTATCTTATGTTTGTCTATGCTTGTCAGTATGGGGAAGATCTTAAAATGTATATTCTGTGATCATGACTTTGATATATGATAAGATGACATTTGTAGAAATATCAGCATTAAACTGTCCTTGTGTAAAGAGCAATCTCTGTAAACTCAAATTAAACAATTTTCTGGAGGCATATTATATCCCAACATATAATGGAGTTTGGTACAATTTCTCTGATAGTAATGTTTAAAAATGTACTTTAAATATAAAACTACGCATCCATTTCATATAATGAACAGTTTATGAGACCAAAATTCATTAACACGAGCGTCGTGTGACTCAACTAAGTATCAGTTAGCACGGCCCCAAGGCTGAGGCCAGCGCTTGCTAATCACCTCTTGCCCCATTGTGTCCAAGTGGACTTGAGTGTAATACATTATGAAAATGAGAACGAGCATGGCTACGTGTTCCTGAGGTCATTATGTGACCGTTTAGCTCTATTTAGGACTCTTCTGGCCAACCCTCAGGCCCTTGTCTTCTCCAGGCTAGCCGCTAATTAGCATGAGTAACCTCCTGTGCTTGAGCAACAAAATGGCTCTCGCCACCGTAATCGCATTCATTTGATGGCTGAAGAGCCGTGGTGAGATGAAATTAGAGCGATTAATTAGGGGTTGACGCGCCGCCAAAGGTTTTCAATTTTGCGTTGTCACATCAATAACGGATATCTCCTTCTTGACCACACAGGAATGGCCTAAAGGAGACGGACGCATGGGGAATTACCAACAATTATGACCAATTAGTCATTCCCATCTCCAGACAGGACAATGGGAGCCAACGGGAGCGTTTAAGTGGCGAGTCCTCTCCGCATCTTTCTGACAAATTTCACTTGAGATGAAAATCCCCACTATCTGTTTTTTATTCATTATCATATACTTTTTGAATCGTAAGACGATGCCTACCCTTGTGAAAAAGTACTTAATTGTATTGAATGTGAACAGATATTAAAAGTATATTTTAAACACTGCACCTGCAGATAATATATGAATGAAATAAAAGTTCACTTTGATGATTAAGTACACTTTTAAAAAGCACACTTTGAAATAATGGCAAATTAAATTAGTTTTACTTTAAAGTGCATTTTTAACAATCACTAACATACTAAAGCACATGTAACGTACTGCATTTAAACTGTAGTGGGTTATTTGATATTACATTAAAGTTAATATTCAATGCACTTAATGTATTGCAACTTGCATAAATATATTTAAAAGCATATGTATATCTTTATCATAAATGATTGTCGATATGCTCAGCTTTATCAATATTCCAAAGTAATTATGAAATTACATATAAAGATGTACTTCAGTGGGTCATAACATTTATAATAACAAACTATAATACAATTTTTTATTTAATTGTAAATAACATGCAATTAAATGTCCAAAAACTTGAGTTCACGCTTAAGTATATTCTTTTAAAGTATATTATTTCCACAATAACTACAGTTTTTGTTTTTTTTTTAAATAAGAGAACACTACTTTTTCACAAGGGTAAATCTCATAATTTTCAACTGCAATGCAACTATTTTTGACGTACAACCTAACAGCCATGCTAAAAACCAGTTTGACTTAACTGTAGTTTACATATTCTTAAAGGGATAGTTCACCTAAAATCATTCACTCTCCCTCAAGTTGTTCCAAACCATTTCCGGTAACACTTTATGTATGTATTGCATGCATGTATGGTCTCATTAATAATTGTAACCGCAGTTATAATTAGGGTTGGGTACTGAGCACGGTACTTTTAAGGGCACTGACCGAATTACGTCAGTACTACAGAGTACCGATTCACATTATTTAAATTGGTGCCTGAGAACGCATTTGGTTATATAGACCAGTGTCTGTGAATATTAAACCACAAAAAGAGTATTTAAATACGAATCCTGCGTGCTTGCGTGAATGAATGGCGCTGACCCACAGTTTATTTACCTCACACACACACACATAACTGCGAATGACAATCGCGTGTTTCCATCTCATATAAGGACATGAACGCCACTCTGAGAGTCACTTCATCAGCATTTTACCATTTCATTTGAGAAAAACTACCATCATAAACACACAGAAACTTAAAGGTATTTACGGCAATCCGTCAAAATAAAAGTTCAGTTTAACTTGACAAATACACTCACCTAAAGGATTATTAGGAACACCTGTTCAATTTCTCATTAATGCAATTATCTAATCAACCAATCACATGGCAGTTGCTTCAATGCATTTAGGGGTGTGGTCCTGGTCAAGACAATCTCCTGAACTCCAAACTGAATGTCAGAATGGGAACGAAAGGTGATTTAAGCAATTTTGAGCGTGGCATGGTTGTTGGTGCCAGACGGGCCGGTCTGAGTATTTCACAATCTGCTCAGTTACTGGGATTTTCACGCACAACCATTTCTAGGGTTTACAAAGAATGGTGTGAAAAGGGAAAAACATCCAGTATGCGGCAGTCCTGTGGGCGAAAATGCCTTGTTGATGCTAGAGGTCAGAGGAGAATGGTAGAGTCAGAATTTGGCGTAAACAGAATGAGAACATGGATCCATCATGCCTTGTTACCACTGTGCAGGCTAGTGGTGGTGGTGTAATGGTGTGGGGGATGTTTTCTTGGCACACTTTAGGCCCCTTAGTGCCAATTGGGCATCGTTTAAATGCCACGGCCTACCTGAGCATGGTTTCTGACCATGTCCATCCCTTTATGACCACCATGTACCCATTCTCTGATGGCTACTTCCAGCAGGATAATGCACCATGTCACAAAGCTCGAATCATTTCAAATTGGTTTCTTGAACATGACAATGAGTTCACTGTACTAAAATGGCCCCCACAGTCACCAGATCTCAACCCAATAGAGCATCTTTGGGATGTGGTGGAACGGGAGCTTCGTGCCCTGGATGTGCATCCCACAAATCTCCATCAACTGCAAGATGCTCTCCTATCAATATGGGCCAACATTTCTAAAGAATGCTTTCAGCACCTTGTTGAATCAATGCCACGTAGAATTAAGGCAGTTCTGAAGGTGAAAGGGGGTCAAACACAGTATTAGTATGGTGCTCCTAATAATCCTTTAGGTGAGTGTATATTACTGTTGTATAGTAGAATGTAGATACGTCTCAGTGTAATAATAATACTAACTCTAATGTAATAATTACAAAAGCTCATATAAAGTATAAAGCTCAGTTGTGCAGCTTTGTTTGACAAAAAATAAAATTCATTAAATTCATGTTTTATGTCTTCATTTGATTACCAGAAAATACACGGCACAGAATTTGTGGGAAATCTTTTCATGGAAATTTAATTTAATTTTAAATACTAATATGGTTGTTTTTATGAATTCAATTAATTAAGTAGCTAGCAGCCTAATATTTACTGGTAAATATTACAGTGAACAAACATCACAGCTCTGGCATAATGTCAATAACACTTCTATAAATGACTTACAGTTTTTTACAGTTATTGATGTATCCCTAAAGTACGGGAAAAGGTACCATGTACCGGTTAAAATGTGAACAGTACCCAACCCTAGTTATAATACACATTTAGAAAGTATAATGCATTAAAACACAACAAAAACCAAGGAATCTGTGAATATTATAATGCATTTTAACTTTGGTTATAATTACTTATGAAAAGATATGCATTATACCCTTCATTATGAACACCTTCACTCTATCTTGGGTTCATTTTTCTACTCAAATCCTCGAGCCTTTTGAGTCATTTTGTTGGGGGGTTATTTTTTCGTATTTTGGTTACCCATATCCTGGGTCAGACATAACCCAGGTGTTGAGTTATTTATTGCGGATTTTTGGGAGCTCTTCAGGATAGAGCACTGCAGCTCCGTCAAATTGGTGCAGGTCTTCTGTAAAATACAGGTGTGTGTATATTTTATTGTATCTATAAATTCGTTATTTTGCTCTATATCGTTTAATTTTATGCAAAGCAACATACAGGGGCGTGATGTGAGTCACCTACACGAGTCGTGTGTTGGATGCCTTGCATAAAAATTGTAAAGATACGGAATATAAATACATAGGAAGTTAAAATATGTCCTCAGAGCTGTACACTGATTATGGACAGGTTATGGAGTCAGTTACAGCATATTTCGGCTACTAGAGAAACGCAGGGCAGCGGTCTAAAGTTAGAAGTTCCTCCGCTGAACACGATACAAGATCCAGCACCGTTATGGTGGAAAAGGGGACAACAGAGACTGTTTTTCCATACTATGGAAGTCAATGCTATGGAAGCTTGTTTAATGTAAACTCGCAATTGTGAGGAAAAAAATGGTTTTAAATGGTTTTATTGCGTGCATGGCGAAAGCAAGCATCCATACAATGAGGCCCATCAACTGTCTGGTTACCGACATTCTTCAGCAGAAGAAACTCATACAGGGTGAGGCAATTTTTGGGGGAACCTTTAACATCACAGCCTTCAATAAATAGGTTAGCCCTTTTCCATAAAACAATTCAGACTGTATAAAATTTTTTAAAAAAAGACCCGCTCTCAACCTGTTAACAGGGTCATCAGTGCCCAGGCAGAGGCTGCGAGGTGAAGTCGGTGTAATGTTACTCTGGTTAGCGCTCCAGCTCCAGCTGTCAGAGGCGAGGTGGCGTCTCTTCCAGCGGCTGACAGGCCCTGTCTGCAACCAGCAGAGGAAAAAAGCCAGTCAGACTGACACACTGTTTATTCACAAATGACACTGCCGGCAACCGATCGGTGTCACTGCTGTTTTTTCATACTTTCCCCCCTCCAATGAGCCTGTGATGTATCCTTTGTAGGTGCTACAGGAAGGGGAAGAATAATTGAACGTTGACGGCAGCAGACACCGATGTGGAGGGAACGCAGAAGGTGACACGTGGAGGAGTTGTCTAAGCAGGAATGGCGGGGTGATAGTTAGAGGAGAACGGGGTTTAAAAAATGGCTGATTATTGTCGCCGTGACAGGTCCGCGGAGCAAAAAACACACACATGCATGAAAACACGCTGCTCATTTGTATGTGCTTCCTGCCCAAAGTCCCTGCACATTACGTGGGGAGCAAAGCCATAAATAAAACAAATCAGAGAGCGCTGCACTTCCGCTGGCACATGATTGGATGAAGCCTGAAAGGGAAACACAAAGGTTACCACAACTCACTCGGCCATTTGTCTTGTTTGTTGGATCTGCACGGCTTGATTCGGCAAATGAGCGCTGAGGAATCCGGTGGCATCAGCACTTAATCAAGATGCGCCTCGCCATTATAAATCAGTTGAACTACTGACACCTGAACTTTATTCCACGCACACTTTTAAAGGCCATGCGCCACTGCCTCTGCTATTAGGGTGGTGCTGATCCATGGAGCTGCATTGAGGTCAGGACGCGGGCCGATGGAGAACCACTGCATACATCACCTGGGTAACGACAAAAGCAGAACAATAATAAGATGAACCGTATAAAAAAGCTGGAGAAATGCACTATTTCTGAGTGGTTTATGGTTTTAGGACAGCAGCTTTAATTGAGCAGCACGCTTGAGTCTCATACTGACATGGAAGGAGAAATCACTTTGTAGAAATTTCTACATTTGTCCAATTACACCCATGTCAGTTTCCTCCACTGTTAAAATAGTTCCTACAACCCTGGCACGCAGATAAATATGGAAATTAATTCATCTAATAAGAATGCATAAAATAAACAATATACACTCCACCACCACCAATTTGGGTTGGTTTTAACCCAAGGGCTGGGTAAATATAGGACAGAACATGTGTTGGGTTTATTTAACCCAGCATAATGGGTTGATTCCTTTTAACTATAATACTATTTTTCTTTTTCTCTTTTACGTCATACAATACTTAATGTTTACGGATTAACTTAAATCCTATACACATATACATATACATATATATATATATATATATATATATATATATATATATATATATATATATATATATATATATATATATATATATATATGTGTGTGTGTGTGTGTATTATTAATTTTCGACCATACTTTACAGTACAGCATATTTTATATAGTTTAATACATATTGCCTACATTTAAGATCGTTTAATAAATATAAGAAGTACAAATTAAACATTTAGAAGTAATTAAATTGTAAGCGACCAGTCTCTGTTGTCCCGTTTCCACCGTAACGGCGCTGGATCTCGTGCCGGAGATTGCATCGTGTTCAGCGGGGGAACTTCTAACTTTACACCGCGGCCCTGCGTTTCTCTCGTAGCCGAAATATGGTGTGACTTCATAACCTGTCCATAAACAATCAGTGTACCGTTCTGAGAACATATTTTAACATCTTAAGTATTCATATTCGGTATATATTTAATATTTTATATATTTTAAAATAAAATCACTTTTTTCAAACTTTTATCAGGCGTTTCCATCACGTGAAAAGCCCGACGCGACAGTCGTGTAGTGACGCACATCGCGCTTTGCAAAACAAACAAACAAACAAACAAAAAACATATACAACACAATAACGAATGTACATAAAATAAAATTTACACAAACCTGTATTTTACAAAAGAAATCTCTCTCCTGAAGAGGTCGCAAAAACCCGCGATAAATAACTCAACACCTGGGTTGTTACGTCTGACCCAAGATCTGAGTAACACAAAAACTACCCAAACACTAAAAACATAACCTAAAGAAAATGACCCAAAAGGCTCAACCCGGAATTTGGGTAGAAAAAAATAAGCATTTTTTAGAGTGT
The DNA here is from genome assembly GCA_018749465.1 of Paracanthobrama guichenoti. Classification (NCBI taxonomy): domain Eukaryota; kingdom Metazoa; phylum Chordata; class Actinopteri; order Cypriniformes; family Gobionidae; genus Paracanthobrama; species Paracanthobrama guichenoti. The sequence goes on from CM031950.1 coordinate 19,978,865, forward strand.
TGCCTATATTTAAATATAGCCTATTTATATTTTGTATATACATGGGCCACTTAATTAGGTAGCCTACACTAGCTAGTACCGGGTTCGGACCCTCTTTTGCCTTCAGAACTGCTTTCCCTGTTGAAGAAAAAAATAAACAACATATGCTGGTTAGGCATGTTTTGAAGCATGGCAGCTGGTTAAAAAAAAAAAAAAAAAAAAATTAAACAATATGTGGTTCAGACAATAAGTGTGCATATACTATGATTATCACTGTAATAAAATTAAATATGACAACACACAACCCAGTCTCTTTTTGTTAAATGTCAGTTTATGTGTGAACAATAATTAGCCATTATAAACCTATAAGTAAGAATGAAGCTATACAAGAAATAAAGCAAACAATTCAGTCAAACAAAGTCAGCGCTATGCTACAACAGCCTCAAAATATAAAGTTATGAAACTTCACTTTGCCCTCAGCCAAAACGATTTGCCAGGGAACAAATTATAGATTCATGAGACCAAAGATCGCCCGTTAGATCTAAACAAGACAAATTATATCTCATGTTTAACCACTACAGAGACATCAGAGTCAGCGGCAGACGTCAGAAGGTCTAGCCGAGGAAAGGCTGCTCTCGGCGGGGTTAACGAGCACTGAGCGTCCCGTGATCACCTGGATCTCACAACGCCAGATAAAATTAGGTGCTCTCTTTATAAATAAACCACAGATCTGAGCTTTAAACAACTACATTCTCACCTGAAAAAGTCTTAAAACTACATTTTGCGACACATTAACAGTAGTTTTTTTAAATTACACTGGTTTTCTCATCCGCCATTGACGCTTGCTGTTTGGTGTGAGATGCATTCTGGGATGCCTGTCTGTCTCAAGTCCACACAAGTCACCTCTTGATGCATCCTCGATGAAAGAGGCGGATCAAGGACACATCCGCGGATTTGAACTGAACTTGGCTAGATGTGAACTTTGAATTGGAACAGTACTTGGCCAGCGACTGATGACGTTTCACAAGTCCATGAGAACACAAGTACAGACAAGAACGCATATTGAGAAACAGCCCTAGTTTCTTTGGACCAGTTTAGGACCAGCACTTGACTAGCTAAGGACCAGCTCAAACCAGCCGCCATGCTGCAAAAGATACCTAACCAGCATATGCTGGTTTCTTCAGCAGGGTAATTGTTCATGGCACAGATTCAACAAGCTGCTTGAAACATTCCCATGATATCATCACACAGTTTCTGCAGATTTGTCGGCTGCAGATCCATGATGCGAATCTCCCGTTCCAGCACATCGCAACGCTGCTCTATTGGATTGAGATCTGGTGACTGTGGAGGCTGTTTGAGTTTAGAGAACTCACTGTCATGTTCAAGTTTGAGATGATTTGACCTTTAATGCATTTGACCTGCTGGAAGTAGCCATCAGAAGATGGTCCACTATGGTCATAAAGATGTGGACATGGTCAGCAACAATACTCAGGTAAACTGTAGCGTTTAAACGATTCTCAGTTGGTACTAAGAGGCTCAAAGTGTGCCAAGAAAATATATAGCACACTGTTACACCACCAGCAGCCTGAACCACTGATACGAGGAAGAGTGGATCCTTGTTTTCATGTTGTTTACACCAAATTCTGACCCTTCCATCTGAATGTCGCAGCAGAAATCCAGACTCATCAGACGAGGCACTGATTTTCCTATCTTCTTTTGTCCAGTTTTGGTGAAGGGCTTTGGTGAGCCCGTGTAAATTGTAGCCTCTGTTTTCTGTTCTTAGCTGACAGGATTCAAGGTTCCACGTGTTGTGCGTTCAGAAATGCTCTTCTGCAGACCTTGGTTGTGACCAGTGCTTATATCTGTTGCTTTCGATCAGCTGAACCAGTCTGGTCATTCTCCTCTGGCATCAACAAGGCATTTTCAGCCACAGAACTGCCACTCACTGGATATTTTCTCTTTTTCGGGCCATTCTCTGTAAACCCCAGAGATGGATGTGTGTGAAAATCCCATTAGATCATCAGTTTCTGAGATACTCAGACCAGCCCGTCTGGCACCAACAACCATGATATGTTCAAAGTCAATTAAGTCACCTAATGCTCAGCTTGAACTTCAGCAGATCGTCTTGATCATGTCTACATGCCTAAATGCATTGAGTTGCTAATGTTTGCACAGTAACAAGCAGTTGAACAGGTCTACCTAATAAAGGTTCATTCCTCTGCTAAAATCTCATTAATGAGCATGTAAAAACCAGGTTTGATGTTGAACGGCGTATTGTGACGTCCCACGTTAGAACATGCAGAAGGGCGAATGACGTGTGAGAGCTGCAGTCTGCTTTTCACACAAAACTATTGTAAGACTTCAGACGAATTGGAATATAGCACAAGAGTTGTATAGACTACTTTTAGGATACTTTTGGAGCTTGACAGCTAGTGGTACTTTTATTGTATGGAGAGGGAAAAAAACATGCATGAAACAGTCTGCTAAACTTTGTTTCCACAGAAGAAGTTAGGAACAAAATAATGGTGAGCAAATGATGACAGTGTTCTCTTTGGATGAGCTGTTTTTTGAGGTCCAAATTATTAATTTAGTCACTTACTGAAGTATATAATTTCTACAGCACATAATTGCATAAATAATGATAGTTTTCAAACACTCAACCGTCCCCAGTTGGTCGAATAACAGGCTGTCCTGCCACAAATACTTAATCGACTTTGCATATTAAATAATTGCAATATGAGAAAGTATTTTAACATAAAATATTTAGTTATTAGAATGATTTCTGAACGATCATATATGACACTGAAGACTGGAGTAATGATGCTGAAAATTCAGCTTTGATCACAGGAATAAATTACATTTTAAAAAAAAGCTCTTAAATTCTAATAATATGTACTTTTTTACTGTATTTTTTTATCTAAAGAAATGCAGCATTGACTCAAAACATTTGCGCATTTCAATTAATAGTAAAATTCCATTACATTAAATTGAATAATCCTTACACATTTTAATTGAATAATTGATTAAGGATTGTTAATTATTCAATTAAAATGTGTAATGATTATTCAGTTCATTTTGACTTGTACTATGAATTGAAATGCATAAATCTTAACAAAAGGCTTATATAGTGGTTTGTCTGAGGCAAAATCTAAATCTATCTATATATATAAACACACACACACACACACACACACACACACACACACACACACACACACACACACACATTGTTGACTTTGCATATTAAATTGGGATGAGAAAGTATTTTAGCATAAAAAAATACACTGTGACTAAATTTTAAGGTTTTGCTTTCAAAATAACTTATTTTACTTAAAAACTAATGCTTAGTTCC
>CM031950.1:19987195-20029695 GCA_018749465.1 Paracanthobrama guichenoti
AGTTTAGATATTTGTACTAGAAGACACAAATACCAAGTTAGAATTTTATTTTTTTGGTGGGCTACACTGCATGTTGTTCCAAACCTGTGTGACTTTCTTTGTTCTGTGGAACACAGAAGAAAATACTGTTTACCAAACAGCTAAAAATACAACGGAAGTCAATGGGAATCAAACTGTTGAGTTACCAACTTCCTTTTGCGGTGTTCTGCAGAAGAAAGAAGACTTGAGAATGCATTTTTGGGTGAACTATCCCTTAAAAAAAAAAATCAGGTTTCATGAAGGAAATATAAAACTATGATATGGTGTAAGAGCACTCCAAAAATATATATTAAAGGTTAATGATCCAGTAATGCCAACATCAAGCTATTAACTAAACAAATCTAGGCTACCTGCAGGCCAGCGATATATTAGCCACACAAAGCTGAAGATCTCTAAAGCAACTTACTCGACTTCCAGTTGCACCGATATGAATTATGAAAGCATTTACGGTCGACACACACACGGCCGTGTTTATACCGCGTTTCTCGCTGACAGGAAGGAAAACGAGAGCCGTTCTGAGCGGCTTAGAAGCACAAATGTTTTATTACGCCGTCCTGGCAGCGCGGGTTCTTTCGAGGGCTGTAAATGGTTCCCCACGGGCCGGAGCGCTCTGGCAAACCACTGCATTCTTAATTTCTGATACATAATTCTTTTGGAAAAGCATTTGAGCCTGTTTTCTGGAGAGGCACTGTTCTAATAGTGATAAATTATTCTCATAAAGGAGAGCTTTCCTTTTTTCCACCTTGAAATACAGCTGAAGGCGAACGCTGCTGCGGCCCTGAGAGACGTAATGGGACATAATGATCTCAGAAGACACACACATCGGCCCGCATTCTGCTTTCACTGTTTTCTTCACTGGCTATTATTATATATCGCAAAGTTTAGCCGTGACATCCATTCTGTCTGCATAGACTTCATGTCTGATTTTATCAGAGAGAGAAACACTGGAAGCTAAAGGGCTCAGTTATGATTTTTTGCTCAAATCAGCCATTTCTGTTCTTTTTCAGTCACTACTTCTAGGCTGACTTGCATGCGTAAATTACTCTAAAATTGGCATGATCATTTAATATCTAGGCTATTTAATATCTAGGTTTATTATCTATCTTCTCATATCTATGTAGTTTTAGGGATGCACCTTTTGCTGATTATGCACATCAACATATACTGTAATTAAAACATTTTCAACAATTTCCTGTATAATGCAACTTATCATGCAACTCATAAATTACTATAATTCACAGCAGAATGTAACTGATATATCATATGCATTGTGCACTACTGATGTCATCAGTGTGAATAATGTATTACATTTAAATGATACGACACGACATATCAGAATTACAAATGTCAGATTGTGTGTGATTTTTGCTGTTTATATACAAAACGGATCTGTGTGAACACAGAGAAAGAGGAAGCGGTAGAAATCTCAGTGGCCAAGCAAATCCAGTCACTAAAATTAAGAAACAATCTGTCATAAAGCCCATCACAATATCTGTCAGCATATCAGACTAAATGATATTTAGATTCAAAGGAGTGTAAACACTCAATAATAAGTTTAACACAGTCCCCTGATCACAACTGAAACTGTGAGACTGATATTCTATTGTCAGTCAATTACTGATTAGAGGAAACACTAAACGCAAGGCAATTAGGAGGCTCTACATGGACTGATTATATTGGACAAATTGGATTTGTAGTTTGGTAACAATTCCATGCTCATTCAGTGTGAAATTAATGTTGATTACCGTCGGAAGGCCTTGAGAGCATTAACAGCTGACATCTCTGCATAGACTACTGAAATAAAGGAGAATTTGGGAAATTTCACATTCTTTGTGTACATAAAAGGTCAGCAAGATTAATACTTTTAAATCAAGGATGCATTCAATGTTTCTTGAGCAGCAAATCATCATATTAGAATGATTTCTGAAGGATCATGTGACACTGAAGCGGAATGATGCTGAAAATTCAGCTTTGATCACAGGAATAAATAAAAATAAATTCCATGTGTAATAATAATATTTCACAATATTTACTGTTTTTACTGTTTTTAATCAAATAAATTCAGCCTTGCTGAGCAGAAGAGACTTCTTTCAAAAATATTAAAGAGGTCATGAATTGAGAAAACCAAATTTTCTTTGAGCCTTTGACGTATAGAGGTCATCACACTATAAGAATAACTATAATAGTTTCAGAACTGAAAACTTCCTTGTTAGTCCAAAAACAGCTTTTATTGTAACCAAGCCCAGAGAACGATTGTGGAATGTGCCTATAGGTGAAAGCAGAAGAAGATCAACACCTACTTCATCATTGTAACTCTGGCCCCGCCCACTAACAGTGTTAGTGAGATGACGAGGAGAGAAGAGCGAACTAAAAATAACATTACCTTCCAAAGGATCCTAATGTTAGAAATGTGTTTATTTATTTGAATGTCTCAGTCAACAATGTGAACGTCTCAGTTGAGCATTATTTATTTGTATTCGGTACATTTCACTGTGGATTCTTTGGTAAATCAGTCACAATTTTAGTGCAGGCTTTGCAAACAGACTTTTCCGATATGGACTCGACAGTAATGCCACATGTAAGTAACCGTGTTAATTCTAACGCCTGATCTGATATGAAATGATTCATGTCCAGTCAGATGTTCTTTGTCTGTGTGTCAGTAAACTAAACGCTCAGCTTCACATTGTTTCTCTTAGTTGGATGAAAATACTCTGTTATTTAAGCTGTGATTAAATTATATATAGAAAGTGATCAAAGAACACTCCTTTATAATCGCTGGAGCTGTCAATCAAACAGCGCAAGTTGATCGGTGACTGAGTTCTGGACTCTCGCCAAAACTCCTGTAATAATCAACAAATCTCTTATTTACACTGTGTTTGCACTGTTAGTTATAATGAAAGCATTCGTTAGTGTGCAGAAATCGAGTTGAGATGATGAGATCACAGCATTCATCAGCTCAACATGTCTGTGATCGGCTACGACGCTCATCACTGCAACCTTTCATGACACAATCTAAATATAATGCAACAGATCTAAATATAATGCTGTAATCAACACTTTTCACGATTAGTTAACCTTGAGAGATAATTAATAATAATAATTTGTTACATTTATATAGCACTTTTCTAGGCACTCAAAGCGCTTTACATGGAAGGGGGGAATCTCCTCAACCACCACCGATGTGCAGCATCCACCTGGATGATGCAACGGCAGCCATATTGCACCACAATGCCCACCACACACCAGCTGATTGGTGGAGATGAGACAGGGTGATGAAGCCAATCAGTATATGGGGATTATTAAGAGGCCATGATGGACAGAGGCAAATGGGCAAATTTGGCCAGGATGCCGGGGTTACACCCCTACTCTTTATCTAAGGACATCCTGGGATTTTTAATGACCACAGAGAGTCAGGACCTCGGTTTAACGTCTCATCCGAAGGACGGTGCTTGTTACAGTATAGTGTCCCCATCACTATACTGGGGTGTTAGGACCCACACAGACCACAGGGTGAGCGCCCCCTGCTGGCCTCACTAACACCTCTGCCAGCAGCAACCTAGTTTTCCCAGGAGGTCTCCCATCCAGGTACTGACCAGGCTCAGTCCTGCTTAGCTTCAGTGGGAAACCAGTCTTGGGCTACAGGGTGACATGGCTGAGAGACGTAGAAGTAAAAACGTGCTAAAAGTTTTCAAGAGAGTTCCACATGTAATATTTAGCTATTTCATATGAAAAGATGTAAGCCAATCACAGCAGTGGGCCTTTCCACTGAAGTCTCACAGCAGCCAATCACAGCAGTGGGCCTTTCCACTGAAGTCTCACAGCAGACAAGCAACAGAGCTTCCAGCAGAGTGTTCAAATCAGGGGAGGAAAAATGCCTTTTATTTCTAAACAATGACCTTTTTTTAACTATACTAATGTTATAAGTGCATCCCAGGAAACATTATAAAATAATAAAATAATGCAGTTCATGACCCCTTCATTAAATATCTTAAATCTTTGTGTACTATACCACCTTCTATTGAAACTAAGCTGCTGACTTGGCTTGTTCCAAATGTCCAACAACCTTCTGACATCAGACACATGAATACATTAACACACAACGCCACCATTTGCATGTCAATGGCATCAAACAGTCAGAAAGTGGATGGAAAATTATACAAATAGGATTGTTTTGGGTGCAAAAAGCCTTGACCAACGTTATAAGTGGGAATAATAAATACGTGTATGATGTTGAACAAAGACATACTGTGACATAAATTTTTCTCAGTTTACCTAAATTGTGATGAAGAGACTAGTAGAACTGTCTGGTTCGTTACTTGGGAGAAACAGCTTCTGCCTCACTGTTCACCACCACAGCCCTTTTTGTCCTTTGAGACGAGCGTTTCTCAGGGGAAAACAAGAGATTTGAAGAAAGAGAGAAAGAGAGACCTGTCCCCCTGAGAGACTCTGGGGTCTTTGTGATGATCAAAGCAAGGCTCTGTGGTCCTGTGACGGAGCTCCTCTGGGAAAACTCAAGTGATGTTTGGAGGTAAATGGCCACTGGCTCCGTGATGAAAGAGGACAAGTGTGGAAATGGAAATGAAGATGGAGGCATCTGAACATTCACACCCGTCAGCCCCAGCTATGACCTGTGGAGGAGATACAAAAACACAAAAGCAGGAAAACATGGGGACTGAATGATGTTTCAAACATAGATATGTATACGTAGATTGACCGCTGCCGCCATCTTGGAGTGGTCAGCGTGCCGTCACTCACAGTGTTGCAACAACATTGCACAGCTTCTGGTTGTGAAACCGCCTAGATTTAAATTTCTGACAGGGTTTCTACGCAGTTTGGGAAAGTATGACATTTAATTTGAGTAATTTCCAGGTCTGGAAAAGTATGGAAAAAAGAAAGCAGAGAATGGAAAAATATTAGCATTTCCAGACTATTGCCCCATTTAGTTTTCTATAATAGAAAAGCTGATTCTTTACTGATTATCAAACACGACTAAATTAATTCAAGATGCTCTTTCATTATGCAAAACTGCAGGTTATAAGCATTTTGGGTTTCTTCTCACAATGTTCTTAGCACCATCATCTGTCGCTCCATCAGCTCATTTCATGGTGTGGTTTCTCGGCCACCACAGAGTATGCATTAAAGCAGACCTAAGGCCTTGAAATATGATCTACTGCCCCAACGAAAGACAAATTTTGAACACTTTTTTACAGTACCATTCTTTTTTATAGACCCTTGAACTTGGCAAATAGGGCAATGCACACAGCCGTATTGTGCCATCAGCCCATTTCGTGTCATGGTTTCTCTGTTACCACAGAGAATGCCTTAAATTGGACATTAGACCTTGATATTAGAGGTACTACCCTAAAGAAAGCCACATTTTGGACACTTTTTTACAGTACCATTCTTTTTTATAGACCCTTGAACTTTGCAAATAGGGCAATGCACACAGCCGTATTGTGCCATCAGCCCATTTCGTGTCATAGTTTCTCCGCAGCCACAGAGGATGTGTTAAATTAGACATTAGGCCTTGATATTAGAGGTACTATACCCCAAGGAAAACCAAATTTTCAGCAAATACATTTCTAATAATTCATGTGCTTCCATGCTCTCGTTTTCTTCATCGTAAGTTGGCAGTGACACACAAAGGAAATAGGTTATAGTTAACCATTTATCGTATTACATGTTTTTAAACTATATGGTAACTTTTTAATGATGTGTTAGCTGATGGCTTCATTTTGTTGTATCGTGTTAGTTTAGCTAAATCATCTGCTAAAGTCTATTGCAGATATAGATATTCATACTTGTGTCTAACTATGGTTGCAGACGCTCAGTCAACTTGCTCTTGAGGGTTGATGGACCAGCTTTGACCTTTTCAATATGGCGGACGGTTTACGTATAGTGCCCCATAGAAACAGTATATATGGTTTCAACGTTAATTCATGTAAATTAACTATATTTGGCTACTAAAACTCAAATTGTGCTTGATCAGTGGTTTTGTTCAGTAGTGTACTATGAATAACGAGTCTTGTACAACAAAAACAAATTGTTTCAAACTAAATTTTCTCCTAGAGAAAGGATTTTCTCCAAGAAAATCTCCGAGATTTGCTTAGGTGACCATTTTGTAGCTCTAGAAGATTGTTGTTATTGTTAACTAAAACCATTAAAAGTCATTTTTGATAATTAAAATAAAGCTGAAATAAAATATAAATGTTAGGTAACTGAAATAAAATAAGTTGAAGAGCGAAAATTACTAAATAAAAATAAAAATATACTTTAAAAAAACGAATAAAAATGTTAAAAAAAGGAAAAAAGGACATAATAAAATTGCTAAAAATGTAACTAAAATTAACAGTGAAAATATTAAAATAAAAGCTAATTCAAAAATATTAATTAATCCTATAATATTACATAATATTAAAATAACTTAAATGCTCTGGAATTTTACCTGTCTTAGATGTTTCTCCTAAAAGTCCTGTGGAGAAAATAAAAACACACAAATAAATCTATGAAATGAATGTGGATTTGGATTAAATGAGAAATGTTTGAGTTTACAGAGAGATCTCTAACATTTAATTGGCATCTTGGCGAATCTGAGCAGAGTTTGAGACATTGTTGAGATCCCTTGTGAAACACAGGTAAGATTACAGCAATATTTTTCTCAGGAGAAATTTAGCAGACTTAAAGAAAAGTCTTTTGAATATAATCTCATTGCTGCTGTGTAGGAGAAACTATTGAGATATTAAAGAGATTCATGAAGGCTGATGTCAGATAATCGCTCCCGGCTCCGCTCACATCTCTTCTGCTGTGAGATATTTGTATAAAAACACATCCCAATCTGCCGGGTGTGTGTGATGTACGTCCGTCTCGAGAGGAACGGCGCAGTTATGTTGATTTGAATGAAACATGTAGAGTCTTTGTAGCAATTCCCATCATGCTCTTGAGTTACCGTTTCATGTCTGCATGTTACAGTGGTGTTATACGCAGATCGGTTTTTAAAGTCTTCAGACCCATGAGAGACGGAGGATTCTGGGACCTGCATAGGAAATTAAACTGAAAGATATACACCTGCAATACTACAATCAACAGTGAGGCTGCATGGGTGAACACTAGCACAGTACCATGGTAATATTGTAATTTTTTTGAGATCCATCTGTGAAAAGATGGATCTCAAAATCATACCGTCACTGCTGGAGAGGGCTCAAATATGCAGAAGATGCTGGAAAACTGAAGATTGTGCAGGACCTGGAGGATTTTTCTGAAGAACATTGGGCAGTTTAACTGATCAGGACAAACAAGGGACTCATGAATGACCATCACAAAACACCAGGGATCATCCAGGGAATGAAATACAGGATTGAGAATCAATGGTTCATAAACTTTTGAACTGGTCACTTTAATAAATTCAGCTATTTTTTTTTTTGTCTTGTGGACTATATGTAAAAATATTTGATGTAAAATATCTTATTCAGGACAGCACTAAATAAAAAAATAATGCATTTTGTATATGATCTCTTTTATTTTGTTAAAATTATTCATTTTCACAGATTCTGCAAGCGGTTCACATGCTTTTTCTTGCAACTATATATATATATATATATATATATATATATACACACATGAAATGTAATCTAAAATAAGTTTTTCTGTTAGGCTCTTAGAAAGATGAAACGCAGAGGTCTAGATCACATTAGCACAAGCAGACTTATTCATAATGAGCTTAATATCTGATGTTCAGATGTTCACAGGCTTATTAATACATGAAAGAAAAACACTGAAGTCTATAAAACTGACATCAAATTTTAAAGGGATGTACATGGCTTTCCTTTCATCCTCTGCTGACATGACCACCTCTTTTTTTTTTTAATGCAATACCTACAGTCAGAAGCCGCCGCTCATGGGGGTCATTTAAATGCAGCAATATATACAGTGTCTGTTAACATAAACGTCCAGCAGGGTTAGTATGTTGGCTGCGTTTAGTGCAATGCTCGATTCTGCATGTGTGGAAAGTGCTGAATTTGAGATTTCTCACAAATCTCAGGGCTCTGGATGTATTTGAGTAGCAGATACTCCATAACTTAGTGAAATTCTCCAATATCCAAAACCTTCAGAAACAGTTTTATAAATCAGACAATAGGAGATACACAGTGAAAAACAAATATGCCCTATATTTAGAGGTCCAACCTTATGTTTTAGTAATGCATCAGTGGCATCTTGTTAATCAGATCTGACACTTATATTTACATTTGGCAGACGCTTTTATCCAAAGCGACTTACATTGCATTCAAGGTGCATTTACATTTTTACATTTTGTCAGTTCTAGCTTTCCCTGGGAATCGAACCCATGACCTTGACGTTGCTAGCGCCATGCTCTTATTGTTTGAGCTACAGGAAAGCTACAGGAAAGCACTTAATATGTCGCACCTTAAGAGTTGCTAACACAGAATGTGTATAAAAACAGCACTGGAGTGCAAACTTTGTTTAACTTGATACAGTGACTGCGAGATGCTGAAAAACAGAGATGAGATTTATGTCCAGTGATACAGGATCACTGGACTAAAAATAACATTACCTTCCAAAGGATTCGAACACTGCAACCTTTCATGCCATGATCTAAATATAATGCTATAATCAACACTTTTCACATTTGGTTAACCACCTTGAGAACTGTAATAGTTCAAATGTGTGGAACTTTTTTGAGAGAGTTGTGAAGATGTCAGCTAATCACAGCAGTGGGTGTTTACACTGAAGTCTCACAGCAGCCAATCACAGCAGTGGGTGTTTACACTACAGTCTCACAGCAGCCAATCACAGCAGTGGGTGTTTACACTGAAGTCTCACAGCAGCCAATCACAGCAGTGGGCGTTTACACTGAAGTCTCACAGCAGCCAATCACAGCAGTGGGCGTTTACACTGAAGTCTCACAGCAGCCAATCACAGCAGCCAATCACAGCAGTGGGTGTTTAGACTGAAGTCTCACAGCAGCCAATCGCAGCAGTGGGCATTTACACTGAAGTCTCACAGCAGCCAATCACAGCAGTGGGCGTTTACACTGAAGTCTCACAGCAGCCAATCACAGCAGTGGGCGTTTACACTGAATTCTCACAGCAGCCAAACACAGCAGTGGGCGTTTACACTGAAGTCTCACAGCAGCCAATCACAGCGGTGGGCGTTTACACTGAATTCTCACAGCAGCCAAACACAGCAGTGGGCGTTTACACTGAAGTGTCACAGCAGACACGCCCCTTCAAACAGAGCGTTCTAATCAGAGGCTAAAATCAGAGGCTAAAAAATGCCTTTTATTTCTAAATTATGAAAAAAAATGTATGTACATTATAACTGCACCACAGGAAACATGATAAAACAATAAAACAATGCAGTTCATGACCCCTTTAAAAAGTGATGAAATGTTCTGTTTAAATAAGGGATTTGAATCTGTAATATGAATCTGGGGGCTGAGTTACAAGAATCTTCTTTATCATTCTTATCTTAAATTGTTGCATATACATTTTGCATTGATAGTGTTTATCCACGACATTGCTTGCTTGCCTAGGCTTAAAATGTAAGGGCATTAATAATGTTATAATATATAAATATTTCTTTTTGAGTCGACGTTCCTGCATCATTATGAGTTTTCATTGGGATTATACACACTGCCAAATTGTTTAAACTTGATACTCAAATATAGTGAAAGTGGAAGTGGCACTAACGCTGTATTACTCACATTAGTAATTCAGCCTAAAGAGGCAGAACTCCTCTACGCTTCCCCTCAGACTCGCCTGAAACTGGGCCAAGTCAAGGTTACCCGTTAAGCCGGGGAAACTCAAGCCGTGTAGCCCGAGAGCCTATAGTATAAGTAGAGCCATAGGCAGCGAGGTTTTGATCTGGTGAGATATATTCTAGATGCATTAACACAGAGCCGTTGAGAGAGGGGCTTACGACGAGATCTTTAACTCCGAGCTGACAGATGTGCTATATCCTTCTCCATACGCAACACACGGCTGCTCTTGCCAAGTGTAGCTGTAGGTCAGGCCTCTCTCTGTCTCTTTTTGCACTCCTCTCCGTCCTTTTTTCGACGGTTTGGGTTACAATACGTGTGAAGCTCAAGCTGAGCATGAAAGTCATGTTGTGTGAGATGGAAGGTGGCCTCAGGCTTTGGCACTGCGGCTCTAGAACTGCCAAAACCTCCACACCCTCAGTGGGACGATCACAGCACCGACCCGCTGCTGACACGCACACATGACGGCCCTCTCCTTGCTCTCCATCTCCACAACCCTCTGCTAAAAAAATGCTAATGCGGTGAAAAAGTCATCAGGGTAACTTATCTGAGAGGAAGTGCGTTTGATTTCTTCTTTTCCGCACCAATTGAGCTGCTCAAATTCGATATTTGATCTTTTAGACCTTTGCATTCAGTTAGCGTTGCACTTTAACAAGCCTGAGTTATAGTACAATGTGTTTCACAGAGCTGAGAGTGCTTCACTGAACTATTATCTGAAATGTTTAATAAAAAGAAAAATCTTTCTATAGGCTCAGATGTTGTGCATTGATGTGGATGATAATATAGTTATCTTTTTGGGTGTGAAGGGGCCTTAATATCATGCTGTACCTTTAAGGTTGCTCACACAGAATGTGTGTAAAAACAGTACTAGAGTATGGCAAGCCGTTTTGACTTGTATTCATTCCCAGAACATATCAACAATTCAATCAGAAATGTATTCTACTAGTAACAATCAGGAGTTACATTTCCACTAGTAAAAATGTTCATTGTTGATATAGTTACAAAACTAGTGTTGATCAAACTCACAAAGGCAAAGAACTTGGAACAGGAACTTTAATAGACAAACTCAGGAACACTCAAACACACCAGTATACAGGAACGTCGACGGACAAACACTGAGGGCTTAAATACACAGGGTAAACAAGGTGATGACTAGACTAATTAACAAGACACAGCTGGGACAACTGAAATCATAATGACAATGGCGGGAAAACTGAACAAAGGAACAAACTCAAAGACAACCAAAATAAACTAGACATGTAACATAACGCCTCCTCCGAGTAGGCGCGTCCTCGCACCGTAACAGGAACATCTGAGGAAGGAGGGAGGGTGGGGGCTCTGGAGGAGGGCGTGGACACAAACAGGAAAAACAAAGTCCAAAGGAACGAACAATAGTCCATGGGGGCGTGGAAGGAGAGAGGAGCCAGTGGGGAGCCTGGAGCAGGAGCCAGATGGCACAGAGACCAGCCAGGATGAGGCCCCAGGGCAGAGTCGACGGTGGGAGGAGCCATGGAGGAGTCGACTTGGAGGCAGCCGGTGGGACCGAGGACGAAGGTGAAGCTGAGGGGAAGGTGGAGCCAGACGAAACCGAAGGTGTAGGCAGGTCGACGACTGACCAAGGCAGAGCCGGAGAGATGAGGGAGCCCGGAGAAGCCGTATGGTCGAAGGTGTCCGGTGGAGCCGAGGGAGGGAGAAGCCATGGCGTAGCCGAGGTGTCGACGGGCCGCGGTGGAGTGTAGGGCAAAGAGGCTGGCGGTGACGACAGGGACTCCTCAGAGTCGGACGAAACTGCTGGACAGAAAACCAAGGTGAGTCCACACTGCATGTGGGAGGAGCAGAGGGGATGAAGGACAGCAGTGTAGGCAGGGCTGAGGAACTGGCTGACTGAGGAGGTGGGAAAGGGAGGCTGGGTGGGAGTTGAGGACTCAGGAGAAACATGGGGCGCTGGAGAGACAGGGAATACAGGAAGCACTGGAGATACAGGGGGCGCTGGAGACACAGGGGCCGCAGGCACAGGCAACTCGTGCCGGTCGTGGTGGGTGGTGGATGGCTGGTCTCTGGCGGTGGTGGAGTGGGACTGGTACCGCTGTCCTCCTCAGCGGGGCCAATGGTAAAGGGCGAATTGTTATTTACCAGTACCCACTCCACGAAGGCGGTGAAATTCTCCTCAGGACCGCCCGCTGGAACGCAAGCCTTCGACCGCTCGCTCAGGCTGGCATGGTAGAAAACACAGAGCGAGCGGTCTGGGAAGTGCGTCTGCCACGCAAGGTCCAAGAAGTCCAGTGTATGTGCTTCCAGCGGACGGTCTCCCTGCTCCAGGCAGAGCAGATGAACAGTGGGAAGGGACATGGGAAACGGGAAAAAAACTCAAAGAAAAGAGGAAAACGGCACACAAAAATTTTTTTTTCCGTCGATCTGTTACAACACTAGTGTTGATCAAACTCACAAAGGCAAAGGCGAAGGTGAAGGTGAAGGTGAAGGTGAAGGTGAAGGTGAAGGTGAAGGTGAAGGTGAACTTGGAACAGGAACTTTAATAGACAAACTCAGGAACACTCAAACACAGGAACGTCGACGGACAAACACTGAGAGAAACTGAGGGCTTAAATACACAGGGTAAACAAGGTGATGACTAGACTAATTAACAAGACACAGCTGGGACGTCATCACTCACAGAAATATGAATTCTTGATATCAAAATTTTTAATTTCAACTATATAGTAAAAACTATAATTCTTGATATCTGTAATTGTATTTTCACCAGTGAAATGTCACCATAGGCTGCCATTCAAATTCAATTTTTGATATCAAGAATTGATTTCTTACTAGTTGAAATTACAATTGTTACAAGTAAAAATCATGATTTTTATATCAATAATGACTTTGTTACTAAAATATACATTTCTGAAATCAATAACTCAATTTTCACAAGCTGAAATGTTAATTCTTGATATCTGTAATGTGATTGTTACTAGTAAGAAAGTCATTTTAGGTATCAGGAATGCCAAATGTAACATGTTGAAATACATTTACAGATATCAAGAATCAAAACACTAAATTCACATTTAGAAGATATAAGCATTCAAAACTTACAGTCTCTCACTTCCACCAGTAAGGATCAGTGATTTTGATGACATCACTCTGCACTTCAACTTCTTATCAGATTTTCTGTCCAATCAAATGCTCTCTAGAATCTGAAGCACCGCCCACTACATTATAAACAGCCGCTGAAGCTGCGGCTGAAATCGGTCACTTGTTCACACATTTTTTATTTTCTACATGGTGAATGTCACATAGTGCACTATATAGGGGATAGGGAACGATCAGACAGTGCACTACATAGGGGATAGGGAACGATCAGACAGTGCATTATATAGGGGCTAGGGAACAATTCAGACAGTGCACTATATAGGGGATAGGGAACGATTCAGACAGTGCACTATATAGGGGATAGGGAACAATTCAGACAGTGCACTATATAGGGGATAGGGAACGATTCAGACAGTGCACTATATAGGGGATAGGGAACAATTCAGACAGTGCATTATATAGGGGATAGGAACGATTCAGACTGTGCACTATATAGGGATAGGGAACAATTCAGACAGTGCATTATATAGGGATAGGGAACAATTCAGACAGTGCACTATATAGGGGATAGGGAACGATTCAGACAGTGCACTATATAGGGGATAGGGAACGATCAGACAGTGCACTATATAGGGATAGGGAACAATTCAGCAGTGCACTATATAGGGGATAGGGAACGATTCAGACTGTGCACTATATAGGGGATAGGGAACGATTCAGACAGTGCATTATATTGAGGCTAGGGAACAATTCAGACAGTGCACTATATAGGGGATAGGGAACGATTCAGACAGTGCATTATATAAGGGATAGGGAACGATCAGACAGTGCACTATATAGGGGATAGGGAACAATTCAGACAGTGCACTATATAGGGGATAGGGAACGATTCAGACAGTGCACTATATAGGGGATAGGGAATGATTCAGACTGTGCATTATATAGGGAATAGGGAACGATCAGACAGTGCACTATATAGGGGATAGGGAATGATTCAGACTGTGCATTATATAGGGGATAGGGAATGATTCAGACAGTGCACTATATAGGGGATAGGGAATGATTCAGACTGTGCATTATATAGGGGATAGGGAATGATTCAGACAGTGCACTATATAGGGGATAGGGAATGATTCAGACTGTGCACTATATAGGGGATAGGGAATGATTCAGACTGTGCATTATATAGGGAATAGGGAACAATTCAGACAGTGTAAATATGCTTTCCATTAGTGTTGTAGTACTCAAGACTGGTCTTGGTCTCTTAAAACCATTTTTTGAAGGTCTTGGTCTTGTCTTGGTCTCAGACTTAAAGGACTCTGTACTTTATCTCAAGATCAGTCAAGACCACAACTGCAAGGATATCACTAAACTGCCGGTGCATTGTCTGATTTAACATCATTAATGTGATTTGATGTAAATCTTTCTGCTTAAAATGCAATCAATAACTTATTTATAATGTGATTTCTTATGTTACTGTGCTGCTGGGTTCAAAATCAGTGCAGCATTGTCTCAAAAATGCCCAAAATTAAAATGAGATTTAGATTCAAATTAGATTTTGTTTTGCATATAACATAGAATATAATTAAGCGATATCACAAGAGCAAGAGAGCTGTGTTCATGAATATAAGTGTGATTGCAAATGATATTGATTAGCGTCTGAAAATATGTTGGTTACCCACTATTTCTGTGGATGAAGACCCACTGCAGTGGTGGAAAGATAATGAGGAGGAGTTTCCAAGGTTGGCAAAACTGGCACAAAAGATCCACACCAGTGTTGCTTCAGAAAGACTTTTCAGTTCTTTAGGAAACATTCAGACAGTGTTTCGCTCCAGTTTGAAACCAGATAAACTTAACATGCTCGTCTTCCTTCACAAACAATTGCTATAGATTGAGAACGCAAGAAGTAGAAATGCATGTGCCTTGTGTTTATCAATATTCTTATGTTTGTTGGGTAAAAAGGAAAGACGAAATAAAATAAAAATGTATTTGACTGATAACTTTTTTTCCCTTAAGCTTTCTATAGATATCATGATTCAAGATTCAAGATTCAAGAGTTTTATTTGTCACATACACAGTTATATACAGAATATACAACCGGCAGTGAAATGTGAACAGGTCCGCTCCATGGACAGTGCAAATTCACAGTTAAAAACACAAGGAAGAAATTATAATAGAAATAGGATATAAAAAAAAGTACTCTCTCTATATATATATATATGTCTATATCTGTAGAATTATAAATAATCAAGTCAAGAGAAAAAAAAAAGGTAACAAATAAGGATAAAGTGGAATAAAATAATTGAAGTAGACTTTGCAGTGAGTAAACTGTAGACTTATAAATATGTGGTTAACAAATGTATAAGAGTATAATGTGCAAACAGGTTTATGACAGGTTGTTACACAGTAACAACGAGAACAGAAAGTGCAGTGCAGTGTCAGTGTATCGATGTTTATCCTGACGTGAAGTCACGTGATGTTAAGTGACTGAGTTCAGGAGTCTGATGGCCTGGGGGAAGAAGCTCCTCCTGAGTCTCTCAGTTTTGGCCATCAGGCTTCGGAAGCGCTTACCAGATGGCAGCAGCGTGAAATGAGGGTTTGCAGGGTGATTAGAGTCCTTGATGATCTTGGTAGCTCTACCTTTGCAGCGATATATCGATATCGTGAATTATTTTGGCCACAATAACCTTGGTGTGAAAAATCTAACATCATGACAGCCCTAATTTATACAAACTTTAAACTGTGTCTTTGCTAATTCGGCAACGTTTCGTTATTAAATGAATCAGCTTAGATGAATTTAAGGAATGCTGGTCTGGTCTTGGTCTTGACTTGGTCTTGACTACAACACTTCTTTCCATTGGAGTGAATGAAGTCTGGTTTCACGTTAGTGTCAAGCAAACAACCGCAGCTCCAGTCCAGAGACATGATAGCACAGAGTGGATCATGTTATCGAGTCACCGCAGACCACAAAATGTATCGGACCCATTTAAGGCCTGCACAGAAGGATGTATTATAAAGCGATATGGAGGAGATTAGGAGGAAACTGCGGCGTTGCCGAGCTCAACGGCTCTGGACGAGCTGTGATAAACGAGACGCTATTGGCTATTTTTAAAAAAGGGGAGGAGCTGTTCAATATGTCCCGCCCTGTCTTCCTATTTCAGTGGAAATTACATCACCACATTGAATAATGCGGAGCGTTTTTAAGGCACTACGGTGGCCTTTGAGATGTGTTTTGGTCGATCGGATCACAAGTCAACGATGCTAAATACAGGTGTAAACAGCTTTGGGCTTGTCCACTTTCGAACACTTCCAGATGTAGTGGAAAACACATTCGACCGGATTGCTTTCATAGTGTAAACGCTCATGTGGTCAAATGTGTTCAAACAGCCACAAAAGAACCCCTACTCTCCGCTGACTGACCTAATGCTTAAATATTATGGGAAGCGCACTAGCCAGATGGGATTTAAAATTTGTCGGCTGAAGACCCATGTTTTGTCTGTCCTCATTCCTGATTTCTATCACACACTCACAGCGTCCGGCTGGTCTTGTGTCTGTCAGAGCAGAAACTAAAGCTGATGCTCTCCGTGTGTTTTCCATCATCTCCGGTCATGTTCATATGTAAATTGCTTGAGCTTATTTCATCCATTAAATCAAAAGATCTGAAAAGCCCAAACAAAGAAATCAGGACAGAAGTGTTTGAAAGTGGACACAAGAGATGGATTAAAACACCAGGTGTAAACGGGAATGTGTCTCCCTCGACTACTTGTGATCCGATCAAGCAAAACGCATCTTAATACCAGGTGTAAACACTGAACAGGGCCTTATAATTTTGCTTTCATTAAACATTGCACTTAAACAAGCCCGAGTTATTGCATGCTCCGACGTGCACATGCTACTAAAACTGAGCAACGTGGTAATTTTTGTGAGAATTAAACAGCAAGCGAAAGCCTCTCTTCCACCCACAACCTGTGGGAAGGCCAATCCGGGGCTATTGTTGGCCGTCGTCCTATCATTAGCACTAACCTTGAGTCCTGGCTGCGAGCTGTAATCTGAACAGAGTCATGCGGGAGTCAGAGGCTGCCTGCAGTGAATTATTAATGAACAGCATCAGGTCGCTCTCCCTTCCTGCTCTTCAGGAAACTGGGTGCTGCTTTAGGCATCCAGGGCTACACACACACACACACACACACACACACACACACACACACCTATCAAGGTAAAACGGATCATCCGACTCTGGCTTAGTTAACCAAATTACAATCGATATGCGGATTTGATTCATCCGACCCTCCTACTCGTGAAGCATTAAACAATATAAAAGAATAATAAATGCCGCAGAAGTAGAACAGTCTAATACGTGTTCGTTAAGATGAGCTCCATCAGC
The DNA here is from genome assembly GCA_018749465.1 of Paracanthobrama guichenoti. Classification (NCBI taxonomy): domain Eukaryota; kingdom Metazoa; phylum Chordata; class Actinopteri; order Cypriniformes; family Gobionidae; genus Paracanthobrama; species Paracanthobrama guichenoti. The sequence continues at coordinate 20,004,481 of CM031950.1, forward strand.
TCAGACGCTTGGGACGATCTGTCGGCTGTCGAAACGCAACTAATGAGAAAGACATTGTGAGGTGGTGCAGTTATAATGAGAAATAACAAGAAAGAGGCTGAATTGTAGCCAGAGATCTTGAATTATGTGAAATTAAGATAAATGTGGAGGATTATTAAAGCAGATGATCTCTTATATCATACAGTGAACTGACCGACTCTGAAGAACTTGAGGAACTCATGGTACTAAACAGTAAAGAGACCATAAAGATCATCACATACCTTCAGATGAAGATTCTGTCAGGATGACCTGTTGAATATACATGTAGTAAAAATAAAATCAACAGAAAATGAATACAGCTTTAGAATGGCAGAGAAAAACATTGTTTATGCCTGAATAATTCAAAGTTTAAAAATGAGTTTCCCTTTTTGTCAGTGGCCTTGGTTATTATTCAAAATATTATTCAATAAAGATGTCTATACTGCTTTGCTACTCACGAAACATATTATCAGAGTTGAAAACAGTAAAAAAAAAAAAAAGTGACACATAGCGTGCATTTGGAATAGAAATCTTTTGTAACATTATAAATGTCTTTACTGTAGCTTTTGATCAACTTCCTTGCTGAATAAAAATCATGAAAATCTTAATTATTCCAAACAATCAATCAGTCAGTCAGTCAGTCAGTCAGTCAGTCAGTCAGTCGTCTGTCTGTCTGTCTGTCTATCTATCTTTTTTTTAAATGTTTTTAAAGGCAGTCTCTAAATCTCACCAAGGCTGCATCAAAAATACAGCAATAACAGTAATATTGTGAAATATTATTACAATTTAATTTAACTGGTTTCTGTTGTTATATATGTTAAAGTGTAATTTATTCCTGTGATCAAAGCTGAATTATCATCATTCCTCCAGTCTTCAGTGTCACATGATCCTTCAGAAATCATTCTGATATGATGTCTTATTGTTGTCAATGTACTTGTTATTTTTTCCTTTGGAAATCATAATTATTTTTATTATTTTAGCACATTCAATTATAAAAAGACAGTAAATACTGTACATTTATGATATTAATAAATATTACAAAAAGTTATATTTATAATAAATGCTGTTCTTTTGAACTTACTATTCATCAAAGAATCCTGGAAAAAAAAATACAGCTTTCACACAAACTGTTTTCAACATTGCGACACTGAAGACTGGAGGAATGATGATAAATTCAGCTTTGATCACATGAATAAATTACATTTTCCAATATATTCACATAGAAAACATTTAATTTAAATTGTAATAATATTTCACAATATTACTGATTTTACTGTATTTTTGATCAAATAAATGCAGCCTTGGTGAGCAGAAGATACTCTTTCAAAAACATAAAAAAAAAAAAACTTCTTATTTCCACATATTTAATAATTACACACACACACACACACACACGCACACACACGCACGCACACACGCACACACGCACACAGAGAGAGAAAATCAATGACTGCTAAATGGACAGACAGACTGATTTTTTATATATATATAAATGGTCTTGGACTCTTGCGGCAGCAGATGTCAGTATCAGCAGCAGTTGCTGTAAGGGTCTGTAAGGGCTGTGCCACATTTTCATCTCTACATACTAGCCACACTTTTTTAAATGTCTGCAGTATCACAGATCGCCTGCCACAAACACTCGCATGAATGTTTGACAGATGACAAATGTTTCTGTTTGCTATCAGAACACGGCTCTGGTGCTGTACGGGTAATACTGACAGACATTAGGAGCAGCAGGAGCACCTGCTGATTTAAATACAGGAAATGCTCAGGGCTCAATTACCGTCTCCTCCAGACAGCAGGTGGCATAATTGAACGAGACACCAGAAAGGTGTGTGTGTGTGTGTGTGTGTGTGTGTGTGTCTGTGTCTGTGAGTGTGTGTGTGTCTGTGAGTGTGTCTGTGAGTGTGTGTGTGTGTGTGTGTGTGTGTGTGTGTGTGTGTGTGTGTGTGTGTGTGTGTGTGTGTGTGTGTGTGTGTGTGTGTGTGTGTGTGTGTGTGTGTGTGTGTGTGTGTGTGTGTGCGTTTTGACACACACACATTGTAAGACATTTCATAGATTGCCATTACTGTTGCAAACTGTATTATTACTGTGCATCTGACAGATAAAGTTTGGATTGATTGACATTAAAGTCCCAAGTGCCTTGAAATGCACAGCATTATTCATTGTGTTGACGTAATTTCCACTGAAACAGGGAGACAGGGCGGGGCATATCGAACAGACCCTCCCCTTTTTTTAAACAGCCAATAACGTTTAGTTTATATCACAGCTCGTCCAGAGCTGTTGAGTTCGGTAAAGCTGCAGTTTCCTCCTAGTTTCTGTGCAGAACTCAATGGATCTGATACGTTTTCTGGTCTGTGACTAGATCACATGATCCACTCTGTGTTATTGTGTCTCTAGACCGGAGCTGACACTGACGTGAAACCAGACTTAATTCGCCTCAATGGAAAGCACATTTACACTGTCTGATCATTCCCTATCTCCTATATAGTGCAGTCTGATCGTTCCCTATCCCCTATATAGTGCACTGTCTGATCATTCCCTATCTCCTATATAGTGCCGTCTGACCGTTCCCTATCCCCTATATAGTGCACTGTCTGATCGTTCCCTATCCCCTATATAGTGCTCTGTCTGATTGTTCCCTATCCCCTATATAGTGCACTGTCTGATCGTTCCCTATCCCCTATATAGTTCACTGTCTAAATCATTCCCTATCCCCTATATAGTGCACTGTCTGAATCGTTCCCTATCCCCTATATAGTTCACTGTCTGATCGTTCCCTATCCCCTATATAGTGCACTGTCTGAATCGTTCCCTATCCCCTATATAGTTCACTGTCCGATCGTTCTCTATCCCCTATATAGTGCACTGTCTGAATCATTCCCTATCCCCTATATAGTGGACTGTCTGATCGTTCCCTATCCCCTATATAGTGCACTGTTTGATCGTTCCCTATCCCCTATAGACCGATTTCAGCCGCAGCTTCAGCGGCTGTTTATAATGTAGTGGGCGGGGCTTCAGATTCTAGAGAGCATTTGATTGGACAGAAAATCTGATGAGAGGCTGAAGTGCAGAGTGATGTCATCAAAGTCATTGATCCTTACTGGTGGAAGTGAGAGACTGTAAGTTTTGAATGCTTATATCTTCTAAATGTGAATTTTGTCATTATTTTAAAGCCACAATATGTAATTTTTCACCACTAGAGGTCGCTTATTCAAAACAAAGGCGTGTCTTGATGACGCCTGGATTTCGCTGAGCTTTTATTCTGCCACAGACGCTGCTTCCATTTCTACCGGTCATGTGTATGTGGGGTAACGCAGCGCTGTTTCATCATATTAGACTCATTTGAGTGTGTTAAAGTGATGTTATAATGCTACTCTTTGCGTTTGCTCTGCGCTACTATGAGACACTTGTTCACACTGCAGTGAGCGAGATCATATTAGGCATGGTAAAACATGGTACTCACAGTAAATCATGAAACGAGATTTAAACAAGACTAACTGAGCTGTATAACAATGATTAGTTTCCTGTCCATGAATGATCCAAACAGTTGCTCACCTGTCTAATAAAACACATCATATATTAAAGCGCCTTTGGTGTTTTATTGTGTAGAAACCATGGAAATCGAGGGTAACGGCAGGTATGATGTCATTGATGGATGACAGTCCGTGTCCTGTTAAAATTGCTTATTTCTCTTTGTTTAAACATTCTTGGAAACATTTGGGATAATGCAAGTACACAAGTCAACAAAATATATAACGCTGTTCTAGTGGTTTTTGGATATTTTAATCCAAAAATCTTACATATTGTGCCTTTAAAGCTTACAGATATCAGAATGGCAAACATATTCATTCTAAAAGCCAAAGAACTTCATTCCATGGGGACTTTAAAGATTAAGATTATCCACATCAGCCACACAAAAACCCAACAGGTCAAACACAAAGCTAAATTTAAATACATACTGAAAACACAACAGTGTGGAAGAATTAAGATTTTTATGCTCACCAAGGAATTGATTTGATCATAACAGTAAAACAGTAATTCTATGAAATATTATTAAAGCTGTTTTTAGGAATTCATTTACTCGCCCTCATGTCATTCCAAACCGGTTTGAATATTCCATCTGCAGAAAAAGAAACATTGGGGTGACACTGGGGTGAGTAAATGATGACAGGATCTTCATTTTCAAGTGAACCACTGCTCAGATCAGGTACAGAAGCAGCTTTTTAAGTTACAACTGCATACTTTCATTTTAACAGCCTACAAAGTCCTTCAATAGATGTACTGCAGTAAGTCACATTTGTAGAAAAGTCATTTTTAGTTCAAGTACTTGTGTCTCCCTGCATTCCTCAGTGTGTGTGTGACAGGCTGTGTGATTAGATAAGTCTTGCATGAGCTGCTTTAAGCTCAGTCACTGGACCCGTCCGTATCCTCTGAGCCGGCCTGTGCCCTCTGAGGCTGCTTACATCCTACCAGCCTTCTCCAGCTCCTGACCAGCATACCAAATCTCTCACACACACACACACACACACACACACACACACACACACACACACACACACACACACACACACACACACACACACACAGGATATTTGTCCTTAATAACTGACAAAACTAAGTGGCATGTTAGAACAAACTCTACAGACCTTCACACCGCACCGTCATGTACCATAGAGGAGGTGTCCACCAACCGAGGCTCCGGTTCGGCTCTGAAATCAAACATTATGTCAACATGAAATGGCATTTGCTACCCATTTTACTTCCATAATGTGATGCATTTCTAATTCACCACAGTACTAAACCAAAAAATAATATTTGTGTTAAACAAAAAGACAATATTATTTTACTGTCATGCATTAAAATTTGAGTATTATTAAAATGTAAAAGTACATCAATAATGATGATCTTAATGACCTTGCACTGTAAGCAGGGCCTGAAATGAATGAGAGTAACTGGTGAGTATATGAAACGGTGCCAGACGGTTGGTAACATTTAATTCTAACAATGCAACGTGAACAAACCTGAACAACGACAGGTCAGTGCTGATAAAAATTCTCTTTTTGATTTACTTACAAACTACTTTTTCTGTCTGTTGAAAGAAAATGTGCACATAAAGTAAACTTTTTTCAGCATTTCTCTAGTCATTTTTATTGCAATACTTTTTACTCATAGAACATGCTTTTAAAGTGTATGCTTTACTTACATCTAAGTCAATATCACAATAGATATTGTGTAGACACCATATCTACATAACAGAAGCAATGCAGCTTTTTTCCAAACACAGAAACCTGCGCTAAAAACAACCCAATTTGGGTTGAAAAATGGACAAACCCAGCGATTGGCTTGTTTTAACCCAACAGTTTGGTTAAATGTTTGCCCAACATGCTGGGTAGTGAATAATAATTAAACAATAAACATTTATTAAACAGCTTATTAATAAATGTTAAATTTTGGTTTCATTTTAAGCCAGCCAGCCAAAAATAATTTTCAATAACCTAACAATAGTTGGGTTAAATAAAACTGCCAAACATTTAACACAACTGCTGGGTTAAATCAACCCAATCGCTGGGTTTGTCTATTTTCAACCCAACTTGGGTTGTTTTTAACGCAGCATTTTTTTTAGAGCGTACACAGTGACGGAAACATTCGATAGGTAGTTTTTGAGTAGAAAATTAACTCCAAATGTCACAAAATGGCAAGTTATTAAACCTAACAACAAAAGCAATGATAAAACAATAGAAAATAGACAGAAATCAACCTTATTAATTATTCATGCACCAGTGATGGGAACAGTATCAGAAAAGCTGAGCAGTTTTACTCAATTTTATTATTATATATATATATATATATATATATATATATATATATATATATATATATATATATATATATATATATATATATATATATATATGTTTTTTATGAGTTCTTGCCTGAACTAACTTTAGCATGTAGAAATGATATTAGTTTTCTGTAGTATTCACTTCACCACAGAATCATTTTTTTAATCAGTGTATTAGGCCTGCCTGAAAAGCCCTGTTTATTTCATTCATATAGAATTGTGAATTTTCACTTTTAAATATGTGTAAATATTTTTGGCCAGTAAATTCTTAAGTCTCCGGCCATTGGCAGGTGTGGCAAAAAAAATTGTTTTAGGCCCTGACTGTAAGTATCACAACAAAGTATTTAGAAATATGGTACTATACAGATGGTATAGAATTTCTCCTTTTGAACAGACAATGAATAAACTAATACAATTCATTTTAAAGTGCATGGTATTAAATAAATACACTTTAAAAAATGCTGCGTTAAAACAACCCAAGTTGGGTTGAAAATGGACTAACCCAGCGACTGGGTTAAAACAACCCAATGGTTGGGTTTTGTTTGCTTAAAACAACCCAGTCGCTGGGTTAAAACAACCCAATCACTGGGTTAGTCCATTTTCAACCCAACTTGGGTTGTTTTAACGCAGCATTCTTTAGAGTGTACTGTAAACACATCATATACTTTCTTTTAGATACAACCTAAAATACAAGAAAATTCCTAAAAATATTAAATTAAAAACTATACATTTTTTAAAAAGAAAAAATCTTGGTTTTTTTTTTTTTCAGAAAGACTGACAGTAAAGACATTTATAAAGATTTCTAAAGAATCCTGAGAAAAAATGTATCCTGGTTTTCACAGTTTTCAATACTGATAATACTCATAAATGTGTGTTGAGCATCAGATCCTCATATGAGAGTGATTCCTGAAGGATCATGTGACACTGGAGACTGGAGGAATGATGATAAATTCAGCTTTGATCACAGGAATACATCACACTTTAACATATATTCACATAGAAAACATTTCATTTATATTATAAATATATCTCACAATTCTGAACATAAAATAATTTTAGAGGTGAAATAAACTGTTATTTTAATGAAAGATTATAAAAGACAAACATTTTACTTCATTTTGAATGATGTGCACTGATGAATTCTTCACAAGGAGACCAGGAACAAGATTTATGAATCAAGTAAATAGAGTCCATTTTGATTTCATTTGACTTCTCACTGAAGGTAAACACAAAATGATTTATTAAAGTGATATAGGCTTTTGCCCACACTGGATTCATGTTGCAAACATGCAGTAAAACTCTCCCCCACAGTTGAATCGCTTCCATTGTGTACTCAGACTGTGTAAACTGCAGCAAAGTCTCTGCTGTTAGTGTGTACAATAAAAAAAATTGCTGCATGCACAACAATACGAACAATAGCGCAGGACGGCGTATGTGTTTGCTCAGCATATTAAGATGATGCTGCTTTAGAAGCAGAGCACACAATACTTTAATCACATGTACACTTAAACAAAAGGAACGGAGGAACGAGCAAGACTTTAATTGGGTGTTTACGTGGTTCAGACTCTGAATTAGTAATGTATGGAGACAGTAGTAATAATCATGGTAAGAATTACACTCCTCTGAGGTTAAGAGACGGCAAAGAAATTAATGAATAAACCAAGCAAACGCTTAAACAAAAACAGCTATTAAAGCGGTATTTCATTTCATCCAACAACAACACAAAAAAAAAGATTAATTTACTCACCTTGCAAAACCTGCATGACTTTCTTTATTCTGTGAAATGCTGTGAAAAGATCTTTTGAGAAATATATGTTTGTCCATATAAAATATAAATATGAAAGTCAAGTGTTCATGTGCTTCAAAATATTTCACAGAAGAAAGCAAGTCATACAGGCTAAATAAATGATTATAGAAGGTTGCATTCTTGCAAACGCATGAGTGCATTAAAATCAAGGTTATTAGTGTTTGCAATTCAATTTCATGATTTTACTGCAAATACGAATGCCTCAAGTGGACGGCGTGTTAACGGCATGCATGTGGGGATTCGCCGCTGGGACGGATGCTGTCACCACGGCCCATTTTTCACTGGATCATCAAAAAAAGTATCAGAACCTTTGTCGGCAAAAGACAAGCTTGCACCGTCATCAGATTTGTTGCTATGCGAATGAGTCTTTGTTCACACGGGCTCCATTTTGCTTATTCTTTCAAAACATCCCGGATACACAAGAGAGAGACGGAGAGAGCGGGAAAGAAGGCGGTTTACGCTACACACCAGAAAGCGTTTGCTGATTTGACAAGCTCCTACATACGCAGAGAGCTTGTTCAAATTAAGCTCCGGCTGTTTATCATCCCTCAAGCGGCGGATCATCAGAAAGCATTTACCTTCAATGAGTATTCTTAGCAGCGTCTTTCTGTTTGCATGTGATTCCCGTAGGGACAGCGTCTGCATGTATCAGAATAGCATGTAACAGTGTCTTGTTTATTGTAGTTGGACAGTCGACGGAGGTGCAAATGAAAACAGGCGGCCCTGAGCTACTCCGAAAATCATTTCAACCTTTTGAATCAACCCCTCAATTTAGCAAATTAAGGCTCTCAGCCAAAGCGAGCCCTGTAAATGTATTCGCTGGTAATGTGCCAATGCAGCTCAGGGAATTAACTTAATCATCTCCTTCATTTACAAAGCCGAGAGGGCAATTACTGCAGTATAGACGGGTGGTTGAAGCAATAAAGCCACGGATCATTCTGCTATCACTCATTTTAAACTGTGTGGCAATTTGCAAAGCATTAATTACACTTTGGTAAGTGAGCAATTAGTCCAATCGGTCTGTTGTAGGGATGAGCTCTCCTCCTGCATTTGTCCCTGTGTTTTCAGCAGGACAAATCATTTTTGTAGGTAGTATGTGGTTAAAGAGAGAGTGTGTAAATACACATTCTTTTATCACAGTTCAATATGCAAGGAAAACTATAGGTTGATGAGTGTGGTGTAATATACACTATATTGCCAAAAGTTTTGGGACGCCTGCCTTTACATGCACATGAACTTTAATGACATCCCATTCTTAATCCGTAGGGTTTAATATGGAGTTGGCCCATCCTTTGCAGCTATAACAGCTTCAACTCTTCTGGGAAGGCTTTCCACAAGGTTTAGGAGTGTGTTTATGGGAATTGTGACCATTCTTCTAGAAGCACCATTCTTCTGATGTTGGACGAGAAGGCCTGGCTCGCAGTCTCCGCTCTAATTCATCCCAAAGGTGATCTATTGGGTTGAGGTCAGGACTCAAGTTCCTCCACACCAAACTTGCTCATCCATGTCTTGTTGGAAGAGGAAGGGGCCATCCCCAAACTGTTACCACAAAGTTGGGAGCATGAAATTGTCCAAAATGTCTTGGTATGCTGAAGCATTAAGAGTTCCTTTCACTGGAACTAAGGGGCCAAGCTCAACCCCTGAAAAACAACCCCACACCATAATCCCCCCTCCACCAAATGTAACACTTGGCACAATGCAGTCAGGCAAGTACCGTTCTCCTGGCAACCGCCAAACCCAGACTCGTCCATTTGATTGCCAGACAGAGAAGCGTGATTGGTCACTCCAGAGAACACGTCTCCACTGCAGAAAGTTGGTGACTTCTGCGCACTGTGACCCTCAGCATGCGCTGACCCCGCTCTGTGATGTTACGTGGCCTACCACTTCATGGCCGAGTTACTGTTGTTCCCAATTGCTTCCACTTTGTTATAATCCCACTAACAGTTGAGCGTGGAATATTTAGTAGTGAGGAAATTTCAGGAATGGATTTATTGCACAGGCGGCAACCTATCACGGTACCACGCTTGAGTTCACTGAGCTCCTGAGGGGGACCCATTCTTTCACAAATGTGTGTAGAAGCGTCTGCATGTCTAGTGCTTGATTTATACACCTGTGGCCATGAAGTGATTGAACACCTGAATTCAGTGATTTGGAGGGGTGTCCCAATACTTTTGGCAATATAGTGTATGTCAGATCATCTGCACCTAAATTGCATGCAAGAACAAAACAAAATGACGCTAGATGATGGTAACTTTGGATCAACATACAAAAATATTATATCAAATATTATCCTTATATTGTAATCATTGCCTAATGTGCTCATTATGCCTGCATAACTGAATAATGATGTTTACTAACATGTCTTATTACTGCCATATGGACAATAATTCCTGATTGTAACGTCAAAACAAAATCTAATGTGAAAGGCGCTATAGAAATAAACTGAACTGAACTGAAAGCAAGCTGTGGATCTAAGTTATTAGTCAGAATACAGTGCATTATGGATCAGATTTTATGATGTTTAGTCAAAGGTCTGGCTATGTGAGTGAAAACAGGAGATCTATAGTACCTGGAAAGAGCTGTGTGGTAGCATTCCCATTCATCTCAACGATCAATGACAGTCGTTTGACTGGAAAAATGCAAGTATGTCAGTGGAAGTATGCCATCTCTGCACTGGAAAAAGTCACACAGGGAAAAACAAGTCAATTACACTTTTAAGAGTCTACAAAAAGCACCAGGCACACTATAATTAATAAAATCAAATTAAATGTAACATAATACAATGTAATTTAATTTACTAATATCCTGGCATCCATGTCATCATCATGTCATCCAAGTCGCTACCCAGTCATCATCTGTCTCTTTGTCAGTGTGTGTGTGTGTGTGTGTGTGTGTGTGTATGTCCAGCAAACCTGTAAGACAAGCTCAACATTACGACCAAGTCAACCAGTACCTCTTCACTAATAAACATACCTGTTTGAACTGATCCATCTGTCTCTCATCATTATGCCTAAGCCTGTATATGACAATATTGTAAGCATTGTATTATATTAATATTAAAAATAAATGTAAATAATATTTTATATAATATTTTTCACCACACAGAACGGTCTGTAAAGCTTTCTAGACAGACCATATTTGTACACTCTAAAAAATGCCAGTCCATTTTCAACCCAACTTTGGTTGTTTTTAACCCAGCATTTTTTAGAGTGTAGGAAAAACAGCAATATTACAGAGTTAGAGCTTGAAATGAAGACACTTTGTAATGCCGAACTACATTAAGCACACATATGTTAATCACTGTATCTTCTGTCGCAGTTGCTCTGGTCATGTCAACCGTGGAAATAAAAAAAAATGTAACCTAACTGGTTGTGTTGTTATATAAATAACCCAATAAACGTTTGAAATAACCCAACAAAGTGACCCTATGTTTAACCCAGTTATTGGGTTCCATAAACCCAATTTTTTTTTTATTATGTAAAAGTTGTTAGTACATGCTTCTGAAAAAAACATAAATCAGTGAGAATTAGGGCCAGATTTACTAAACAAGACAAACTGGCATGAAAGTGCAATTTTCAAAAAAACTACTGACTGACCGACCATGACAATCTACCAAGAGCGGCGCAAATTAGCATTTGGTTTTAAGATGTGTTTTTTTGGGTGGTAAATAATGGTGCAAACACCAGTAAACTGATGAGCGCAAACCTTAGTAAATCACCTTGTATGATTAATTTAAATACTCTCCTTCCATAAATTTTGCATTTGAAAGGGAAACTCCAACAAATGCATATGCAATAAAGTCAGCCGCAACAATAACTGTCCACTGAGGAGAGTTGCAGCTGAACCCAAGTGCAGTTTATTGAAACCAAAATGTGATACGAATACAAAAGAACCAAAGACATGTATTAGTATTCTCCTGGGACTGCAGATTAAATTTAGATCTGTAGCTAATTCTGGGGCAGTTATTGACTGTCCATTGTCGCACAAGTAAAATAAATAAATAAATAAATAAACGACTTGAATATAAACCTGGACTCACCAAACAGTGGTTACATGAACAAAGCTAGACAGAACAATAGAAACATGAGGGCTATATATACACAAAGACTAATGACTAACAAGGAACACCTGTGAATAATCAAACAATGAACCAATGAGAACATAGTGTACACTGTACAATTTACTTTACGACTGTTGCTTGTCAGACTGTGATCTCATCTCAGTTGTCATTAATGTCAGACTGTATATTTGTGATATATATATATACGCATTTCATGAGAACGTGCTGGTAGTTGCATCATCAGGTTCTGCGGCCCTATTGGTTTTTGATTTGATGGCCATCGAGAAGCCACTGCAGGATTGTGCCTCAAATCTTGTGTCTGACAGAATTTTGTCGGAGGTCAAATTTGATTGCAACAGTCATTAATCATCTGTCAGCGAACATGTCAAACTAGCGATCAAAGACTTAGGGCCTTATTTTACCAATCTGCGCACCAGGCACATGGTCTAAAAGGGTTGTCCCTAGTCTCTTAATGAGTCATGGGTGTGTTTTGGGTGTAACGTGCAATAAACCAGTCAGAGTCTCATCTCCCATTCCCTTTAAAAGCCAGTTGCGCTCGTGCCATGGAGGAATTTGTAAGCAGAAAGACTGAATGCTTCTCCAGAGAGGAATCCTTTTATTTTTAATATTTAAAAATGTGTGTGTGCTAACAAGCAGTGTACATGCGTTGTATCTGCCTATAGGTGCATATTCCTAACACACCCTTTAAATAACACACAAATACTGCGCTATTGACTTTAGAGCAGGTTTGTGTCGGTCAATGGCGCAGTCGTTTTCAGTTCCTCAAAATAGCAACACACCAACAATGCTCCTGAACACACCTGGTTTTCAGACCAGCTCGCCCATGGGTGAACAGATGGGCGTGAGTGCATTTGCTATTTAAACAACGTGTTGCTGGACATGAAAATGAAAACTGTGTCAGGGTGAAGCTGGCAAAAGACTCAAGTGTCGCGCCTGGCGCCGCATTGAGCCGGGTGTATGATAGGGCCCTTAAAGATTCTGGTCCAGGATCAGAGGAATCTTCTCAACATTTGTCACAATTTTGTCACAAATCATACAGTATTAAATTTAAGATTAAGATATTATTAATTGTGTATTAATTATTGGTGTCTTTGCTTTAATAAAACCTAACAACACCCCTTAACTGTAGTAAATTCACTGGAAAACACTGTCTCTCGTGGCTCATCACTGTATTGTGAGCACAGCGTCTCTAACAGACCTGCTCTAATGAGCACTGATAGGCAATAACAAATGGGGGCGGGGCAATGCTAATCTAGGTCATTGCATATTTAAATGCACAGCTGGCCTCTTTCTCACTGTTGTGGATGTGGAGTGTTTGCATGTCAGTGGATATTAGCTCCAGAGAGGCGGGCATGCGGGCGGCAGGCAGGGTTACGGCAGTAGCAAATGGGCCCTGTGGTCTCATCGCCGCTCTACAGCAGAGCCTTGACGGCATCACTAACGGTGTCAAAGCCAGACGCCGTCACTGAACCCCACAGTGCCAGCGACCGGCCTGCAGCACAGTTTGACTGACAGGAGGATTGCAGCTACATCCGCTTGTGTGATTATGAGCCTAACTAGACAGCATTTGAAGACATTACCGGTCAAACACGAAGGTTAAAGCAAAGATTTGTCTGTCAAAATAACACTCTTAACGTTTGGTCAATAGGTTCTAAACACGCAGTCTCTGTATGTGCGTTCTTGAGTTCATATAGTAGTGACAAACCTCAGTACTCAAAGTAACAATAGTTTTCTTTTTATGTTGGTTGTTAAACTTTTTTTTTTTTGGCCACAGGGGCTGATGATGTCAAAAACAACATGAATGCTTTCATTGAAAAACTATAACCAACCTCATTTACCATACAGATTGACAGAAGATCCACAAATGAGATCTCGTTTGCTTCTCCTACATGCACACAGCAATTAAACACAGGGCAAATGGAGACTTGGGCCCTGCTTCTGGCTTATTGTGAAAAAAAGACCCTGCAATCTCACATGCATCTCCTCTTGGTTTTCAGCAGAGATCTCAACTTTACTGTAACTCTCTCTCTCTCTCTTTCTCTCTCTCAATACACTGTGTATATATGCACAGTGCTTAGTGGCTGATTACATGTAATCTGGATAACGCAATCAGATTCCAAAAATTCCACATTTCAGTTACTTTTTTATTGATTGCATGTTATTCTCACAATGGCAGTAAATTATTAATAATTCATTGATTCTCTATTCATTGATACTACTTTTTCATTTATACTACTTATGTTTTAAATTTTCCTTTCAAAAAAAGCATTCTGCTTATATACGTTCAAATGTGATAAATGAGTTAGCTCAAAAGTGATCTAAAAATCAGATTATATTACAAATTGTTCATGTAATTTGGAATCAGTAACTGACTACAATTTGTAAATAATCTGCCCAGCATCATATATACACCGATCAGGCATAACATTATGACCGGTGAAGTGAATAACACTGATGATCTCTTCATCACCTGTTAGTGGGTGGGATATATTAGGCAGCAAGTGAACATTTTGTCCTCAAAGTTGATGTGTTAGAAGCAGGAAAAATGGGCAAGCGTAAGGATTTGAGCGAGTTTGACAAGGGCCAGATTGTGATGGCTAGACGACTGGGTCAGAGCATCTCCAAAACTGCAGCTCTTGTGGGATGTTCCCGGTCTGCAGTGGTCAGGATCTATCAAAAGTGCTCCAAGGAAGGAACAGTGGAGAACCGGTGACAGGGTCATGGGCGGCCAAGGCTCATTGATGCATGTGGGGAGCGAAGGCTGGCCCGTGTGGTCCGATCAAACAGACGAGCTACTGGAGCTCAAACTGCTCAAGAAGTTAATGCTGGTTCTGATAGAAAGGTGTCAGAATACACAGAGCATCTCAGTTTGTTGTGTATGGGGCGGCATAGCCGCTGACCAGTCAGGGTGCCCATGCTGACCCCTGTCCACCGCCGGAAGCACCAACAGTGGCACGTGAGCATCAGAACTGGACCACGGAGCAATGGAAGAAGGTGGCCTGGTCTGATGAATCACGTGTTCTTATACATCACGTGGATGGCCGGGTGTGTGTGGCTTACCTGGGGAACACATGGCACCAGGATGCACTATGGGAAGAGGGCAAGCCGGCGGAGGCAGTGTGATGCTTTGGGCAATGTTCTGCTGGGAAACCTTGGGTCCTGCCATCCATGTGGATGTTACTTTGACACGTACCACCTACCTAAGCATTGTTGCAGACCATGTACAGACTTTCATGGAAACAGTATTCCCTGGTGGCTGTGGCTCTTCCAGCAGGATAATGCTCCTGACACAAAGCACAAATGTTTCAGGAATGGTTTGAGGAGCAAATTCCCCAGATCTCAATCCAATCGAGCATCTGTGGGATGTGCTGAACAAACAAGTCCGATCCATGGAGGACCCACCTCACAACTTACAGGACTTAAAGGATCTGCTGCTAACATCTTGGTGCCCGATACCACAGCACACCTTCAGGGGTCTAGTGGAGCCCATGCCTCGATGGGTCAGGGCTGTTTTGGCAGCAAAAGGGGGACCAACACAATATTAAAAAGATGGTCATAATGTTATGCCTGATCGGTGTGTATATATATATATATATATATATATATATATATATATATATATATATATATATATGACTGAGTGACACTATTCACATTGAGAGATTTATACTGTCTTTATATAGAGCTTTATTTTTATCTGGAATGCTAGGAGAAACATCTGAGACAAAGTTGATACTTCAAACATAACTGAGATCTCCTGAGCAATGACAGAGCAAGACAGCGAGAGACGAGGAGAGAGCAGCGGTGCCAGTATGTGCACAGATTGCAAACTTTGATACAGTCCCACGGTGAGAGACAGAGGAGGAAAAGAAAGAGCGACAGATGGGCGATCTCTCAGTAACTCAGCGCTGACCTTTTCCTCTGATAACACATTACAACAGTACAACCCCGCGCACACACTCACACACAGGAGATGTGAGCAAAGGTCAGCATCAATCATCGACGGTGCGAACGCGTGTGCGTTACGCGGCTCATGTAACTGACACGCTGTCATGTAGCCACACGTGAGGCCGTGTCAGGTTCTTCTTGGTTAGTTTGTCTTTTCTTATACTTTGAAAGCCATTTCCATACGGACTAGCAGCGACTGTCACCCTCTGTGTCACACGAGGATGCTGTGATTTTGGAGAAAGAGCATTCAGGCTGCGGGTGGAAAGGTGACATTCAAAAATACAAGCGAAACTGTCCGTGTTTCCGTGTAGAGAGACAGACACGCGTTTGAGAGACGAGTACGGATGAACGTTGTACGATGAGAGCGCTTCGCAGAAGAATGTCAAAGAGTGAAAGGAGACGGGATGCAGGAAGGAAAAGAGAGCGAGAGGAGGAGAGTATGTCAGTGTCAGGCCCTTGATGCGTCTGCCTGCTCTGTTCCTCTTTAATAACTTGTCAAATCAATAGCTCTCTGTCTGCTGCCCATCATGTCTGTGTGTGTGAGAGAAAGACAGGAAGAACGACAGGTCTACAGGAAGCTGAGCTTTACACACTGTGACATTTCCAGCACGCAGACTTCAGCCTTCACCTCCGGATGCGCGCTTGCTGCCCGTATTGGAACGATCCCGGCGGACAGACCGGTTGAAATATCAGCGTTCATGCTGGGAATGAATCTGCAAACATTGAGAAGATTATTTACATATATGATACTTTCATGTGGAATTATTTGCCCTCCATTGTTTTAGTTTTAGTAATAACAGTTGTGCACAAATGGATGGGACATCATATCAGAAGCTCTTTTACTTTTCATAACATGATCAGATAAACACATCACCATTTACACCTAGTAACACGTCTTAAATGCGTCTCCTACGAGCAGATTTCAGGAGCAATCAAGGCCTCTTGTTTTAGCTTTAGTGTCTGATTGACAGGTAAGTGGGCGGTCCTTCACTGTTGAACGCACAAGGGCAAACTAGAGACAGGAATCATAAAGAACTTAATGATTCTGGTTCCTTAACAGTTCCATTAAATAACCCTTAGTACTTTTAGTTAAGGAATAAATACTTGGAAAAAAGAAATGCACTTCCATTACCAATCACACAATATTTTCAAATAAATAAACATAAAATAATTATTTCAAAGAGTTATTCTTGTTGGAGGTGGCAACAACCATACTAAACAAAAACAAAAATGTGGTCACATTTTATTCATATATTTTTATAAAAACACAAAAACTATTTCTGTTGTCAAAAAATTATTTATTTACTTTCCAGCATATGAATAAAATATATGGAAACACAACTGTGCAATATTTTATTTTATGTGCTATTCTACCAGAATGCACAAATGAATGAATGAATAAATGCATGAATGGATGAATGAATGAATGGATGAGTGAATAAATGAATTAATTAATGCATGAATGGATAAATGAATGAATGGATGAGTGAATAAATGAATTAATTAATGCATGAATGGATAAATGAATGAATGGATGAGTGAATAAATGAATTAATTAATGCATGAATGGATAAATGAATGAATGGATGAGTGAATAAATGAATTAATTAATGCATGAATGGATAAATTAATGACTGCATAAATGAATGAATGAATGAATGGATAAATTAATGAATGAATGGATGAGTGAATGAATGAATGAATGCACAAATGAATGAATGGATAAATTAATGAATGGATGAATGAATTAATGAATTAATGAATTAATGAATTAATGAATTAATTAATGGCTGCATAAATTAATGAATGACTTGATGAATGAATGCAAAAATGAATGGATGAGTGAATTAATTAATTAATGCATGCATGAATGAATGAATGAATACTCATTGTCCTTGTTTCACCCGACAATCCTCATTCAATACAGACTGATGGCAAAATGTTGGTGATGAGAATGATCTATGAAACTGAGAAAATCAATTTCAGCAAACCTGAAACACAAAATCGATTCTTTGCACCGTAGCAAACTTTGGCACTGTTAGAGATGACGAGTTCACACGTGTGTGTGTGTGTGTGTGTGTGTGTGTGTGTGTGTGTGTGTGTGTGTGTGTGTGTGTGTGAGCTTTGTCCTAACAACTGTAAACCTGAACCACGTTCCAAAGCACAGAATCACTTCTATCCCTATATACACCAGAAAAATTGTCATATAGGTTGAAAATACTGCAGACTGCACACAGGCTGAGGCCCCTCAAACAACTCATTCTGAAAACAGTGAGCTTCGATCTGATTGCTTGGCTTTATGCAGTTTCTGGGAATCAGGATTCACAGCCATTATTTACTCAACCCTTAAACACATTCCTCGGGTCTTTAGTGACCCAGGATATCATTCACTACCCTCCTCTTCATTCATTTTTTAAAGTTAGACATTAACCTTCTTAGTATTCCTCAATCAATTAATTATAAACAACAAGAAAAAAAAAAGAATACAATTAAAAAAGAATGCCTGTTTTCACATAGATTTTTTGCAAAAATTGAACACGGTCTTTACCGACCCGAGGTGTGAAACAGTGTAAGTATATTTTTTTCTGATACAATACAATAAAGATTAAACAATAATTTAATCTTTGATGACTGAACAGGTGCAATTCACCTTTATTCCACAAGATGGCAATACACAATGATGAAGTGATGCAGGCAGAAAACAAAAGAATAGGAAGAATCATCAGCAAAACTTGAAATGGATTTACTGCAGAGCAAGTGCTAAACGCCATCAGATATTACTGTCACTGTCACTTGATGGTGGATCTGATGAAGAAGTTGTCAGCAATTAAAATATTGATTTTGAAGATGTTGAAAATGATAGTTTTGAGAATATGTTTGAGATGCTGAATGTACTGGGAAATGAGCTTTGACGAGGACAGTGATGATGGTATTAAACATCTGTGCAAACTGAACCTTTCCAAGCTACAAAATGTAACAAAATATGTTTTATTTAATTCTGTAATTGTTACTCTAATATCAGGAGAGTTTTATATTATCGCGACAGGTAGAGATCCACCCGTGTTGGTGGATTTAAGGGTTAAAGAATACAGTATATTTAAAAATTCATATATGTAAACATTCATTTATGACTGCTAAATATTTGATATAGACTATTTAAAGAGGTGGTTGATTATGATTTGACTTTTAACTTTAGCTAGTGTGTAGTGTCGCTGTTTGAGCATAAACAACATCTGCAAAGTTACGACACTCAAAGTTCAGAGCAAAGGGAGATATTTTCTTTTAAAGAAATCACTTTTTAAGGACTACAACAAACGGCTGGTAGGGACTACAATGAGTTAGTGACATCACTAACCCTAAAATTGAAATAAACCCCGCCCCCGGGAACACGCATCAAAGGGGGTGAGGCCATGTTGAGAAGAGGAAGAGGAAGAGTTGTAGTCGTGTACATTTGGGAGTCACTCAAGCTATCGCAAACGTCTTTTCACATTTATTTCAATACAGTACGAACACAAATGCAATAGCATGTCATAAAAGCAAGATGACAACATAAGTTATAACCATAATTCAGAGACAGACAGTAACAAAATACACTCACCTAAAGGATTATTAGGAACACCATACTAATACTGTGTTTGACCCCCTTTCGCCTTCAGAACTGCCTTAATTCTACGTGGCATTGATTCAACAAGGTGCTGAAAGCATTCTTTAGAAATGTTGGCCCATATTGATAGGATAGCATCTTGCAGTTGATGGAGATTTGTGGGATGCACATCCAGGGCACGAAGCTCCCGTTCCACCACATCCCAAAGATGCTCTGTTGGGTTTTGATCTGGTGACTGTGAGGGCCATTTTAGTAACGATTTTAAACGATGCCCAATTGGCACTAAGTGGCCAAAAGTGTGCCAAGAAAACATCCCCCACACCATTACACCACCACCACCAGCCTGCACAGTGGTAACAAGGCATGATGGATCCATGTTCTCATTCTGTTTACGCCAAATTCTGACTCTACCATCTGAATGTCTCAACAGAAATCGAGACTCATCAGACCAGGCAACATTTTTACAGTCTTCAGCTGTCCAATTTTGGTGAGCTTGTGCAAATTGTGGCCTCTTTTTCCTATTTGTAGTGGAGATGAGTGGTACCCCGGTGGGGTCTTCTGCTGTTGTAGCCCATCCACCTCAAGGTTGTGCGTGTTGTGGCTTCACAAATGCTTTGCTGCATACCTCGGTTGTAACGAGTGGTTATTTCAGTCAAAGTTGCTCTTCTATCAGCTTGAATCAGTCGGCCCATTCTCCTCTGACCTCTAGCATCAACAAGGCATTTTCGCCCACAGGACTGCCACATACTGGATGTTTTTCCCTTTTCACACCATTCTTTGTAAACCCTAGAAATGGTTGTGCGTGAAAATCCCAGTAACTGAGCAGATTGTGAAATGCTCAGACCGGCCCGTCTGGCACCAACAACCATGCCACGCTCAAAATTGCTTAAATCACCTTTCTTTCCCATTCTGACATTCAGTTTGGAGTTCAGGAGATTGTCTTGACCAGGACCACACCCCTAAATGCATTGAAGCAACTGCCATGTGATTGGTTGATTAGATAATTGCATTCATGCGAAATTGAACAGGTGTTCCTAATAATCCTTTAGGTGAGTGTACATTTACTTTAGAGTACTATACTTTACTTGAGTAGTATTTTTTCTGGAAACTTACAACTTTTACTTCACTACATTTCAAAGACAAATATCGTACTTTTCACTCCACTACATTTCTATCAAGGTCCTCGAAGTAGAAAGTAATTTCTATGTAGTCAGTGGATGATTTTTTTCTTCTTTAAAACGTGACTGGGCTTTTTTTGCAGACAGCCTATCAGTAATCACTCATAGGGTCACATTAAGTTCAATGATTTCCTAGCATTTTTTTAACACTGATCAGTTGATGGCAAAATAGAAGGCGGTTCCTCGGTGCAGTGCACACACCCATGACCATACCTAGAAAGTATGTTTCAGTTTTCTGAAAAGATTAAATATTCATTTAGTTTTAAGTGTTTGCTTTGTTTGCCTAAAACGAACCATATAATAGCCTTCAAAAACTCACTGTCCAAACCTGCAGAAGCATATTGAGGCATCTAAACGTTTCATTTCAAGTGAAAGCTTGAAATGTAA
Organism: Paracanthobrama guichenoti; assembly: GCA_018749465.1. NCBI lineage: Eukaryota > Metazoa > Chordata > Actinopteri > Cypriniformes > Gobionidae > Paracanthobrama > Paracanthobrama guichenoti. Next base: position 20,025,349 of record CM031950.1, read on the forward strand.
ATTGTGCTTCTAGAGCTAAAGTTTCTGTATAAAGCAGTGTTCATTTTGTTGATGAATCATTTTTGCCATAATTTTTGTCTATGACATTTTTCATAAGTAAAAACTTTGTTTTTGAATGACAAACACTATGACAAAAATCTATTGACATTTTCGTCAACGAATGAGACAAATGTTGGGGAGGGATGATTTGGGAAGAGATCCAGTCAGAACTGATAGCCAGTCCTGCGTAAGATGCGCACATTTGAATTGCTCAAAAATGTGATTGTCTGGGAGAAAGAGAAGAGCAGACATGTGGATAAGTCTGAAAAAGGCAGCGACACGAAAGAGCTCAATTCAATCCGGATGTGCACACAGAAAGCTGCCTCTCAGACGCCAGAGCAGAAGTACTGAATTTTAAAATGTATAAAACCTTATTATATTTAGTAGACTAAGTGTGCGTTCACACTTGTCATGTTTGGTTCGATTAAAATGAACCCTGGTGCGATTGCTCGGTTAGTGCGGTTCATTTGAACATATGTGAACGCTGCCATCTGAACCCTGGTGCGCACCAAACAAGCAGACCGAGACCGCTAAATAGATGGGTCTCGGTCCATACGAACTCTGGTGTGGTTCGATTGATATATGAACGCAACACGGACCAAAGACGTAAACGAACCAAAAACAGGACGTGATGTCACAAGATGTGATGCTACAAGTCAGCTGATTTGACGACGTGGAAAGATCGGTGTATCCAAAATGAGTAGAGGGCAAACGTGGAGCAATGAGGAAGTAAAGTGTCTCTTTGCAGCAGATCATCGTTTCTGCATACAACGGAGGAAATCCTGGTGCTGTTTTGAATGTTTTGAACATTTTATGAGCTCTTCGTGAGTTCTCAGCTGGTAAAAATAAAACCATATGTACACGCATAAAATGATCGCGTTTAATCCAGCAAAAAATACCAGTGTGAACGCTAAGCGGACCAGGACTATATGTTTTGTTTTTTGGTCCGGACCAAACGAACCGAACTACAAGTTTGAAGACTAAGACTAAAACCTATGCCTAAAATTTAATTAAAACTAAAGGGCATTGTTGTCAGTGCATGTGACACTACATACAATTTTGGTTTTAATAAGATTTTCCCAATAAAAAGGCAAGAATAAACCTGGTGTCCTCCATGATTCCTTTTCATTCTGACAGCAAAGCACTTGAATGCAACAAGCTCGTAATCACGACTTCTGAAGTGGGAAGTAGGACATTTCCGATAGCATGTGAAGGCAGCATAAGGGCCAAGCAGCAACCTCCCACAGTCTCTCTTGAAGCTAGCCTGACGTTGTCATACTCAGATTCTAGTCAGAATATGAGCCTGATGCTACTCCATTGGGCTGTGATTATTGGGGCGTGTTTCAACCGAACCAGGAAAGACCTCATTTGGATAGACCTACAACCAATCAGATTATGAAACATATTTCTGAAAGGACTTCAGTTATGTGTTAGTGGTGTATCCACAAGGCCATGGCAACTTAGCGGGCAAATCAATAAAAAAATTATTTGACCAACCATACTTCATACCAGTGTTAATTTTAACAGCACATTTTGATTTAGTTTGTCATAGTCTTTTTACTACCATAAACATTTACGATGCCAGATTCTGTAATTTTGGTCAAATGCAGGCAATTTTCGCTGTGTATAAAACATACAATAGCCTGCACTTCAAATGATTACTCGTGTATGTAAATACGCACTATGTTAACGACAAGAATAGACAATCTAGCTGTTTTGGGGTAAAAACTAATATACCTGTCACAGCAGTAGTTCTCCCCGCCACCATGTTTAAAGTTTATGGCACGCCCATCTCGGGAATCAAAAGTATTTCCGAACTTCCGAGTGGTAAGCATGACATCAGAGGGCGTTCAAGTGCAATTTTTACCTCAGAAACTCGTATTTACGATACTTCCGATAGCACGTGAAGGCAGCATAAACTAAACTATACCTGTTCTCTCTTCATGCAGCAGATGCATCAGAATATGCTAATCAATGACTTTAAGATAGTTAACTCTACATCAGCTACATAAAATCAACAACTAACTATTCAGAAACGTCCTGTCTCATTCTCCATGTTGTCACTTCTTCTTACGTCTCTCCATCATTGTCCAACTCTGGTTTGAACATAAAAGTCTGAACAGTTTCTGATATTTTCAGTGTGTGTCTGCATGAGGTAATCAGAGCTGCTAACATGAGCTCTTGAAGCTCCGCCCTCTTCTAGAAATTAGGCTGGGAGCAGAAGCTCATTTGCATTTAAAGGGACATTTAAAAGTTTTTGCTCATTCTCAAAATATTGACAATTCTAACATGCTATAAAAATGATCTGTGGGGTATTTTGAGCTAAAACTTCACACACACACACACTCCGGGGACATCAGAGACTTATTTTACATCTTGTAAAAAGGGACAATATAGGACCCCTTTAAATCATTTGTATGAAAAGTAGCTTGTAATGACATACAACAAATCAAATGAATTATGATGTTAAATGTTCTCAATAAGACTCTTTGGCCACTTTATTGTAAATGCCCTTCTAAAATAAAAATACATTATTTTCAAATACATTATATATGTTTTAATCGATTGCTATACAATTCTATTCACTATAACGTGACATTGAAATAAATTACATGTAAAAACGTAGATCAGTGGAGACACAGACCAATTCTAAGACACTATTTCTGTGGGAAAAGAGTATATGAGACACTCAATAGCAATCACATGAAATATCATTATATACCCCACTAGTTTCAGATTTGCCCATCACATAAAAAAGTGACCTGTGCATTTACTTTACATGTCGATCAGCAGCCTCTTCCTCTTTGGATTTATGCATTTAGCAGGAAAAAATTGTCAAAAAGAGCCAACAATAATCATAATATACAAAAAAGGAGGAATACAGGAATTTTATAGCATGTGAAAAAAAGGCTTATAGTGTGAATAAGCTGCAACGTGGGCCAGACCTTATACTGGTAGTCAAAAGCCTGTCTACGTGATACTAAACCCGGTCAGCGCAGTGTTCAAAGATCCAGCGAGTTGAGCTCCAGAGGAAGAAGAGGGATGGCCTGGGGCGCCGGCCCCAGCAGAGAGAGCCTGTGCTGGGCATCCCGCTCTGAGCCCCTTGAGCTCTGAAGAAGAAAAGCCAGGGAACCATAACAATACCATTTTTTACCCTTTCCCTTCTTTTTTTCATGGCTAGGGTACAAAGGCATGCTTTGGTGTCAAACCTCTTTTTATTTATTTAGAAAATTTGGGAGCAACGTGGCCTCTCAGGAGTTTTGTCCAAGTAAGGCTAAATTACCCTCACAGTTTTTTCCACCAGAGGTGGTTTTCATTAGCACTAATCGAAGGGCTTCATTACCAGTGTGTCCTCACTCAAACTGCCCCAACAAAAGGGCACGCAAGTAAATTTATAAACCTAAATTAACTCCATGATGAAGGTCAAGAGCAGCAGATCTGTACAGAGGTTCTTCTAATGATCACATTGTATTGAAGACATATGTTTTCCTTCAGTACGTGTTGGACTTTGGTGGGATGGCCTGGTTTTACACAAGCACTTCGGCCTCTAAAGTCCAGCAGATAATGATGTTACCGATGGAACAAATAGATCACATCCCATAATGATGCCAGATAAATGACAAGGTAAGGAAACTAACAAGCGTACTTGTTTGTAGCCGCTGTTCTTTTTTTGGAACACCTTATATTGCTTCTTGGTTCCTACTATGAATTTGTTAGTTTTCCTAACAAAGTACCTTGAATTGAAAAACCTTTGTTGTGAAGGGTCAGCAGGCGACAGACAGGAAACAAAGGGAGGAGAGAGCAGAAAATTTGAGCATTCACAGCTGATGCTGTTGACAAAATAATTATATTTTCAGGAACCATCTTGCTTGACTGATGCTGTTAGTTACTAATAGTACCTACTTAAATTGAAGGAAATAGTCTAAAATAGATGTATTACAGTGATACACAAAAATATTAGCATATATATATATATATATATATATATATATATATATATATATAACATTATGACCACTGACAGGTGAAGTGAATAACACTGATGATCTCTTCATCACGGCTCCTGTTAGTGGGTGGGATATATTAGGCAGCAAGTGAACATTTTGTCCTCAAAGTTGATGTGTTAGAAGCAGGAAAAATGGGCAAGCGTAAGGATTTGAGCGAGTTTGACAAGGGCCAGATTGTGATGGCTAGACGACTGGGTCAGAGCATCTCCAAAACTGCAGCTCTTGTGGGGTGTTCCCGGTCTGCAGTGGTCAGGATCTATCAAAAGTGCTCCAAGGAAGGAACAGTGGTGAACCGGACACA
>CM031950.1:20034695-20054695 GCA_018749465.1 Paracanthobrama guichenoti
ATATTACTACTAATAATGCATTTTTAAATTTATATTTACGGTAGGAAATTTACAAGAAATACTCATGGAACATGATCTTTACTTAATATCCTAATGATTTTTGGCATATCATCGATAATTTTGACTCAAACAATGTATTGTTGCCACAAATATACCCGTGAGACGCATGACTGGTTTTGTGCTCCATGGTCACAAATATAGGAAAAAATAGCTTAGTCAGCAAATCAGCTTTAGTGATAAATCAATGACGCAAAAGAATTAGATTCTTTGGAAAACCTATGATCCCTTAAAATACTGTCTTGGTAGGCAGCACACTAGGATTTGTAACAGAGCTATTGTGTTTCAGGGAATACACCGATATAAAAATATACATATCACATACTTCCTGCCAGCTTATGATGTGGATCTCACAACAGCTACGCAGTTAACTCTGTAACACGCGTTTAATTGGCCCTGTCTGAGAATGGAAACGTGTTTTACAGTATTGAATCTTGAAATAGAATAAATACACTTGGCATGCTCATTATTACTGATCCTGAGAGGCTAGCGTGTGTGTGTGTGTGTGTGTGTGTGTGTGTGTGTGTGTGTGTGTGTGTGTGTGTGTGTGTGTGTGTGTGTGTGTGTGTGTGTGTGTGTGTGTGTGTGTGGTGCGATGCAGACAGTTGGCAAGCGTGTGCTGCAGCTCCTTAACAAGCCCGACACACACTCGTACACACACACACACTGCTCTAACCCCTCACACTAGGGGTCATTGACCTGCATATATTAGGCACACCACCGAATGCAAATGAGCCGGCCTGGCTTGTCCTCTCCCCCTTCCTCTGCTACACTGATCTCTGCTCAGCAGATCCAAACACAATCATGCTCTTAAACAAACTCTCACTTTTCAGAGTCACGTCATGCCTGCAGGCCTCCTTTTGCCATCTATGTGTGTGGTATACTCTTTGGTTCAATATATCATAACGGCATGAAATGCACTAAAGAAAAGTTGACTTTGAAACAATTGCACACACTGAATTAAAAGTGAAATAATATCACAATATCATCAGTGGTGTTTGCTAAGCATCTCTATTACTGGCTCAAACGTCTGGTTAGGGATTTGAACAAAGCCATTACCCGCACACCTGTGTGTCCTGACCAGGTGCAGCAGGCCAACGACCAGCAATCTGTCTGCAAGCTAAAAAAATCTGTGATGTGGCACAACAGTGGCCAATTGGAACATATTTTTGGTTTAACCTACAGCTGAGTGAGAATACATACCAATCGAACATTCCTGAGAATGCATATCAACACCTTGGCAACCACACCCAACACCCTAGCTTTGCACAAACACCACACAAATTGTTTTCAAAACAGGTAAGAATATTGTTTCATAACTTATAACATTTTTATCATAAAACTGACCATGCAAAAATCTTCATAGTATCTTAAACAGTTATTCTAAATAGCAATGAGACTGAATGTGGGTTGGTTGAATGGTTGGATGGGTGGACAGAACGATGGATTGATGGATGGATGGATGGATGGATGGATGGATGGATGGATGGATGGATGGATGGATGGATGGATGGATGGATGGACGGACGGACAGATGGATGGATGGACGAACAGAAAGATGGATGGATGATGGATGGACGGACGGACAGACAGACAGATGGACGACAGACAGACAGATGGATGGATGGACGGACAGAAAGATGGATGGATGGATGACAGAAAGATGGATGGATGGATAGATGGATGGATGGACAGAAAGATGGCTGAATGATGGATGGACGAATGGACAGAAAGATGGCTGAATGATGGATGGACGAATGGACAGAAAGATGGCTGAATGATGGATGGATGGATGGATGGATGGATGGATGGATGGATGGATGGATGGATGGATGGATGGATGGATGGATGATGGATGGACAGAAAGATGACTGAATGATGGATGGACGGATGGACAGAAAGATGGATGGATGGATGGATGGATGGAAAGATGGCTGAATGATGGATGGACGGATAGATGGATGGATGGATAGATGGATGGACAGAAAGATGTATGGATGGATGGACGGATGGACAGAAAGATGGATGGATGGATGGATGGATGGATGGATGGATGGATGGATGGATGGACAGATAGACAGAACAATGGATGGATGGATGGATGGATGGATGGAAGGATGGACAGATAGACAGAACGATGGATGGATGGATGGATGGATGGATGGATGGATGGATGGATGGATGGATGGATGGATGGATGGACAGAAGGATGATGGATGGATGGATGGATGGATGGATGGATGGATGGATGGATGGATGGATGGATGGATGGATGGATGGATGGACAGATAGACAGATGGATGGATGGATGGATGGATGGATGGATGGATGGATGGATGGTTGGACAGATAGACAGAATAATGGATGGATGGATGGATGGATGGATGGATGGATGGATGGAAGGATGGACAGAAAGATGGATGGATGGATGGATGGATGGATGGATGGATGGATGGATGGATGGATGGATGGATGGATGGATGGATGGATGGATGGATGGATGGATGGATGGATGGATGGATGGATGGATGGATGGATGGATGGATGGATGGATGGATGGACGGACGGACATAAAGATGGATGGATGGACAGACGGATTGATTGATGGATGGATAGACAGAGCAATAGATAGATATTTTTCTCATCATCATAAATTTGAACACAAACAGTTTAGTATAGAAGTATAGACTAGCTAGCTTTACGTATGATTGGTTAACCCATTACGGCCCAGATTTTTTAAAAACATGTCTATTATTTGCATTATTTGATGTCAATTATTGTCTTTTTTTTCAACATACTGTGCAGTTCTAATGCACTTATGAAGCGCTGAAGTTGTCAGGTGTGTGCATTATAAAGCAAGAAGTCAAAAGCCCTTCCTAAAGTTGTCCCCTTGTACAGCAGACGAGTAGACACCCAAAAAAATATTCACGGATGATAAACGAGGGGCTTAAGCGGGTTCCAGCTGTCTGTGTTTGTCAAAGAGACGGACATTCTAATGGAGAGTCGATTTGTTTTGCATTGCAATCGCGAGCTTCCATAAAACCATGACCAATTAACACAATAACATGTCCAGAGTCTTCAGTAAATGAACACAGCCGCGTGTTTATATGCACACACCCACGCACGAGCACACACACACCCTCACACCGCTCGCTGGCACACATATGTGGGCTTTCTGAATGTTGGCAGCGTGTTAGTCTTGCAGCGGAGTGGATAAGATGTGCTGTCAGGTCTTGTCTGCAGGCAGTGTGCGTGTATTCCCTGCCACAGAGACTAAATAGGAGTTTAATTCTGTTAACAGCCAGTTCACCACAAACTCTGCGGGGCCCGGGCCCCCGGTCCACCAGGCGGTGGAAGCCCGTGGAGGAGCGATAACTGCTGGGAGCCAAATAAAAAATCGATGAAGAGCTTCGCGGCTACGGGTGGAGTTTAACGGCGATTTCTGCTTTACTCTCTCCAGACCTGAGCTGGGGAAAGAGCCATTGATTTTCTCTCTCTCTGCATCTTAGCCTTGTTCTCTTTCAATAAATATCAGCCGTAGAAATGTGTGCATAGATGCGCAATGTGGCGAAATGTGTCAACCTACACTTCAGGACTTGCGTTTGTGTCTTGCGGTAGGACCGTCGGTCAGCGGCGTTTGGAAGTCGAATTTTGTACCTCTCAGCCGCTAGTTCAGAGGATTCCTCATTCTCGCAACTGCACCCGACACTTGAGCTATTCTCTGTGCATTCGCTGACAATGGACATGTGCCCATGTTTTATTCAGCTCCCTTTAGATCAATAATGCACTGTGAAGAAGAGTCCTGGAGAGAGAGAGAGAGAGAGAGAGAGAGAGAGAGAGAGAGAGAGAGAGAGAGAGAGAGAGAGAGAGAGAGAGAGAGTATAACAGTCAGAACATCATTGCACACAAACTCACAGACTGAACGAATAAAGACTAAAATCTTCTTTCTACACCATCAGCTGTATTTAGCTTCAGTTGTGTCTCCCTCTTCAGGGCAGAGGACACAATGAATCAAACTCTAATCTTCACACTTCTGCATGTCCTCATCATAATTGCCAATTTCAAAGCAACTTTTTTTTTACACTTTTGCAAGTCGGGATAGAAAGACAGAGAAACAGATGGCCAGATGGACAGACAGACAGATAGAAAAACAGACAGACAGATAGATGGACGGACGGACGGACGGACGGACAGACAGATAGATAGACATGTCTGCAGATGGACGGATGGATGGATGGACAGAACAATAGATGGCCAGACAGACAGACAGATAGATAGATAGATAGATAGATAGATAGATAGATAGATAGATAGATAGATAGATAGATAGATAGATAGATAGATAGATAGATAGATAGATAGATAGATAGATAGATAGATAGACAGACAGTTAGACATGTCTGCAGACAGACGGATGGATGGACAGACAGAATGATGGATGGATGGATGGATGGATGGATGGATGGATGGATGGATGGATGGATGGATGGATGGATGGATGGATGGATGGACAGACAGATGGACAGACAGACTGATGGACGGACAGACAGACAGACAGACATAGATAGATAGATAGATAGATAGATAGATAGATAGATAGATAGATAGATAGATAGATAGATAGATAGATAGATAGATAGATAGATAGATAGATAGATAGATAGATAGATAGATAGATAGAGATAGATAGATAGATAGATAGATAGATAGATAGAAAAACTGAGGTAATAAATTACATGAAAATGTTTAAGACCTTCAAATACATTTTTTTTTTTTTTTGGACTCATACATTTTAATTACTCCTAACTTGAAATATCTAAGCTAATTCATACATTTATCTTAAAATGATCATGCAATCCCAACTTTAATATTTTTATTAGTGGAAACTTGACTAGCTTTAACTAGCTAATTCAGTAAATTCAAACTTGCTAATTGGTAGCACAATCCTTTGCTAGCATTAGCATTAGCATAGCACTTGCTGAATGAGTACAACCATACAGAACATTAATCTGTTGTCAAACTAAACTCATGCTCCACTCGTCACAAAGCCAACATAGCAGAAACTCTTCTAAACTAACATTAAACACTATTAAATTTCCACCGTAACATTAATCTTGCACAGAAAACATTATACAACACTTCATTTATAATTTTCTCTCCCTTTTGAGTGTCATGGCAAAGCATGCTGGGAAATATAAACCCCAGCCCAGTTTCAGTTCAATTGAAGTCTAAATGAAAATAAGCAAGTTCACAAAATTCAAAACAATGAAACAATTCAGATTACTTCAAATGTGTCAGTTTTGAGAATACTCATAAAAGTTAATTTGATTGAACTGATTTGTTTAATTTAAGTTTATCCTACTCAAACCAATTCATTATTTTGAGTGTTAGGGTTTACAGATAGATGACAGACAGAAAATAATTCAAAATATTAATAAAACTACAATAGTAACACTGCTAAGTGTTGCATGAGACAGTGGTCATTGTACACAAACATTTGAGCTCAGAAATCAGCGATTGACCAATCAGAATCAAATATTCCAGAGACACATGGAAAACATTTAATTATGTACAATTCTAAACAGTTTGTCTGTATGTGCTAATTGGAGACATTTAATTCCATATGAAAAAGCCCCAAAGCAGCTCGTATCCTGTGACTCGCGTCCCCAGTGTCACACGCAAGAGTGACAAAGCTTCCATCTGTCAGCGAGGACCAGAGGTCTCAGTAAAGGCCAGACCTGCACCGAGGGCCGATCCAGCCAACAGCAGGGGCCCGGGGACAGAAGACACACTAAAGACACAGCAGTCTGTCACACAAACACCGCTGATACCCTGATCTATTATCATCAAAGACAAGCCTTTCAAATGAGCCATTCTGATATTTTAAAGGCTTGTTTTATTTTACAGTCACATTAGATTTGTGTACTGTAGAGATGGATGCATTTATGCCACTTAATTAGTTGGTTAATAAAATAAAATAAAACATTTGGGATTTTAAAGGGGGGTATAATACTATTGCATGCATACTGAGCTTTTTACACTGTTAAAGCTCTGTACACTGTTTGGATTCCCATGCTAAACATGGCCAAAGTTTTAAAAAAAATAAGTTGGACGTTTGATGGAGTATTCCTGTGCCAAAAATACTCCTTCCGGTTTCTCACAAGTTTCGGAAAGTTTTTTTCGAATATGGGCTTATGTGATGTCAACAAGGTGGAATTTCCTTGTAGGGACACTTCTCCCGGAAGGGCACGCGCACACACATCGACCAGAGCGAGAGAGCAAAAGCACACCCATCAACGCATTTTGCTCGGCTTTAGGGAAGTCCTCGGCTGCGCTGCACGGGTCACAGGACTTCACCAAATCAACAATGTCACCATAGAAGTGTGTTTTTGGTTGTCAGGGCAAGACAACCCTGTTCAGCTTCCCAAAGAACCCAGCGTTAAGGGGACAGTGGATGGAGTTTGTTTTTCCGGAGCAGCACCTGAGTTGCGCAAGTGTTTTTGTTTGTTCCCTGCATTTCGGCGATGATTGTTTTATAAACAAGGCCCAGTTCAACTCCGGATTTGCAAATAGTCTAATGCTGAAAGATGGAGCGGTCCCAACGATAAAGGTTCACGGTCATGTGTTGGAACCGCAGGCGGTGAGTAAAACTGCTTCAAATGTCTGTGTGTTATTGGCTATCGGCACGTAAGTGCACATCAAGTAAACAACATGAACCTGACTCTTTTGCTCCGCCCACACGATACGCCTCCAGCCGCTCGGTTTTATTCAGAAAGACTCGATACATGAGATTGACAGAAACTGTGTGTGATCCCCCCCCACCCATACTTTTGCCTACTTTTGCATTCTGATAATAATGAGTCTCATGCACAAAGAAATACCGTATAAATCTATTTTAATGTATACACTGCCTTAGGTATATCTTTACAGGTCCTGCCCTTTTTAGTGTACAAATTGATGCACACTACAGAGTATTTTCCATTTAATGTAAGGGAGTCTCCAAAGACCATTTAAATAAATATAGTAAATGAAATATAAAATATTCCATTGACAGGCACTTGGTATGGTATTGTTGATTGCTACCTAGGGAGAAAATGTGCATCTAATTGATGTTTTTGAGCGCTGTGCTGAAATGTTAATTTTCTCACCATCAGCCGTCATCAATACGATCAGATTCACATGGATCCTTCTGTGTGTACGGCTCTTGTCCTCTCCATGTTGAGCACAAATCACAAAATTAATTTTGCAACGGCTGCATAAGTATACTTACTGGACTTCATTGGATGCTCACTCAGTTGATTCTCTCAATCTAGAGGTGAACAAATGAAGATGGACAGGCCGAGAGGAGACGGCTCTGTGCAGAGAGAGATGAAAGAGAAAACAACTGACCTCGTTTGAACCTGCATTAACATCCGTCTCAGGTGATCCGCTCGCAGACGCATGCGACCACTTCACATTTGTAGTGTAAATGAGCTCTGACAATCAATCAACCTGTCAATCAACAGTCACTCTAAAACAAGGGTTAAAAATGTGCCAGTTATAGAAAACGTGCATATACATAAGACTACAAGAATTTTGTATGCAATGTTGATAAGTTAAGAACTCACAAGTATGGGAATTTTAGGGGAAACCACAAAGTGATGTTCGATAATTAAAGGGTTAATAGAGCAAGGTTTCTGACATTAACAATATAAATTCAATCAATAACTGATTATTTCAAATATATGCATTGTATTAAAGCATGTAAATAAATAAAAAAATAACATTTTATACACTTTTTTTTTTTAAACAATGTCATGTGACCATTAACCAACATATGAGAAAGGTTTGGGGTTAAGTAAGTCTCTTCTGCTCACCAAGGCTGCATTTATTTGATCAGAAATACAGTAAAAATGCTAAAAACAGTAAATATTATTCCCATTTTAAATAGCTGTTTTCTATGTGAATATGTTTTTAGTAACTGTGGCAGATTCTTTAATGAACCGGAAAGAATCACCATTTATTTGAAAAAGAAATCTTATAAATGTATTTACTGTTACTTTAGATTAATATAAGGCATGCTTGCTGAATAAAAGTATTTAAAAAAAATGTTACTGACCCCAAACTTTTGAACACCACTCAAAACAGCATACCCACATTACAAGCAAATATCAATAAAGCATTTCAAGTTGTGTAAAATAAAACAAGCCTTTCTCCATAACTCATACAGCATCCACACACAAACATAAACTACTTCTCTAATATAGACAATACTCACAGCAACACATATCGCAAACCTCTCTGCGATTACACTGTTTATTGGTGCAACAGGGCCTGAGAAAGACATGATGGTGTGTGTGTGTGTGTGTGTGTGTGTGTGTGTGTGTGTGTGTGTGTGTGTGTGTGTGTGTGTGTGTGTGTGTGTGTGTGTGTGTGTGTGTGTGTGTGTGTGTAGGCTAAAACAATGAGAGAAAGAACTGAGCAAAGAATTCAGTCTCTGAATCCGCTTCCTGGAACCGTGCACTGAACCATCCATGCGTGGAGAAATGCAACTGACAATCAGAAGAAAACAGTGGCCTTCTTCCCGGTTTTAATTAGTATGTGTGTGTGATTGTATTTTATTTGCAGATGAGGGGTGAGGTGCTGGCAGCGTCGCTCCTGTGACCCACCTTACCGCACACACACGCGCGCTCGCTCGCTCTCAGATGCCGCTCTGACACTCACAGATCAGCGTAATGAGCTATAGTCACCACAAAAGGTCAGAGGTCAAAGCTATTATACCGCATCTCCCCATTAAAACACGGCAACGTGGCCCGGGCAGCCGTCCTCACCCCTGCTCTCTACAACCACAATTAAGAGCAGGAACCACTGACCTGAAACACAGCAATTAATATAAAGAAATACAGTAAGTTTAATAGCCGCAGCATAAACAATAAAGATGCATACTTTTGAAAGTGCCCTAAAGTGATGCAAACATACATCAAATCTGTGATATGCATTGGATTATAGCGCTCATCAGACCTCTAATGGTTTAAAAGTTTGTGCTCTAAACGTGAATGATTCCTCATGTGATCAGATGCACCATTTTCTCATGCTGGAACATAAAACAGGTGACAAAATCCCACAGATGCACATCGAAGGAGAAACCAGAGACATATCTGTTCATTCAGAACGTACATAATCAAATTAATATTTAAATTGCTCCATGCATGCACTCTAAATTTCAATGCACACTGCAAAAAAAAAAATTATGGTAGCACTTTACTTAAAGCTCTTATTTATAATGCATTATAAAGGTATTCATAATGTACATTATAAAGCATTATATATTTTCATAAGAGTTCAAATGCATTATAATATTAACAGATTCTGAAATTGGTTGTTTGTCATGTGTTTTTAATGCATTGCACTTTCTAAAGGTGAATAGATAAGTGTTATAACTGTGGTTACAATTATTCATGAGACCATACACCGGGCATTATTACTGCATTAAAAATAATTTTATAATGCATTATGCTTGCTCAGTAATTTTGTCTTGCTTTCCAGTATAAATATCTAAACATACTTGAAATATAACTTGAGAAGCAAAATGACTGGAGATATTAAGTCTTGTTTAATGAAAAGTGTTGAGTTCATGCTTAAAACAAGAAGAAATATCCGTCAGTGGGGTAAGAAAATCAATAATCTTGTTTTCCCTTTGAATTATTAAGTTAATTTTTCTTACCCCACTGACAGTTTTTCTTGTTTTATGCACAAATTTAACACACACAAGTTTGATGTCTCAAGTCATTTTGCTTCCCAAGTAAATGTCTTTTGATTTAAGAATGTTTTAGATATTAATAGAAAACAAGACAAAAATACTGAGTAAGAAATCTTATTTTGCAGTGTGCATTGGAATTTAGAATGCATGCATGCTACAATTTAAATATTAATTTGATATGTTCTGAATGAAACAGAAAGACAAACAAGACAAAAAACACTAAGCAAGTAAAACACTGAATGTTTGTATTGACATTGAGGGATGTTAATAGATTTAACTTGCATGCACAGAACCACGACACGCGATTAACTCCAATTAATCTGATCGCTCGTGGAGGCCTGGGAGAGAGAATCGGCCTAATTGTACGTAATACAGTAAGATATAACAAACACATCCGATTATGGCTGACCTGTTTCTAATGCGCGTGGCCGAGGAGTTAATTGATATTCGTACGTCTTAAATAGGAGGGTAAGAAAGAAGATCCTCCTCATTACCACGGCACAGGACATACGTCCTTGATGAATCTCAGGGAGTTTTCATAAAGGGCAGGATGCTTTTGAGTAATGCTCATATTAATACAATAGCCATGAAGGTCTTTGTCGACGTGTTTCTTTGAGTGTCAAGGGGCCAGAGATGATGACAAACGGTTGGAGATGTAATCAAACGCGCCGTTGGCTGAATGAACATGAAGGGAGACAGCGGAAGATAAATGCACTTGATGCCAGAGCAGAGTCTCCTCACAGTCGTCTCTCTCAGGTCTGTGTGCTGCTGGAGCACAGCGCCCTCTGATGGACAACAGTGGAGCCAAACTCCGGATACAGTAGCCTATATACAGTATTATCAGTATGCAGAAGCACAGTGTGAAAAGCAGAAGATTTAAACATTTAATATCTCCATGAAATCAAAATTTAAGTTGTTTAGCCTTACTGTTATCTATAAGCTGGTTTTAGAAGATAAGAAGTCTCTCACTTCCACCAGTAAGGATCAGTGATTTTGATGACATCACTCTGCACTTCAACTTCTCATCAGATTTTCTGTCCAATCAAATGCTCTCTATAATCTGAAATCCCGCCCCCTACATTATAAACAGCCGCTGAAGCTGGCTGAAATCGGTCACTTGTTCACACATTTACTATTTTCTACATGGTGAATGGCACATAGTGCACTATATAGGGGATAGGGAACGATCAGACAGTGCACTATATAGGGGATAGGGAACGATCAGACAGTGCACTATATAGGGGATAGGAACGATCAGACAGTGCACTATATAGGGGATAGGGAACGATCAGACAGTGCACTATATAGGGGATAGGGAACGATCAGACAGTGCACTATATAGGGGATAGGGAATGATCAGACAGTGCACTATATAGGGGATAGGGAACAATCAGACAGTGCACTATATAGGGGATAGGGAACGATCACACAGTGCACTACATAGGGGATAGGGAACGATCAGACAGTGCACTATATAAGGGATAGGGAACGATTCAGACAGTGCACTATATAGGGGATAGGGAACGATTCAGACAGTGCACTATATAGGGGATAGGGATCGATCAGAAGGTGCACTATATAGGGGATAGGGAACGATTCAGACAGTGCACTATATAGGGGATAGGGAACAATCAGACAGTGTAAATATGCTTTCCATTGGGCCAAATTAAGTCTGGTTTCATGTTAGTGTCAGTGAACCACCGTAGCTCTGGTCCAGAGACATGATGGCACAGAGCGGATCATGTGATCGAGTTGCCGAAGACCACAAAATGTACTGGTCTCATTGAATTCTGCATAGAATGCTGTATTTTAAGGCGATATGGAGGAGATTAGGAGGAAACGGCGGCTTTACTGAGCTCAACAGCTCTAGCCAAGCTGTAACATAAACAAAATACTATTGGCTATTTAAAAAAGGGGAGGAGCTGTTCGATATGCCCCGCCCTGTCTTCCTGTTTCAGTGGAAACTGAATAATGCTGCGCGTTTCAAGGCACTTAAGTGGACCTTTAACTACTTACTGAACCATGTGTGCATTTTATCACATTGCTGCCGGCTTATAAAAGTGACTAGAAGAAAATGTGAGTGGTGCTATTTTGGAGCTGCCCAGACAACTTTCCCAAGGTGCGTCCTAACTTGCGTACTTGTACACAATTAAATGCGATTTATTAGCATAAATAGTGCAAGCTCAAAAAAGAAAAAGTGCACTTCAAATACTGTGTCTGAAATTGGATATTTGGTTTGAGACTACTAACAGTAGGCATATTCGGATAAACTGTATACAATTCATACACTAGACGGTAGTGTACACAGCGTATACTTGTATTTGCTATGGTGTTCTGAGTGTTGCTTGATATGTTGCTAAGTTTTTTTTGTTTTGTTTTTTGCTGAAGTCAAAAATAATTATTAAATAAATGTCCAATTAAAAATTTATATAAAAAACAGTCCACCTCAAAACAAAAAGAAAAAAAAAGTCCACAGCCAATTAAAAAATCTTGATGATATTGTTTTCCTTAGATCTTGTGGGAGCCATTTTTAATATAAGTCTATGGAAATCTTTTACCCAGTTTTTTTCAAGTATGTTTTATGTAACTTATTTCTTCTTTTTAAGCCTTTACAGCCACTGGTCCTGCATCCACTTGGACACTTTGCTGCAATAGATAAAACAAAACAGTTAATCAAAGACTTTAAATCTTTAAATGTACATTAATGTGCAAGTGTTGGTATAAGAACACTATACATGCGTGGGTTCTTTGCACATGTGTGTGTCTGTCTGTATATGTCAGAGAGTTCACTGACACAAAGGATCGATGGCTGGAGGAGATCTGCAGCCAATTATTTTCAGCTTAATGGTCCCTCAGGTATCAGCAAGAGGAACAACAAAACGACTGCAGGAGAGACCGAGTCCTGACAACCCCGGCGCTCTGTCACCAGCGTAACGCACTGCTCTGCCAACAATTCCCAGGAGCCTCTGAGGGGGGGGGGACCTGATTGGCTGGCTGGCCTGAGGGGGAAACTGCCATATGAGAGATGATGCTTTGGAGCGTTCAAATATTGAGAGGTTTTAGAGAGTTTTTGGAGTTTCTGTGAAACTGGTGTCACAATGTGGAGCGGCTTATAAGAACAGAATACATTGAGCATTTCTGTGAGAGCCACACTTGAGGCACGTTTAGTAGATCTTGCTGAAACAAATAAATACTATGCATTACAGAGTTTAAAGCATATATATATATATATATATATATATATATATATATATATATATATATATATATATATATATATATATATATATACATCGATCATGACATTCTGACCAGGTGAAGTGAATAACACTGATTATCTTATCATCAAGGCAGCTGCTGGGTGGGATATATTAGGCAGCAAGTGAACATTTTGCCCTCAAAGTTGATTTATTAGAAGCAGGTAAGATGGGCAAGCGTAAGGATTTGAGCGAGTTTGACAAGGGCCAAATTGTGATGGCTAGATGACTGGGTCAGAGCATCTCCAAAACTGCAGTTCCCGGTCTGCAGTGGTGGTGAAGGAACAGTGGTGAACCGGCCACAAGGTCATGGGCGGCCAAGGCTCATTGATGCACGTGGGGAGCGAAGGCGTGTGGTCTGATCAAACAGGCATTGCCGCAGACCAGTCAGGGTGCCCATGCTGACCCCTGTCCACCGCCGAAAGCACCAACAGTGGCACGTGAGCATCAGAACTGGACCACGGAGCAATGGAAGAAGGTGGCCTGGGCTGATGAATCTCGTTTTCTTTTGCATCACGTGGATGGCCAGGTGCGTGTGCGTGGCTTACCTGGGGAACACATGGCACCAGGATGTACTATGGGAAGAAGGCAAGCCGGCGGAGGCAGTGTGATGATTTGGGCAATGTTCTGCTGGGAAACCTTGGGTCCTGCCATCCATGTGGATGTTACTTTGACACGTACCACCTACCTAAGCATTGTTGCAGACCATGTACACCCTTTCATGGAAACGGTATTCCCTGGTGGCTGTGGCTCTTCCAGCAGGATAATGCTCCTGCCACAAAGCACAAATGCTTCAGGAATGGTTTGAGGAGCACAACAACGAGTTTGAGGTGTTGACTTAACCTCCAAATTCCCCAGATCTCAATCCAATCGAGCATCTGTGGGATGTGCTGAACAAACAAGTCCGATCCATCTCACCTCACAACTTACAGGACTTAAAGGATCTATTGCTAACATCTTAGTGCCAGATACCACAGCACACCTTCAGGGGTCCAGTGGAGTCCATGCCTCGACGGGTCAGGGCTGCTTGGGCAGCAAAAGGGGGACCAACACAATATTAGGTCATAATGTTATGCCTGATTGTTGTATAATATAATGTAATATAATATAATCATTTATAATTGCAATAACACTGAATTATTAAACCAATATAAGAACTTTTATTTCAATCTTGAATCCAATCAAGTTTGTGTCCTCACTTTGACCTTATTCAAAAGCAAAGCACATTTAATCAAATTACCTCTGGAAATGTATTCAGTAATGGTTATTTGCACTCACCTAAAGGATTATTAGGAACACATGTTCAAATTCTCATTAATGCAATTATCTAATCAACCAATCACATGGCAGTTGCTTCAATGCATTTAGGGGTGTGGTCCTGGTCAAGACAATCTCCTGAACTCCAAACTGAATGTCAGAATGGGAAAGAAAGGTGATTTAAGCAATTTTGAGCGTGGCATGGTTGTTGGTGCCAGACGGGCCGGAGTATTTCACAATCTGCTCAGTTACTGGGATTTTCACGCACAACCATTTCTAGGGTTTACAAAGAATGGTGTGAAAAGGGAAAAACATCCAGTATGCGGCAGTCCTGTGGGCGAAAATGCCTTGTTGATGCTAGAGGTCAGAGGAGAATGGGCCGACTGACTCGGCCGATAGAAGAGCAACTTTGACTGAAATAACCACTCGTTACAACCGAGGTATGCAGCAAAGCATTTGTGAAGCCACAACACGCACAACTTTGAGGCGGATGGGCTACAACAGCAGAAGACCCCACCGGGTACCACTCATCTCCACTACAAATAGAAAAAAGAGGCTACAATTTGCACAAGCTCACCAAAATTGGACAGTTGAAGACTGGAAAAATGTTGCCTGGTCTCGATTTCTGTTGAGACATTCAGATGGTAGAGTCAGAATTTGGCGTAAACAGAATGAGAACATGGATCCATCATGCCTTGTTACCACTGTGCAGGCTGGTGGTGGTGGTGTAATGGTGTGGGGGATGTTTTCTTGGCACACTTTAGGCCCCTTAGTGCCAATTGGGCATCGTTTAAAAGCCACGGCCTACCTGAGCATTGTTTCTGACCATGTTCATCCCTTTATGACCACCTGATGGATACTTCCAGCAGGATAATGCACCATGTCACAAAGCTCGAATCATTTCAAACTGGTTTCTTGAACATGACAATGAGTTCACTGTACTAAAATGGCCCCCACAGTCACCAGATCTCAACCCACTAGAGCATCTTTGGGATTTGGTGGAACGGGAGCTTTGTGCCCTGGATGTGCATCCCACAAATCTCCATCAACTGCAAGATGCTATCCTATCAATATGGGCCAACATTTCTAAAGAATGCTTTCAGCACCTTGTTGAATCAATGCCACGTAGAATTAAGGCAGTTCTGAAGGCGAAAGGGGGTCAAACACAGTATTAGTATGGTGCTCCTAATAATCCTTTAGGTGAGTATATGTGCAGAAACATTTTTCGACACATTTTGAAAGAAATCTATTTTTTTACGTGCATACATTGGTTTGGCGGTAACAAACCACAGTAGTGATAGAGTTTCTTTCAGATGTCTGTCAATAACCTGACCTGAAAGAACATAGATGGAGAAAGAATGAAAACTGATGCTATTATATGGGAGTTAAATTGCAAATGTGGCACAAAAGCACCAAGAGGCAGAAAAGGTGCATTTACAGGGACTGTTTGATGCCGCACGGAGGTGTAAAAATGCATTTACAAAGAAATCACAATCGCAGAACTAGGCCTGATGTTATTGAAATAATGCTTTAAATACAAAAATATGAGTAAAAACATAAAATTATAAAATATACGTTGTCTTAAAGGGGTCCTATATTATGCCCTTTTTCAAAGTCTTGATTTTGTTTTGGGGTGTACTAGATTAGGTTTTCATACTTGATTGTTCAAAAAAAGCATTAGTGTGTGCTGCTGTGCATCCCTGTATGTGTAATAAACAGAGTGTACACATGTTGTGCACCCCCTATAGGCGCATATTACTAACGCACCCTTTAAATAACACAAACAATACTGCGCCATTGACTTTTTGTTGGTCAATGGCGCAGTCGTTTTCAGTTCCTCAAAATAGCAACGCACCAACAATGCGCCTGAACACACCTGGTTTTCAGACCAGCATGCCGATGGGTGAACAGATGTGCGCGAGTGCATTTGCTATTTAAACAACGTGGTGCTGGACATGAAATTGATAACTGCGTCAGGGTGAAACTAGCAAAAAACACTTGCATCGTGCCAGACGTCACATTGCACCGTGTGTATGATAGGGCCCAATATCTCCACTTGGAGTGGACTTTGAGCTTTGTAACCTTGCAGATATTTTTTTTATGCTCATACAGCAACATCACACACTAACTAAAGTTGAAAAGGTGAAAAAGCATAATAGAACCCCTTTGAAGTTGTATTATTGTATTACATGTCAGAACTAATGCTTCTTAGATGAGCAGTGATGTGGGTCAGTGGCATGTTTTAAACACAACTTCTATACTTCTATATTAGCCTTTACATTGTTTTTGGAGCAGGCGCAGAGCCACCTCAGAGCAGCCTTAATCTGTCTGTGTAAAGACGCCTTAAGATGCTTTTGTTGTTTTTGTGAAATAGCCAGCAGGCATCAGGTAAATGCAGCCACTGTGCAATAGTTTTAGGTCTGTTTGCTGCTGGGTGGTGCAGCTCGGTGAAAAATAAATGTGGAGGATTGTGTTGGAGATGATGTGAAAGCTTTGTGTGCTTTAGTTTGCAGTCAGCAGTAAAGCTATAGCTTTCTTCTGCCTCTCTCTCAGGAGGCATTTCAACAATAGAGCGTCACACGGCGGAATACTTACAGCGCAATACCCATTCATGCTTTCAGATCAGCCTCAAATGAAATGTTTCGAATCCTTGAGGTTTAATTCTTCTGGGAATGGGCAGAGAATGGGGTGAGAGCCTGGAAAGAGAACGAGAGAGAGAGATGAGACTAGTGTCATCTTCCTCCTCAGACACCACAGCAGTGGGACCCGCAGCTCTTTAAAGCATTCCCAGAAGGCATCTGATATGCATTGAACTCTGGGGTGCCTCTGGCTACACTTTCTCAGCAGCTTAGACATCATAAAGTATTTAGGTGCACTTAACACACACAGGTAAGTAACCAAACATTCAGAGCTCAAGTTAGAGGCGGATGAAACATTCAAGGTTCAAGCCCAGTCATGCTCTCCTCTGATACGCCAGTTCGTTTGCAAGAAAAAAAAAATGAAACAGAAATGCAGCAAATTCAGAAATCCCTATGTTCATCACCAAGAAAAGTGTAATATTTAGATAATTCTATTTGCAATACGTTGCTTCAATGTTCTCTATAGTAAGATAGAAAGACATTTTCTAGATGGTTGCAAATGAGCTCTTATCAAGATGTTTATCAGATTTTTGTCCACAAGTATGTTAGCTACAATGTTACTGAATATATGTGCCATCAGCCAAGGTGAAAATATAGACAAAAATAACTATAATATTCTATTATATGCTATACCGATCAGGCATAACATTATGTGAAGTGAATAACACAGATTATCTCTTCATCACGGCACCTGTTAGTGGGTGGGATATATTAAACAGCAAGGCCAGCGAAGGCTGGTCCGTGTGGTCCGATCAAACAGACGAGCTACTGTAGCTCAAATTGCTCAAGAAGTTAATGCTGGTTCTGATAGAAAGGCAAGCCAGCGGAGGCAGTGTGATGCTTTGGGCAATGTTCTGCTGGGAAACCTTGGGTCCTGCCATCCATGTGGATGTTACTCTGACACGTACCACCTACCTAAGCATTGTTGCAGACCATGTACAGACTTTCATGGAAACGGTATTCCTCTTTCAGCAGGATAATGCTCCTGACACAAAGCAAAAATGGTTCAGGAATC
Source organism: Paracanthobrama guichenoti (assembly GCA_018749465.1). Lineage (NCBI taxonomy): Eukaryota > Metazoa > Chordata > Actinopteri > Cypriniformes > Gobionidae > Paracanthobrama > Paracanthobrama guichenoti. The sequence continues at coordinate 20,052,660 of CM031950.1, forward strand.
GTTTGAGGAGCACAACAACGAGTCTGAGGTGTTGACTCGGCTTCCAAATTCCCCAGATCTCAATCCAATCGAGCATCTGTGGGATGTGCTGAACAAACAAGTCCGATCCATGGAAACCCCACCTCACAACTTTACAGGATCTGCTGCTAACATCTTGGTGGCAGATACCACAGCACACCTTCAGGGATCTAGTGGAGTCCATGTCTCGATGGGTCAGGGCTGTTTTGGCAGCAAAAGGGGGACCAACACAATTTTAGGAAGGTGGTCATAATGTTATGCCTGATCGGTGTATATGTGTATGCATGTTTTTTTCCTCTTGTGTATTTCTCTTCTGTAAAGCACTTTGTAAACACTGTTTTAAACGGTGCTATATAAATAAAGCAAGTTTTTATCAGTTCTGTGAAGAACCTTCCATCACCAGAGCTCACTAACACGCCACTAATGCCCCTCTGAATTCATTCGCCGCTCGTTCTGTGCCATCATCCACCACAATCGGCTGGAAACCATGATGGATGAAATGAGAAAGAGAAGCAAGCAGTGAGGGCAGCCTGGTCACCTGCTGGTCAGAGAGCAATGACCACACTTCCCAGCGGGTTCACATGTACGCACAATGTGTCTACGTCGTACGGCATGTGCACGTATGCATCTGAACAAAGAGCTTCCTCAGCACCAGTTTCCAAGAGAAATATGAACATACTTTTCCTGTTATAAATGTGTCTGTGTACCGGAGCATCTTTACTGTGTGTGTGTGTGTGTGTCGGTCAGAGAGCGATGACCACGGCCGCCTGCGCTCTCACAGGGGGGTTCATTACGGCGAGTGACAGGGCCTCCTCTAAAACGCCGTCTGAGGAATACACACTCTGCGTGGGACAAAATAAACACCCGGCTTCGAGTGGGGGCACCATAAATTATTTATATCACCAGCAGAACAGCAGAGACGCTCTTAATATCGCTACCTGCTCGTCTGGACGCGTAAAAGATGATTTATGTCTTATGGCCACATTAAATTTCACTGCAATTGGGCCTTGTGCCTTCTGGGGTCTGGGGAGACACAAAATGGTGGTTATAAACTGCTGCAGTTGTTCTCTGGAAACACGGAACAGAGTTGAAAGTGGCCCAACGGACTCCTCTGGCTTTTGTTTATTTCTGCACAACATGGCTCAAGCTCTTTCAGTTCTGTCAGTCCATCTGTAGATGATAGAGATGGCGTTCAGTGCATTATACTTCTGTTTATATTGTGAAAAAGCATGTGGTGATGTGGATCAACACCAAACAAACCAAGCTTATGTAGATCATCCTGCTGGTCATTTCAGTATCTGAGCATTTTCCTGTGGAAATGCACAAATAGAGCTGAATGAGAAGTGACTATATCAGGACAGCAGAACAGAAAAGTTTCATGATTTGTAAAAACATGCATAATGCGCATGCTATTTCTGATACGGGAAGAGAAAGACACCAAACATCATGCCATCTTAATATTTCATGTCCCCATTAAAAATGTCTGATTTTGTGAACCCCAGAGGCATGTTGACTGGAGAAGATACAGCATTAATCCCATGTTTATTTACATTTTGAGTGCATGGAGGATGATGTTTATGGATGTATAAACTGTGATGAATCTGAAATGCACTGGCTTGTTTGAGCTTAGGATACACAATCCGATATGAACATCATTTACATAGAGACAGTGATATGATATGGTGAATGCATCTTCAGTAACAAGTCGCTCAACTTGATTAAATAAATCTGTTCATCATATAAAGTGATGCTTTTGAGACTTTTTGGGATCTTCTAAGTTTTGGTTACCTGGACTTTAAATGGAGGGACAGAATATTGTAAAGGGATCGTTCACCCAAAAATGAAAATGATCCCATAATTTGCTCCCCCTCAAGCCATCCTAGGTGTATATGACTTTCTTCTTTCAGCCAAACACAATTGGAGTTATATTACAAAATATTCTTTATAATGGCAGTGAATGGTACCTGAGATTTTGAAGCCCAAAAAAAGCACATCCATCCATTATAAAAATAATACAC
>CM031950.1:20059695-20089695 GCA_018749465.1 Paracanthobrama guichenoti
GCTAATTTCATACTGTATCTCTCTCTCGCTCGCTCTCCTCAACTTTGTTCACATATTGATGTGCTCTGAAATCAACTTCAAATGGCGCCAGCAATATCGCTGAGAAAGGGATCCCTGATTCTTCTTCGTGTCCTTTTTTTCTTCCTCAGCGATGCCCCGAATGGCGGTTTCATTAGCTTGCCGCTAATTAGCCTCCTTCTGCTGATTTGCAAGTCGATGGCGGTGGCTGCAGGACAGGCATCTTTGAGGCTCTCGCCCCTCTGATCTTGGGGGTCCTCCAGCCCCCCCCACCCCCCCTCCCGTCCGCTGAGCACCCAGCCTTCTCCACAATTAGTACTAAAGAAATTCATGTTCCTTTTCACAGATACATTATTCATATTGTATCTGAACGTAAATAAATCATCACGATCTAGAGGGCTGAGCGCAACCTATCCCTTTCCTTTGCTACCGCGAGCCTCTGTCGACTTTGCTCGAGTGACCTTCGCCCATTTCCTTCTCAATCGCCTTCACGGCTAGGTCAGTGGACCAATTTAGTGCCTGAAACACCAACACAGAGCTCCTGATTGATGTCTAGCTAGATTATTTTTGGTAAATATGAGTACTAGCAAAGCCGTGATTTCTCGAGGCCATTGGAGTTCAAGTAATCCGAATGAGAGAAGCATTGCGTCTTATCGGTCTGTGATTTCTCTTCTCTGCCGTTGATCAAGCGTTTCTGGGAGAAGCGCTAACTGGACAGACACGCTGCAGTCATTTCAATGATTTAGTAGCTTCACTTTGTGCTATTATTCATTGGTCTGAAGGGAGGCCAGGTTCGGCCGAGAGGCCTGCATGTTTTATAACCACTGGAGGGCAAAGCTTTCCACCACAGCCCTGCACTTCTGTTAGGGGAGCCAGACTCTTTCACACATGGAGATGTGCTGTAAACACAAACTGAGATGGTGTTTATTCACACATACACACAGCAAACCGAAACGCTGTTTGGACTAACGCTTCTTGCCTGTGCCTCATAGTTGATCCTCCCTTTGTCCACCAGAAATAACACTATTTGTTGTGCGTACAGTGCATGTCGGAGGAGATTCGAGAGTGTTTTACAGTGCGCCAGGCTGGAAACCCTGTTGACAAAAAGAACAGGTGGTTAACTGATATCACAGCCTGGTTAGGCTGGTCTGTTTTGTTGGGGTTTGTTTTCCAGAGGAGACCAGATAGATGACCAGCTCAACCAGACAAGGAAACTAAGAGGTTGCTCAAAACTCAGAACTGAAGAATTGTCTCCCATTAAATAAAGTAGCATGAATTTGAAATGAATTGGCCACACCCACAGGAAGTTGATTTGGAATTTGACAGCATAAGGAATTCACTAACTTGCAATTCTATCTATCTATCTATCTATCTATCTATCTATCTATCTATCTATCTATCTATCTATCTATCTATCTATCTATCTATCTATCATCTATCTATCTATCTATCTATCTATCTATCTATCTATCTATCTATCTATCTATCTGTCTGTCTGTCTGTCTGTCTGTCTGTCTGTCTATCTATCTATCTATCTGTCTGTCTGTCTGTCTGTCTGTCTGTCTGTCTGTCCTTCTACATGTACAAATTTTTAAACTTTTCCAGACTTTTAAACAAGGCTTTGTCATGTTTATCTTATCTAACTTTGCTTTTCATGTTAAAAATAGTTATATGAAGTTCTTTAAATTTCAATGCAGTTTAATTCTGCTCCTTTATCTTCAAATTTTATCACAGTTGATATTCAATTAAATTCTGGCACAAGCCCTACACTGTCATGTTGACATGGTTAGCATTTGGGGTCTCAAAGCACTACATAAAAACAAATACACAACTTTTTAAAATTGTCTTTTTCAACCAAATGTCTTGGTTGGTTCTGGTCTCAGTGAACATGTGCCTGTCAGTAAGGATGCAAAGATGATAACAGGTAAAGCAATTACCCCACAGACATACAATTTTTCCCTGCGACAGTGACCATTGAATCCCGCTCCCCAGTTTGTGGACTGTGCTATTAGGGACTTTCTATGGACTCATTTGGAGCAACAAATAAGCAAATATGAATATGTGGCTTCATTTTTCTATCCAATTAGAGCAAATATCAGGCGTTTACTACGTCTCGACGAGTCCTAGGTTCCATTTCGGTTTCCATAACTGCTCTTCAGAGAGAGACCAATGGCACCATTTTGGGTGATTTGTTGCACAGATTGACTATGTCTTTGTGCAGGACGGGGGCTTTGACTCATTGAGTCAGGGGTGACGGGAATGGGGCACCCCGTGGTTTTAGCAAGTCTGCTGAATTGCTAATGAAAGAGGAGGGGGCGGAACTGACGAGGGAAACCGGAGAGCAGGACCGAGACAGGCACCTCATCTGAATCATTTAGGCCGGGCCCAATTATAGATCTGATCCGTTAGCGAGAAGGGAAACGGGCCATTTTAAAGGCAACACAAATCAATGAGAGCTGACAGTAATCTGTTTGACAGAAAGACCTGTAAGCGGTTTGAGGGTCATTACCTCTCCGTCGCCCAATGCATTACAGCGATGAAACGCGAAATGGAAACACAAAACAGTGGGAGGCTTCGTACCATCTGCATCGCGGCCGACGACTGCTTGTTTGTTAGCCCTAGAGCGAGCGGGTATCTCGATTTTATGAATTTCCTTCTCGTAAACTGCTGAGGTTAGCGCACTAGCCCACCTTGACCCGCCTCTCACCCCCCAATATTATGTTATTGCACTTCACTCACCCCCTTGTTTGAGTCTCCTGCTAATACGCAGCCATTGATAATCATTTGCAGGAGTTTTCAAGAGCTGTCAAAGTTCACAAAGCAGCCTGACTACTTGGAGGGAGAGTGAGGTGGAAGGATATCGATTCCCGTTGAATCACACACAAACACACACACACAAGAATTCATAACGCAGCCTGTTACGGATCTCCGAGCTGCCAAAATCAGCAATTGTCAGTAAACACTATTAGCATAGATTTGGGCATTGCATTCCCTCCCGGCTCAGCTGAATACTGCGGCCGATAAGCCCATCTGTAGTGGCCTGAATCCTGGATCAGGGGATGGTGGAGGGTCTTCTCAGAACCCAACCCAAGGGAGAACGGGCAGGGGGAGGCCTGGCTCGGCCAGCCCTTGGCTGGTTGTGTTCAGCAGCAGTATTCCCCCTCCGCTCCTGGTCGCCATCTGCCATGGCACTGGTGTGAGGAGTGTCAGGAGCGATGTGGGCTCGGCCGGCTGCGTGCGAGGCAGCTGGAGTGATGGCGGCCCGTGTATCGGCAGGGGAGTACATCGATTTCCTGTCGGCACGTTTTTACATCTCATAACACGGACCTTGTTCGCACCTATACACGTTGGAAGCCTTACGTCTATTGTGTCGATTTGCGGTCGAAGAGTATCAGTTCTGATTCTAAAACCAGCTTAAGCAATGGCATGGCGTGAGGAGAAGATCTCAGTACCCGCGGGACCTAATTAAGAAGACTTAAAAAGCATCTATATTACTATTAGGTATTGATTTACATGGGGAAACTTTGACTTCTTTGGTATATTTGACCTTATCCTTGTGAAAATTAACAAATATAGCAAGGAAACGTTGCATATTTAACACAACAGCGAGATAAAATTTTTTTTTTTTTAAAAGGCCAATGCAAATCTGAAAATTAGATGCATGGATTAGTTTAGTTAATAGACTGAGAGAAGGCATAACCTTACAAAAAAAAAAGATGCATTTTAGGCTGCATGAAAAAAGGGTAACACTCTACTATAAGTTTCCATTTGTTTTCACATGAACAATGAAAAATACTTATTACTTAATCTTAGTTCATGTTAATTTCATCACTTACTAATGCATAACTAAAATTAAAAGTTGTGTTAATGGACCTGAGCTGACAAGATTACATAAAATAGTTGTATTCTTATGATGTTAACAAAATTACAAAGCCCATTGCCCATTGTTAATTATTTTAGCTAATGCATTAACTAATGTCAACTAATAGGACCTTGTTGTAAAATGTTACTGAAAACCTGTGTCCAACCAGACCAAAAGTCATGTGAAAGATAATATGAAACTTGCGATTAAAGAATCTACATTTTTATGCAAAGTAGAGCTGTTGACAACAAGGAAACCCACCGTTTGTTTTTTCTCCTGCCTGGCGCTCTTTTGAAGTGCAATAGTGCAATCTTGCATCGTTTGCTGTAAAATAGAATCCCATTTGCCCTTTGTCAGCACAAAACACTTGGATATGAAGGTTTCACTACTGAGTAAGCAGTGAATCTCAGCGCAGCCCCCTGAGACACAGGAAATGCACAAAGGTCCCTTCCTCTCGCCGATCCTTTATCAGCACCCCAGTTGCCATACAATCACTTTAAGATTCATCAATTATTCAAATCCAACATGAGCGAGGGCATCGGCAGACAACAGCAAAACTCTGTTTACAGGCCAAAGACAAAACATGGCATGTGATTTTTGGCTTGGCTGTGGCCTCCTAAAATGATCCCCTGCAGAATCATAAGCCTGCAGTTAAATTTACACTTTTATGCAATACTACTACTACTATTTCTGCCTTTAATTCATCACTATTACATAGATCTATTTCTCAGCTATTTATGTAAATATATAGAACAACACCCTGAGAGAATCACTTTAGTTTCATTCACATCCATCCATTTAAAGATTATGCACTGACGTATTTTGCACAAATATTATACTGATGAATCTCCACAACATACAGCTCTCTGCATTCCTGCTTGATTCGTTTCATATTCATTTCTAGTCTAAATTGCACTTAAACATTTCCTATTTTGCACCCTGACTTTATTATTAATATTTTTATACTGCATCTTTTTATAAACATATCATATGGTTCTGTTTCTTTATTTCCAGATGCTCTGATGTAACCTTAAATAAAAGATACAGAATTTGTATATATAAGACTAAAAGCAAGAAAGAAATATAAGAAAGAAAAGTATTCAAATAACATGAATAACCCTTAAAGGGATAATGAAAATCACCCAACAATGAAAATTCTGTCATTAATTCCTCTCCCTCATGTCATTCCAAACCTGTAGGTCCTTCGTTCATCTTCAGAACACAAATGAAAATATTTTTGATGACATACAATACAAGCTCTCTGATCCCTCCATAGACAGCTATTTAATTTTTAACACTTTCAAGGCCCAGAAAGGCAGTAAAAACATTGTTAAAATAGTCCATGTGACTCCAGTGGTTCAACTTTAAATTTATAAAGCTATTATAAATGTAATTTATAATTAAATTTATAAGCTTTCCTGTAGCTCAAACAATAAGAGCATGGCGCTAGCAACGCCAAGGTCCTGGGTTTGATTCCCAGGGAAAGCAAGAAAAATTAATATATTAATATAGAAGCAAAAAAAAATGTGTACCTTGAATGCAATGTAAGTCGCTTTGGATAACAGCATCTGCCAAATGCATAAATGCAATGTAATAAAGCAACGAGAATACTTTTTGTGCGCAAAAACCATGACTGTAAAAAGATATGGACAATGCGACTTCATTCTCATCCGCTGAAGAAAAGTGAAGCCGCCGGAGGTCCGAATATGACGCTGACATCTTGCGCAGATTTAGGACCGAGTCTGCGCAGTAGAGAGCAGGAAGTAGAGCCGCGATATCAAAATCCCGCCCACACTCTCTCAGATGCAGAACCATTCATTATGTCGGTGTGAAATAAACAGTTATGGAAATGTAGAAATTAAAGCTGAAGCTCTAATCACCTCCCAAAAATCCTGAAAAAAGTGCTTCACTCAGAGAAGCTGTCAATCTCAGCTGAAATGAGATTGAAATGAAAAACACTTGAAATTAAATCATCACGATAAAAACTGCCTAAAATGACAGAAACCAACTTTAGGAAAAAATTATAGGAAGTGTAATTTGATTGTTTAGTTTGTCTCACATCCATTAGAAAACACAAAGGGGCGGGGCTTATGAGCTATACTGGGATACAATATTAAACAATAGCAGAGTTCACACCACAGCTAACGATAACAGCACAGAGATTTCGTTGGAATCACTTCCAGAACGATTTTTTTTAGAGCTGATAAACATAAAAGCATTGACAGCCAATCAGAATTCATCCTGCTGTAACGAGCTTGAGCATTTAAAGTGACAGACAAGCACACGCAGATGCATTTAGAACATAGACAGTAAAAGAAATGGACACAGTGACCCCATAGATTTCAACGGAGAAAAGTGAAGTCAATCAGAAGCACTCGCTTCCTGACGGCTGAGCGTACGGTGCAGACTCAGACTGAGCTTGACCACGTAGATGTGATGTGAGCAACCTGTCTGACAGTTGTACGTCTTCTAGTAGGTGTGCAAAGTCAAATCTGAACCACCGAATCTTGCAGAGATTGTAGCTCTCTATGGGCTTCTCCCCATGCTTCTCCCTCCGATTGCTTCATAGACAGTAAAGATTGCCTGCGAGCTTCTCCTCCTATCTATACGGTAATTTCTCTACTGTGCGACAGAGAGTCGCGTGGTTATGGCGCAATCGTTAGACTATTTTTACAAATACGGCTTCTACGGGGCGATAGTGTAAGATACAAGGTAATAGAGCCTTTTACACATTGTCATATTTCTTTAGAAATAAACAATGGACAAATGGTGTATCAGATGTAGAAGTTATTCGCTGTCAAAGTGACGCCAAAATGAATGGGAGTCAATGGAATGCTAACAGCAGGTGATGGCTTGGTTAGCAATGGCTGCCCCTATGGAAGGTACGCTTTCCGGATGCTGGATTACCCCCTTGGTTACAAGCCTGTCCCACTCGTGTTGAAAACTGAAGCTAAAGCGACTCGATCGCCTCCCGGTGGCCAGTCCCAGTATAGCTCATAACCCCCGCCCCTCCGCGTTTTCTAATGGATGTGAGACAAACTAAACAATCAAATTACTCTTCAAAAGATTTTTGCCCAAAGATGGTTTCTGTCATTTTAGGTCGTTTTTTTCACGCTGGTTTCATTTCAAGTGTTAGTTTTTTAAATAAGTTCGGTTTCTGTTAGTTATTTGATGCTATAAAAACGGGGTGCGATGTCATGATTAACAGCTGTGATTGACGGCTTCTCTGAGTGAAGTAGTCACTGAGACACTAACAGACTTTTTTTCTGGATTTTTGGGAGCAGATTGGAGCTTTACATTTCCGTAACTGTTTATTTCACACCGACATAATGAATTGTTCTGCATCTGAGAAAGTGTGGGAGGGCTTTTGATATCGCGGCTCTACTTCCTGCTCCCTACCGCGCAGACTCGGTCCCAAATCTGTGCAAGATGTCAGCGCCGTATTCGGACGTTGGTGGCTTCACTTTGCTTCAGTTGAAGGTAGTGAAGACACGTCATCCTTATGATGCCACACTTATATGCCACATCTTATGCATAAACGACTTACGGAATGAGAAAGGCAACCGTTTCAGGCCTGCTCACAAAATGTGCTCAACTACTGTGTTTTTCATTGTAGCTGACACACCAGCTGAAGCATCGCTTTATAACGTTTTACTTGTCCTTCTGTTAACGTTCACATTACCTTGAAAACGGTGTAAATTGATGTGACAATTAGACCAGCGCTTTGCTGTACCCAAAGGATGGCCGGTGTATATAATGAGCAGGTTTTAGGGATGAGTTTCTGCAGAAGTTGTCACAGTATGCAGAATGGTCTAATTATCTGTAGCATGCCCGGCTGCAGGTGCGTGATGGCTGGTTAATAGGGTCCGTTAGTGATCGCTGCTGTGGGTTTTGCGGGCTTTCGGGTCACTGGAGTGACGCAGAAGATGCACGCCTATGTTCTGCGTAATTGCTCACCTGTCTTCAACAACACTAACCACGCTTCTCTCTCTAAAAAAACCAAAAACAATCAAAGCGAATTGATTGATGGCACACGTTATAGTCCTAGAAACTTCAGGGCTGTTGGTCATCATCAGTCTTAGAAACATGACTATTATATGCAGTAAAACAGTTTGCCAGTTAAAGCAAGGTTACCTGCCGCCATATAGACCGTGACCTCTCGGTTGATTAACCCTAACCTTACTTACTCGAGGTATGCTGGTTCCAAAAACACATCCGGGGGTAAGTTCAGACAACCCAGAGTGTGTTATCCGTGAACACACAAGACATTCTCAACAGAGCGACGAATCGATGATTCACCATGGAAACAGACGCTAAGAAAGCATCTTCTTTTGTTTAAGAACCACCTATTTGGTGATTGCGCAATCATTTTTTTCAATCTTTTCTTTTAATAAGTAATCTTTATTCACTGAGAATAAGGATTATATTGTTTGATGCTAATTTCCATGCGTGAGATGACAATAAAATAAATAAACATATTTGAATTGAATTAACATTTAAACATTACCTTGTTATAATAGTGTTTTAGAATTAATATAACATTATATTAAAATATAACATTATATTATATTATATAACTGTAACTATATAACAAATTTAGTTATATTAATATAACTATATTAATTATATAACACACATCTGAATACCTCTTAAGCAAACTAACCCTGGATCATGAGCTGCTCCGGAGCAGGTTATGTTCAGAGAGTGAGTTGCCATGGTTACTTACATACCCTGAAAGTGACCCAGGTATGGCACATAACCTGCTTTCTGGAATACCCCCCCAGGTAAACCACACAGACGTCAATGTGTTGAGACAGTCATGCACAGATCAACAGCGCCATCTCCTGGACAATAACAGAATTTTCAGAATAACAACATTTTCTGAAGACACCTCTGAGAGAGATAATCTGCAAAGATTACTTGAAACTAAAAAGGTATATAAAAAATATTGATACCTTGAGATCAATTTACTTGAGAATTAATGCTGCACAAAATAATAAGGTTTTAGCAGATTTATTTCCAGAGGCAGACAGTAGTGAAGCATTTCTACTCTGCTTAAATATATTTTTCTTCGAAAAACTTTTACTTCACAACATTCCAAATATTCCATCATTCCAACATGCCATAATATTGTACTCTTTACTGCACATTGAATATCATTTAATAATTACATTAAAAATGTACAAGTAAAGTAAAATTTAAATCTATTAAATCTTTAATGTAATTAAGTATTAAAGGTAAAATATATAAATAAATAAATAAAAACTTTTTTATTTATGAAATGTAGTGCAGTAAAAACTATGACATTAGGGAGACCGAGAATGGTTGTAACACTTTTTTTCAGCACCTAAAACTACCCCCTTTCTTTTTTAGCTACACGTCTGAAACTTTTAGGCAAAGTACCCACATTTGTCTACTACAAATGACAACAATTAAAATTTCTTCAACTATATCACAGACTTTGTGAGATGAGGACAAATACTAATTGGTCCACTACTGGAGTAGGTTGTAACACTGTGGTAAGTTGTAACACACACTGTGGTAAGTTGTAACACACACTGTGGTAAGTTGTAACACATACTGTGGTAAGTTGTAACACACACTGTGGTAAGTTGTAACACACACTGTGGTAAGTTGTAACACATACTGGGTAAGTTGTAACACACACTGTGGTAAGTTGTAACACATACTGTGGTAAGTTGTAACACGTTGTAACACACACGGGTAAGTTGTAACACACACTGTGGTAAGTTGTAACACATACTGTGGTAAGTTGTAACACACACTGTGGTAAGTTGTAACACACACGGGTAAGTTGTAACACATACTGGGTAAGTTGTAACACATACTGTGGTAAGTTGTAACACACACGGGTAAGTTGTAACACATACTGGGTAAGTTGTAACACATACTGTGGTAAGTTGTAACACACACGGGTAAGTTGTAACACACACTGTGGTAAGTTGTAACACACACTGGGGTAGGTTGTAACACACACTGGGGTAAGTTGTAACACATACTGGGGTAAGTTGTAACACACACTGAGGTAAGTTGTAACACACACGGGTAAGTTGTAACACATACTGGGTAAGTTGTAACACATACTGTGGTAAGTTGTAACACACACGGGTAAGTTGTAACACACACTGGGGTAAGTTGTAACACATACTGTGGTAAGTTGTAACACACACGGGTAAGTTGTAACACACACTGGGGTAAGTTGTAACACATACTGTGGTAAGTTGTAACACACACGGGTAAGTTGTAACACACTGGGGTAAGTTGTAACACATACTGTGGTAAGTTGTAACACACACTGAGGTAAGTTGTAACACACACTGGGGTAGGTTGTAACACACACTGGGGTAAGTTGTAACACATACTGGGGTAAGTTGTAACACACACTGAGGTAAGTTGTAACACACACTGTGGTAAGTTGTAACACACACTGTGGTAAGTTGTAACACACACTGTGGTAAGTTGTAACACACACTGTGGTAAGTTGTAACACATACTGTGGTAAGTTGTAACACACACTGTGGTAAGTTGTAACACACACTGTGGTAAGTTGTAACACACACGGGTAAGTTGTAACACATACTGGGTAAGTTGTAACACACACTGTGGTAAGTTGTAACACACACGGGTAAGTTGTAACACATACTGGGTAAGTTGTAACACATACTGTGGTAAGTTGTAACACACTGGGGTAAGTTGTAACACATACTGGGTAAGTTGTAACACATACTGTGGTAAGTTGTAACACATACTGTGGTAAGTTGTAACACATACTGGGTAAGTTGTAACACATACTGGGTAAGTTGTAACACATACTGTGGTAAGTTGTAACACACACGGGTAAGTTGTAACACATACTGGGTAAGTTGTAACACATACTGTGGTAAGTTGTAACACACACGGGTAAGTTGTAACACATACTGGGTAAGTTGTAACACATACTGTGGTAAGTTGTAACACACACGGGTAAGTTGTAACACACACTGTGGTAAGTTGTAACACATACTGTGGTAAGTTGTAAGACACACTGTGGTAAGTTGTAACACATACTGTGGTAAGTTGTAACACATACTGGGGTAAGTTGTAACACACACTGTGGTAAGTTGTAACACATACTGGGTAAGTTGTAACACACACTGTGGTAAGTTGTAACACATACTGTGGTAAGTTGTAACACACACGGGTAAGTTGTAACACACACTGTGGTAAGTTGTAACACATACTGGGTAAGTTGTAACACACTGTGGTAAGTTGTAACACATACTGTGGTAAGTTGTAACACACACTGTGGTAAGTTGTAACACACACTGTGGTAAGTTGTAACACATAATGGGTAAGTTGTAACACACTGTGGTAAGTTGTAACACATACTGTGGTAAGTTGTAACACACACTGGGGTAAGTTGTAACACATACTGGGGTAAGACACACTGTGGTAAGTTGTAACACACTGTGGTAAGTTGTAACACACACTGTGGTAAGTTGTAACACATACTGTGGTAAGTTGTAACACACACTGTGGTAAGTTGTAACACACACTGTGGTAAGTTGTAACACATACTGGGTAAGTTGTAACACACACTGTGGTAAGTTGTAACACATACTGTGGTAAGTTGTAACACGTTGTAACACACACGGGTAAGTTGTAACACACACTGTGGTAAGTTGTAACACATACTGTGGTAAGTTGTAACACACACTGTGGTAAGTTGTAAACACACACGGTTGTAACATACTGTGTAACACATACTGGAGTGTTAACACATACTGTGGTAAGTTGTAACACATACTGTGGTAAGTTGTAACACATACTGGGTAAGTTGTTGTAACACATACTGTGGTAAGTTGTAACACATACTGTGGTAAGTTGTAACACACTGTGTACTGGGGTAAGTTGTAACACACACTGTGGTAAGTTGTAACACACACTGGGGTAAGGTTGTAACACACACTGGAGGTAAGTTGTAACACACACTGGGGTAAGTTGTAACACACACTGAGTAAGTTAAGTTGTAACACACGGTAAGTTGTAACACATACTGGGGTAAGTTGTAACACATACTGTGGTAAGTTGTAACACACACGGGTAAGTTGTAACACACACTGGGGTAAGTTGTAACACATACTGTGGTAAGTTGTAACACACACGGGTAAGTTGTAACACACACTGGGGTAAGTTGTAACACATACTGTGGTAAGTTGTAACACACACTGAGGTAAGTTGTAACACACTGGGGTAAGTTGTAACACACACTGTGGTAAGTTGTAACACACACTGGGGTAAGTTGTAACACACACTGAGGTAGGTTGTAACACACACTGTGGTAAGTTGTAACACATACTGTGGTAAGTTGTAACACACACTGTGGTAAGTTGTAACACACACTGTGGTAAGTTGTAACACACACTGTGGTAAGTTGTAACACACACTGTGGTAAGTTGTAACACACACTGTGGTAAGTTGTAACACATACTGTGGTAAGTTGTAACACATACTGTGGTAAGTTGTAACACACACTGTGGTAAGTTGTAACACACGGGTAAGTTGTAACACATACTGGGTAAGTTGTAACACACACTGTGGTAAGTTGTAAACACACTGGGGTAAGTTGTAACACATACTGGGTAAGTTGTAACACATACTGTGGTAAGTTGTACACATACTGTGGTAAGTTGTAACACATACTGGGTAAGTTGTAACACATACTGTGGTAAGTTGTAACACATACTGTGGTAAGTTGTAACACACACTGGGTAAGTTGTAACACATACTGGGTAAGTTGTAACACATACTGTGGTAAGTTGTAACACACACGGGTAAGTTGTAACACATACTGGGTAAGTTGTAACACATACTGTGGTAAGTTGTAACACACACTGGGTAAGTTGTAACACATACTGGGTAAGTTGTAACACATACTGTTGTAAGTTGTAACACACACTGTAAGTTGTAAGTTGTAACACACACTGTGGTAAGTTGTAACACATACTGTGGTAAGTTGTAACACATACTGTGGTAAGTTGTAACACACACTGTGGTAAGTTGTAACACATACTGGGTAAGTTGTAACACATTGTAAGTTGTAACACATACTGTGGTAAGTTGTAACACACACTGGGTAAGTTGTAACACACACTGTGGTGTTGTAAGTTGTAACACACACTGTGGTAAGTTGTAACACACTGTGGGTACTGTGGTAAGTTGTAACACACACTGTGGTAAGTTGTAACACACACTGTGGTAAGTTGTAACACACTGTGGTAAGTTGTAACACACACTGTGGTAAGTTGTAACACACACTGGGTAAGTTGTAACACACTGTGGTAAGTTGTAACACATACTGTGGTGGGTACAGAGTTGTAACACACTGTGGTAAGTTGTAACACACACTGGGGTAAGTTGTAACACACACTGTGGTAAGTTGTAACACATACTGGGTAGGTTGTAACACATACTGGTGTAAGTTGTAACACATACTGGGTAAGTTGTAACACATACTGGGGTAAGTTGTAACACATACTGGGTAAGTTGTAACACATACTGGGTAACACATACTTGTAACACATACTGGGGTAACACATAGTTGTAACACATACTGGGGTAAGTTGTAACACATACTGTAAGGTAACACAGTTGTAACACATACTGGGTAAGTTGTAACACATACTGGGTAAGTTGTAACACATACTGGGGTAAGTTGTAACACATACTGGTGTAAGTTGTAACACATACTGGGGTAAGTTGTAACACATACTGGGTAAGTTGTAACACATACTGGGGTAAGTTGTAACAGGTGGACAAAATGCACAAAAACGGCACAAAAAAGGGTACTCCAAGTGATACGCCACAACAGTTTTATTTTAAATGAATGGCTGCAACAATAAAATATGTGTGAATATGGCATGTGTATGTGCATATTGTGTGCATTTGTGCATGCACACGTGTGCATTTGTTTGTGCATGTCTTTGCACATTCATATGGGTGTGTGTGTGTGTGTGTGTGTGTGTGTGTGTGTGTGTGTGTGTGTGTGTGTGTGTGTGTGTGTGTGTGTGTGTGTGTGCGTGAGCAAATTAACATAAGCACAGGCATTCTGTAGAATTATTAAAATCACAAAAATTTTCTTAGTTGTATGTCAGTGGATTGAAGGAATTGAAAATAATCAAAGATATTTGATTTTTGAAAATTAACAAAGACATTTGCTTTACTGTTTTCAACCCCCATCTCTCTCACCAGAAGGGCCATTTGGACTTCATAAAGACAAAGAAATGCTGAAGGCGTGTAGGCCAAATGTGTGTCACACCTGTAGCACCATGGGGGAAGTTTGGTCTGATTGGTCAGTTTGAATGTCTCACATTAGGGTTTCAGTCACATGGTCACAATCATTTAACAATCATTTGCCGCCCATTCTATCTGCCGAGGGAGTTTTCTGCGGTCGTCGCGACCGCTGTTTACATTCCACCACAGGCAGACACAGCGCTGGCTTTATCTGGCCTTCATGATGTTGCCAGCGGCGTCATAAACAAACACCCCAACGCGGCATTCATTGTCGCGGGCGATTTTAACAAAGCAAACCTAAAGAAAGTCTTGCCAAACTTTCACCAGCACGTCTCCTGTCCTACACAAGGAGCAAACACGCTGGATCATTGCTACTCTCCGTTTAAGAACGCCTATAAAGCGCGGTCACTTCCAGCGTTTGGCAAATCGGATCATGCCACCATTTTCCTCACACCTGAATACAAACAAAGGCTCGTTCAGGAACCCCCGGTGAGGCGGGAAGTTAAGCGTTGGTCGCCCCACTCAGAGACCGCGCTACAGGCAGCTCTGGACGATGTGGATTGGGACATGTTCCGAGCAAGTTCAGTTGACGTCAGCGAGTTCACAGATGTGGCACTTTGCTTCATCAACACGCTTACAGAGCAACAATAACAATAACGTCCTTCTCAAATCAGAAACCGTGGGTGGACAATTCAATCCGCGCTGCAGTGAACACACACACTGCCGCTTACAACGCCGGTCTCCTATCAGGGAACATGACTGAATACAGATCGTCCTGCTATGCTCTCAGACGTGCTGACGTAACTCCATTACAAAGACCGAGTGGAGTCTCATTTGCAACTCAACGACTCGCGGCGCATGTGGCAAGGTCTGAGGTCCATCTGCTCGTTTGGATCTAAATCCTCTGCAGAGGTGAGAGCTGATCCGTTGCTTGTGAACGAGTTAAACTCTTTCTACGCTCGCTTTGATTGTAACCGCGGCAACGCGACTCCGCCAAGTGGTGCGTCAGAGGGAATTACTCAGAGCAGCAACAACCACGTGATCTCTGTCTCAAGTGTGTGGACGTCAGGAAAGCTGCCGGGCCGGATGGTATTTCAGGCCGTGTTCTGCGGTCCTGTGCTGATCAGCTCGCCGGGTTGTTTACATCTATCTTTAATGAGTCCCTCGCTACATCTGTGGTCCCCACCTCCTTCAAAAAATCCACCATCATCCCTGTCCCTAAGAACAGTAAACCCTCTTGCCTAAATGACTACCGTCCAGTGGCTCTGACGTCTATAGTCATGAAGGTCTTTGAGAGACTCATTAAAAACACCATTTGCGCCTTCATTCCTGACACTTTGGACCCTCTTCAGTTTGCCTATAGTCCCAATAGATCGACTGAAGATGCCATCTCTCATGTCATCCACTCCTCCCTCCCTCACATCGACAGCAAAAGTGGGAACTACGTAAGGCTGCTATTTATTGACTATAGCTCAGCCTTTAACACCATAGTTCCCATCAAGCTAACCGCCAAACTCCTGGATCTCGGCCTGAATCCTTCTCTCTGCCACTGGATTGAGGACTTCCTCACTGGCAGGCCTCAGGTGGTGAGAATAGGCCAGTCCACCTCCACCTCCATCTCCCTGAGTGTGGGAGCTCCACAGGGCTGTGTTCTGAGTCCCCTGCTCTACTCTCTCTACACGCATGACTGTTTGTCCACACACAGCTCCACCTCTATCATCAAATTTGCTGATGATACTGTTGTCCTGGGCCTCATTTCCAACAATAATGAGACGGTATACTTGGACGAGGTGGAGCATCTAACATCATGGTGCCAGGACAACTGTCTCTCTCTGAATGTTGGCAAGACCAAAGAAATGATTGTGGACTTCAGGAAGAGACAGCAACGGACATACTCCCCCCTCATGATCAGCGGGTCACCAGTAGAGAGAGTGAGCAGCTTCAAGTACCTGGGAGTAAACATCTCCGAGGACCTGACCTGGACTGCTCACATTCAGACACAGGTGAAAAAGCCAGGCAAAGACTGTACCACCTGCGCCAGCTGAGGAAATTCAGGGTTTCACCAGCTATCCTGAAAACTTTCTATTTAGGGGCGATAGAAAGTGTACTAACTCAGTGCATCACAGCGTGGTATGGGAACAGCACCAGTCATGACCGCAAAGCCCTGCAAAGAGTTGTGCGCTTATCCGAGCGTATCTCAGGGTCAGCTCTCCCGTCTCTGCAGGACGTCTACACCAAACGCTGCAAAGGTAGAGCTACCAAGATCATCAAGGACTCTAATCACCCTGCAAACCCTCATTTCACGCTGCTGCCATCTGGTAAGCGCTTCCAAGCCTGATGGCCAAAACTGAGAGACTCAGGAGGAGCTTCTTCCCCCAGGCCATCAGACTCCTGAACTTAACATCACGTGACCATCGATATACTGACATTGCACTGCACTTTCTGTTCTTGTTGTTACTGTGTAACAACCTGTTATAAACCTGCTTGCACATTATACTCTTATACATTTGTTAACTACATATTTATAAGTCTACAGTTTACTCACTGCACAGTTTACTTCAATTATTTTATTCCACTTCTTTATTCTTATTTTTTTACTTTTTTTTCCTTCTACTTGACTTGATTATTTATAATTCTACATATATATATATATATATATATATATATAGTATATTTTTTATCCTATTTATATTATAACTTCCCTCTTGTGTTTTTAACTGAATTTGCACTGTCCATGGAGCGGACCTGTTTACATTTCACTGCCAATTGTATACCCTGTATATAACTGTGTGTGTGACAAATAAAACTCTTGAATCTTGAATCTAGATAAAAGAAGATTGTAACTGTTGCTCTGTCTCTTTTATTCTCTGGCTCTCTCTTCTTGGGGCCTTCTCTTTGGCTCTTCTCTTCTTTGCTCTCTTCTCTTCTTTGTCTCTCTCTCTCTCTTTCTATCCCTCAGGTAACATTCATGCTGGGTAAGATTAATGGTATAAGTTTCCATCATTTCATACATTTATTTTGTAACTATTTTAAGTGTAACCATAACTAGATTTTCAATTACAAATGATGTGCTAACTAGTTTTGATTTGGTATTGACTTTGAAGTGTTACCTATTCTAATACAATATAGTCACATTATAGCAACGCTCTCCCACATGTTTAGCACACGTCGTTGGTATAAGCTGCAGTGGGTGGTAAAGACGAGAAATGTCCAGTTTTCTATCATCTTGCTGATAACGTTTCTTTAGTCATTCGGCAACCCTGCAGTCAGAACCACTGTAGGCGATCCACCCTTACAGGATAATGTTTCAAAACACGTTACATCCTACCCTGCCACTGTCACTCATTGTTTAGCTAGCTGTATTAGCATGGTGCTTTGACATTAGCAGGAGGTTGATACACCATTCTTTACTAGAAAAATACACTTTGACCTGATATAACTCATACAACATTATCTACAATGGTAGAAGTACTAAACAAAATATTATCTTGTTTTTTTTTACTTTCTTACATCAGAATTTGATTTTCTGCTGTAGTTTCAAGAGAGATAGCCACACAGACTGGAAAACCTCCATGTGGGATCGTAAAGGAAGCCAGAGGAAACTGAAACTGTCATATGACTCCTATCTTATCTGCGATTCGTGGAATTGGTAGGCTAATGTTACAACTCTCCTCGTGTTACAACTATACCCAGTCTCCCCTATGCTTTGTAATATAGTGAACACTGACTTGATAAATGTACTTGAGTAGAAAGTAAAAATACTTCACTGTTAAGTTTATACAACAAGTGACAAAATGCCAGTGCAGTAACAGAAAATACACCTATATTACCTTATATTTTGTAATCATAAACATTCTTAAAACAAGATAGCTACATTTAAGTGCTATGGTTTTAAGTATTATGTCACTGCATAAGATATTACAGGGTTTTTTTTTTTTTTTTTTTACAATTGCTAGGACCTATTTCTCAATACTATAGTCATTTCTTTCAAAACTCTTCACACAGTTCTCCTAACAAACTTTCAGCTTGGCACAGCAGTTAATTACACATTCAAAATGCTCTAAAACTACCAAAACACTTCATTCTTTTCTCAAATCAACTCATTCTTCCAGAACAGCACACTTTGTCAATCATAAAACGCAGACCTAAAAAACTATACAATGATTATATCAATGATTTTCTTTTGTAAAAGAATGACACTCTCTACTGCTTATAATTCACTGCAGTTTATGTTGCAATGTTTACATTACAGTACAAAATTAAACCTATTTTCCTCTTTTGAATGGATGGTAATGTGTAGGTGTTCAGTTACATCTAGTTTCTTTGATAGTATTTTATTTTTTTAGATTCAGAACATATATCAATATGGTATTAATGTAAAAAAAAAAAATAATAATTTTTGTGTTTTGAAAAATTTAACTAGCCTAGAAATCTAGACACACCCTAGCGGCAGCAAATCTAATTTTCCGCAAGTGTAGTCTAGCAACTCTCGGTAGACCTGCGAGCTGGAGAAACCAAACTCTGGTCAGGCCAATCACATCGTGTATAGAGTCGGTGGGCGGGCTTAACAATGACGGCAGAGTTGCCGCGGTTCCACGTGCTACTTAAAAACAAAGAAGCTGGCGAACAGCGGTCTTTCGAATCTGCTTTGGCCGCGACTCTGGGAGACTTGTTGTTAAACTTTTCTTTGAGAAAAGAACAAAGAACGGCACTGAAGTCATGTGTTCAGAGTTTTGCCGACTGGATACAGCGAAAGTTTCAGCTAGCTCTGCTTCACCTTCTTCATTGCTCTGGTTGGTGTAGCGCTATCTTATTGCGTGCAGAGGGAATTTGAAAGACAACCGTTAAACTCTAAAAGGGCTATATGTAGAGTTCAGAGACCTTTGTTATTAGCAACACCGGTGGCCGTTAAGTAAACTGCAGCTAGCGATTTATCGCTCGTGTTCACACTCGTGCACACATAACATACAAGAGACTAAACGTGTTTCAATGCTCAATGTACTCACTATATCACAATATAACAGAGAACTTTGAAAATAGGCTATAGTTCAAACAAATTAAATACAAAACGAAATAAATAAAATGCTTAAAAAAACTCACAGATTTCACATACATACTTGCTATTATTTTTCTATTACAAATAATAATAATAATAATACAAAAAAATATAGACTACTTAACAAATAAATGAATTTGATCACCGGCCTTGCTTTGATTATTTCATATTAATATGAAGGAAAAGTATATTGCTGACTGACTGCGGGCCCAGACTTGTGCATCTTTCTTCCAAGATCCGCCCACACACACACTGAATGCCCTCTCGCACTAGGTGCACTAGATGCTTTTGTCAAGTATACAGCCGCTTTAATTTTCTTCTCAACTTATTGTGTTGACACATCTAATCTCACCGTTCCCCACGGGTCTCCTGCAAAATTGTCTGAAATTTTCACACCGCCAGCAACTTTGTCGCTGTATGTTGCTAGTCTCTGTACTTTAAAGTAGCTTGAAGTTGAAGTTGAAGTTTATTTGTCATTACACATGTACAAGTACAGTATAACGAAATGAAGTTTGGAGCAAGCCTCCGGGCCGCAGCCGATTATTCAGGCGCCGCCCCACGCTCTCCAGAAATACAAGAATGCAATTTAGCAAGCATTACATAGCAAACACAACAAAACATAAACATAAACATAAACATGACACAGTACACGTGGTGGGATTTTTTGTATGGAGTGGGAGAGGAGATAGATAACAGACAGGCAGACGGATGGAGCGGGGAGGGAATAAGGTCGGGTATGTATGGTGCGAGTGAGTCTGTGTTGTGTGAGAATATTAGCCATAACTTCAGATGTTTTCGAGTTCAGTTCTATGGTTTGTCCTTGAAGGGAGATAAGGCAGTGCACAGGGAAAGATAGCAGACCAGCTGTCAGGCTGAAATCCCAACCGAGAGATAGGGACCAAGTGAGGTTCGTTGGGCTAGTTGCAAATACAATTTATTATTTTTTGGCAAATGTGTAGTAAACCTCCTCTCCCCTGACATCAAGAGGTGCGCTATCGTCTGACGTTAGAGGATCCGATGCTGGCTTTAGCGTCTTTATTAACATGCCTGCTTCCCACTCAGGAGACGTTGGTTCGGGTCGACTAGGACCAGTGAGACCCAGTAAAAGTGTGGGGGACGAATGTATGTTTTCTTAAAAGTGATCACACCCATAATCTATGCCCATGATTGTACCATTCTCATTAGAAGTGATAATCAAAACTCTATCAGAGGTCATCATCGATTAATTGAAATACCATTCATAGAGATCATGAATTTCTTTATATTCCTTGTGTGTTGCTATATATTGACAAGCAGTGCATATGGGCAGATCAAACTCCTGCTGTTGTAGTAAATGAGGAGTTGGAGAGAGATATTTCCTCCAGGTAAAGAACCTGCGATATGCTTCTTCGTCCTTGTCCAACCGAAGCAGATATTCTGCTAGTGACTTTGGATCTGGGAAGTCATTCACATGAATGAAGGCATCGCCGGGAACAAAGTTTTCATAGTTTTTCCTGGGAGGACCCAAAACCACAGGGACAGTACCTGCAGCAAGCGGCCCATTTATCTTCTCAGTGATGTAGTCCTTGTGGATGGAGTTCTCCAAGGAAAGGTAAAACTTGCAGCTAGCTATGGTAGGATAGTATTCGTTATGATTCAAGAACTTTGCATAAGCCTTCCCTTCAATTATCTATCTCCTGTCCCACTCCATACAAAAAATCCCATTGACCACGTGTACTGTGTCATGTTTATGTTTATGTTTATGTTTTGTTGTGTTTGCATAATGATTGGAGCGTAGAGGCGGCGCCTGAATAATCGGCTGCGCCCAGGCTTGCTCCAAACTTCATTTCGTTATACTGTACTTGTACTTTGTACATGTGTAATGACGAATAAACTTCAATTCAATTCAATTCAATTCAATTCAATTCGAACATGTGCACTTGGATGTGCTTGCTGAATTCTTGGTAAAACTGGTTCCTTGCGCCAACACCTGTTACGGGAGCATTGTTACTCACAATCCAACACACCAGTTTGTCCTTTTTGGGAATTACAAACCCCTCATCTGGTTTCTTCCTGACAGTCAAGTGCAACCTGGTAAAAATATCCGCATCCTGTCTGTAACTGAGAGTGTGATTAAACAGGTTTTCCAGACCTGGTTTTTTCTGAGTGTTGGTTGGGGATTCTAGGTGAAACCATATCCACTTCTGGAACGGAGGACGAGGAGACGGAGGAAGGTTGGACAGATCCCAACTGATGGACTTGTGATAAATGAGGACGGCATCTGCATTGTTGTATAGAGATCTATTATCCGTCAACAGACAACTATCAATATTGAAAATAGTTTTGCAGTCACTCAGGTCAAATCTGAAATCTTCAGGCCAGAACCACATCAGAAGTATAGGCTTGTCTTCTGCTGCTTCAGTAAAAGAGGCAGGGGTGTATTGCTTGGCTCTGGGTAGTGGAGGCGGACAGTTGTCTGAAGGTGAGAACCAGAAAAACATGACACTCAGAGAGACGACGCCTGCAAACGCCACTATTAGACCCAGACGATGCAGCGATGAGCCATTTGTACTCCACATTTTCTGATCTGAAGAGAAGGACATAAAGAAATATTTGTTATTGAAAGCAAATAATAAAAAGAAATGTCTAAAAAATACATTTCTGAAAACAACTAAGGTTCATATAGGGCACTATATTAACATTTTTTGACTTGATTCTACAATATGCTTGAAAAAAAACAACTCTTTATTGCCTTTGTGGACAAAAATGGGAACCATCTATAGTTTGAACTGTGACTCATGTGATTCATCTGACTGAGACACAGACATGTTGACATGCTAGTTAACCTAACAGCATAGGCCTACTGCATTATTTCTGTTACTCCTAATACTACACACACACACACACACACACACACATGTAGCCTACAAACTGTTGTTTAGTTCAAATAAATATACAATCTCGTTTGTTTTGAGTTTTATAGGAATAGCCGGCCTGGGGAAGTTTGTTTTCAGCGCCACTCTCTCTCTCTCTCTCACTCACTCACACACACACACACACACACAAACTGTTGTTTAGTTCAATTAAATACAATCTATGGAGAAGATTGGCTGAAATTCTGTTGAATGCATTTCTGTTTTGAATTCAATTCTGAAGTTTTTTTTACATTTGTTCACCTCATTCTCTTCAACTATAGCATCTGTGCCAACCCATACTGGGCCAGGTTGGCACAAGTGCACAACATGAATTAATGATCTGTTGATTAGTTGAGATCTTAACCTTTCAGTTGTTACTGGTTAGACTATTTTCACATATAGCATGACTGAGAAATATGACAGAGAGTGAAAAGTGTGCCAACCAACCCCGATCTCTCCCCTACACACAAATGAATTAGTGAGTATATGCGACATTCTCAATGTGGCAAACACTCACACTCACACACACACACACACACACACACACACACACACAAAAAGCTTTGCATGTTTGCCATGGTCTTTGTCGAGTATTGTTTGCTGTTTCAAGTCAAGTCTGTTTATGATTCATCATGCTTTGTATTTGTTCACGCTGTGACATTTGTTACAAGTGCAAGATTGTTTAGTTTGAACTGTTTCTTCCATTTTGTTTTCTATGAATATTGTAACTGTTTATTGTAAGTTTTAAAAATAAAAATATCAATATAGCCTATTAATAATACCATGATCATCCATGTTAATTCATAGTACAGTAACTAATGTAAGAGATGACTTTAAAATGTATTTAGTAAATGTCGATTACCTTACTGTTAAAAATTGACTCTTATTGTAAAATGTTAACATTTCATATAAATCCAAACAGTGATGCTTAACACACATCTTCACACATAAAGTCACAGCGTTGAAATTAGACAAAGTATATGTATATTTCACTCTTTATTTGCTTATATTTTATAACACTTGATGATTATCTAATCAAAATGTCAGTGAATGAGTTTCTGATTTGTTTATATGTTTCTGTGAGGATGCAGTTTGATATGCCACTTCGCTGCGTAACGACTGCATAAAAGCGCCCAGATGGATATAAAATAATGCAAATGCATGGTAACAAACGTGACATTAAACATGTGGGTCAGACTTACACAGGTACTAATGTTAGCATCCTCTCAGCCTCGATGGCATTTATACAGCATCTAGTCAACAAATGAATTATAGTGGTAGGAAAACTTTATACTTTATGGTGGTAGGAAAGCATGCATCTTACCGTCGTGTTGTCCGGCGCACAGACGCAGCGAGGTCGACCGCGGTCACTGGGGCATTTCAGAATGTCTGTAAACAATAGGCACCAAGATACTTAATATTGGATTCTGTGGGAATTGTCTTATGAGACGATATACATAAATATCCTGTAGGATAATTTCTACAGGATTTTACTGGATCCAATTGGGTCTCTCTCTCTTCGTCTGGAGCGAGTATTTTCCCTCCTGAACACTTTCCATAAGTGGCGCGCGTCTCCCAGTGTCATTGCGTGTATCCCAGTGTCATTGCGTGTATCCCAGTATCTTCTGTGTCATTTTTGTAAAGTTTTTGCCTGGATTTCACTGCCATTCACAGCGCGTGCAGCACGTTTATTTATTTATTTATTGACATATGGCCAACAGCAGGGTTACTTTATTTTCATTCCATGGGTGACTCTTAAAAGTTATTTGTTTATTTATTTATTTGTTTGTTTATTATTGACTTTATTTTCCTTCCATGGGTGACTCTTAAAAGTAATTAATTTATTTATTTATTTATTATAATAATAATAATGATAAAAAATATCACAGGACAAAGTGAAATTCCATTAAATAAAAACACAATGTCCAATATGTAAGCTGCTCATGTAACCGGTCCTCTGCTGACCGCCGTTACGATCTTTATCTCTCTCTGCGTTGTGTATTTAGAGAAGACCAGGACACTCTCATTGCTGTTCATCAACGGGGAGTTTATTGATACCCACACACTCAGGATCGGATCTCGTCTCTGTGGATTGATATACTCAAGTCATATCTCTCTCGTGGATGTCTCACTCGATATTCCTATATGACATAATAACCATTAATAATAAACTCAAACCCATGTCAACCTCATATCATGCGATCCACTCGATATAACAATTTTCAATCCACATACATATAAAACGTACATCAAACACTGCTAACAATCTCAGTATAATTTACAAGAAGATATTTACTCAATTGAAACACTTTATAAACTCAATTAGTTTAGAATTCGAAGAGCTCAGAAAACCGCTCACCTCTCCCCAGCATATGCAATGCAAACTGGCGAGAGGCGCGCAATCACTTGAAAATGGCGTCAACAGATCACCAGAAAATAGTGTCAAAATAAAAGTCCCTATAAAGTTTACAGCAAAATAAACATAATACTCCAAGAAAAACAGGTTAAAACCAATAAAAAGGATTTTAGTGAATAGCAAAAGTATTACATACTTCTATAATTCACTTTAACTCGTTACACTCATCCCAAATAAGGGAAGTGGCAATGTTTTCCTGGAGTTGTGCCGGGCTAGAGAGAAACACCTGTGTTGTATTTGGGTGGTGGGGGGGCAGGGGGTATGAGGACAGGTTATTGTCATCTCCCATATCACTCCTATACATATTGACGAAGGCTATGCGTTTAGCCCGAGTGGTATCGATGGTATCTGACTGATATTTGGTGTGTATTCACTTGTGTGTTATTTAATTGATTGATTAATGTTTATTTATATGATTTTGAGGTTTTGCAGTGCAATGAAATCATGCATGTTTTGGTGACCACATGAATTCATTGAATGGGTGTATTTTCACAACAACCGTTGAAACCCCGTGCTGAATATGTTACCGTGCTGTTTGTTGATGTCGTATTATTTTCATAGTTAACTTATTGCTGATTATCATTCATTTCAAACCTGCAGTTGAACTGTACTATACCTATCATGATTGCATTAACCTGGAGTTTTAATACCATTGTCCATAAATAAAATTGTTACATTTTGTATTTGATTATCTTGACTGTTTTCTTGGTTGAGCCCATATTAAATTCATGGTCCAGTAGAGAACCTGTAAATTACCCTTATTGTGTTTGGGGTCGTTACAAATAGGATTCTAAGAATCCAATAAGATCCTACAGGATAAAGTGAAATTTTTGACACGGGTAAAATGTTGCTATTTTAAATAAACATGTACACTCACCTAAAGGATTATTAGGAACACCTGTTCAATTTCTCATTAATGCACTTATCTAATCAACCAATCACATGGCAGTTGCTTCAATGCATTTAGGGGTGTGGTCCTGGTCAAGACAATCTCCTGAACTCCAAACTGAATGTCAGAATGGGAAAGAAAGGTGATTTAAGCAATTTTGAGCATGGCATGGTTGTTGGTGCCAGACAGGCCGGTCTGAGTATTTCACAATCTGCTCCGTTACTGGGATTTTCACACACAACCATTTCTAGGGTTTACAAAGAATGGTGTGAAAAGGAAAAACATCCAGTATGCGGCAGTCCTGTGGGTGAAAATGCCTTGTTGATGCTAGAGGTCAGAGGAGAATGGGCCGACTGATTCAATCTGATAGAAGAGCAACTTTGACTGAAATAACCACTCGTTACAACCGAGGTATGCAGCAAAGCATTTGTGAAGCCACAACACGCACAACCTTGAGGCGGATGGGCTACAACAGCAGAAGACCCCACCGGGTACCACTCATCTCCACTACAAATAGGAAAAGGAGGCTACAATTTGCACAAGATCACCAAAATTGGACAGTTGAAGACTGGAAAAATGTTGCCTGGTCTGATGAGTCTCGATTTCTGTTGAGACATTCAGATGGTAGAGTCAGAATTTGGCATAAACAGAATGAGAACATGGATCCATCATGCCTTGTTACCACTGTGCAGGCTGGTGGTGGTGGTGTAATTGAAGTTGAAGTTGAAGTTGAAGTTTATTCGTCATTACACATGTACAAGTACAGTATAACGAAATGAAGTTTGGAGCAAGCCTCCGGGCGCGGCCGACATTCAGCGCGCCCCTACGCTCTCCAGAAATACAAGAATGCAATTTAGCAAGCATTACATAGCAAACACAACAAAACATAAACATAAACATAAACATGACACAGTACACGTGGTCACGTGATGGGATTTTTGTATGGAGTGGGAGAGGAGATAGATAAACAGGCAGACGGTTGGAGGGTGGGATCGGGTAGGTTGTGTATGGTGCAGTGAGTCTGAGATTGTGTTGTGTGAGAATGTTAGCCATAACTTCAGATGTTTTGAGTTCAGTTCTATGGTTTGTCCTTGAAGGGAGATAAGGCAGTGCACAGGGAAGATAGATAGCAGACAGCTGCCCGGCTGACCTCCCAACCGAGAGATAGGGACCAAGTGAGGTTCGTTGGGCTAGTTGATTAGGTCAGGCAAATACAATTTATTATTTTTAATCCATTTGATGATCTTGGTAATTTGTCCGGATCATAATCAATCAATCAGATCTGGTCCTCAGCATTGGCGTCCGGTCTGTGCAGTTTCCCTAGACATTACGTCCAGCCTCATGGCCAGACCGGTTACAGTCCGTAAAGTTCACCGATCTGACCCCCGATAGAGCCCACTCTTCCCTGCGTATCCGCAGTCCGGACTGCGTTGTTACGGTTCAGTTCCTCAATTCCTATCACTTTCTGATCTAATTCCTTCAAAGCGGTCACACAGAACCCGAAGCATTGTTTAATTTCCACAGACAGCGGCTGGGTGAATTTGCTTGCAGCTGTCTTACCAATCTTCCGATAGGTCAGGGCAATCCCAAAGCCAAAGAATAGGAACCCCGCCATCAATAATCCAATCATGTATAAATCTTCCGCATCCTCCACGGACAGAGCCTCCAGGCACAGGACTTGCCAGTTGTTCCATGCGTCCCTCACGTACCCTGCGGCAAAGGTCCCGTCCGGGCAGGTGGGTTCTCCCGGGGCACCCTTCCTTAGTGAGAAAATCTTGTCGATTGCGCTGATTGACCAGTTAATCAATTCCATTTCAGTATTTTCAAGAGTCCAGCAGAGCAGCAGTCAGAGAGAAGAGAAGAGACGAAACACTAGACAAAACAAAACAGCGCGAGAGCCAGCAGGGAACAGAGAGAGAAAAAAACACGTCTGCACGGATACAAGGACAGAATGGAAAGGTGTGGGGGATGTTTGGTGTGGGGGATGTTTGGTGTGGTGTGGGGGACATAATGGTGTGGGGGATGTTTTCTTGGCACACTTTAGGCCCCTTAGTGCCAATTGTGCATCGTTTAAATGCCACGGCCTACCTGAGCATTGTTTCTGACCATGTCCATCCCTTTATGACCACCATGTACCCATTCTCTGATGGCTACTTCCAGCAGGATAATGCACCATGTCACAAAGCTTGAATCATTTCAAATTGGTTTCTTGAACATGACAATGAGTTCACTGTACTAAAATGGCCCCCACAGTCACCAGATCTCAACCCAATAGAGCATCTTTGGGATGTGGTGGAACGGGAGCTTCGTGCCCTGGATTTGCATCCCACAAATCTCCATCAATTGCAAGATGCTATCCTATCAATATGGGCCAACATTTCTAAAGAATGCTTTCAGCACCTTGTTGAATCAATGCCACGTAGAATTAAGGCAGTTCTGAAGGCGAAAGGGGGTCAAACACAGTATTAGTATGGTGCTCCTAAAAATCCTTTAGGTGAGTGTATATAAATATCATTACTAATTTTGGCAAATACATAAAAAAAAAAAAAAAAAAAAAAAGCCATATATCCCCTTAAAACTGCACAACTGTAGAGTAAAAACATTAGGCTATTAAAAAAGTGAAGTGTGTTGTTAAAAAACTGACATGATTTTTTACAGAATCACACTGAGTAGGCTACCCAGAACAGCTTCTTGCATAAAGTTTAAGGTAAAAATAAGCATTTGCCTATTCTGCGGGCCAGCCCTGGGTGTAGAAGTCAGGCCACTCAACTGAAGGTCGCCTAATCCTGTCAAATCGTCCATCCATTGAGTAAGCGTGTACAGGTCGATCAATCTGGTTCTGTTTAACTTTTTAAAATAACAGGTCCCGGACAGAGTGTGATCTTACATATTCAGACACAATTACTCCAGTCATTGTTTAAAAACAAGCTCAAAATTGCTGTTAGTGAAGCGATCAGGGGAATTGTTCTGCCTCCAGCTAAGCTAAAAAAATGTCACAATGTTTACTAACTGAAAAAGGGTCTAGAGTATCCAGCTGCAGCCCCGCACATAGATAGATGTACGTAGATGCCTCATTAGTGACTGTTTCTAAGGGCCGCTATACATTAGCCATCCGCTATTTTCGAACGGTCAAATCTGGTCATGAATGCGCATTGTGATTTGTGAACATTCAAAAGTTGCCTGTGCATCTGCAACTGTAGTAGTTATACACATGCATGTATGAATGAATATGTGTATCTGCAATAGACTGAAGCAGATGATTTTATAGAATTTAGTTTATCATTAATAGTGGATAATTCTGCATATTCTAAAAAAAATTGGTTAACATTATATTGACCTTAATACTGATCATCACAGAACCCTACAGACACATCGCTCAGCTTTTAATGAAAGCAGTGAACCCATTATAAACAAGTGAATTGGAAGTAAATCATAAACCATCAACCAATCGGCCATCAAAATAAATAAATTATAAAAATAGTAATAAATTAGTAATGTGTTTAATAAACATTAATATAGCCTATTTATTCATTTCAAACCATGTTTAATCACCATAAACTAGGTATTATTTGAAAGCTTAAATTCTCAAAAAGCATCCGGTTTGCAATAGTTATATATATAATATATACAATATATATTAATTACAAAAACAAAACTTTATACAATTATGAACCACATTACTGAATTTAAAAAATTTTAAGAGCACAGGAAATTATAAATTATGAGTCAAAGTTATAAATGATTATACATTTATTTAAAATATGAAACTATATAATATTCTAGATAGCTTATTACTCTATTTGAATGCACATCTGAACAATGGCGGACTTGCTGAATGAAAATGCACTTTAACTCTCTGACAGTAGGACGCGCCAATAGCAGAAATATGTTGGTTTCTTTTCTTTAACTACTTTTAAATTTAGATTAATTTAAGCCCTTTCAAAGACCAATGTTTGATTTCACATACTTTCCAATTTAAATCGCGTCGGGTTATTCAGAGGCTGAATAGATTTTTATTATTATTATTATTATTATTATTATTATTATTATTATTATTATTTTAATGCCAGTGATGACAGCAGCATCTGAAGTGTTGACCGTTCTAAAATGGAGGCGGGCTTTGCCCTATCTCAGCCTTCACCCGTCAGATCCAGATCTGCGGATTCTCCCGGATTCTCTCGGAGTTCTTGAGGACTCGCCACTTCAATCCCCTGCCAGTGAGGAGCTCATGAATGTGCTGAGCAGAGCTGTGGCCAGTTTACACATCGACTGGCCACAAGAACAACATGAGCGAGCTGCCGTAAAAAGCAGACTCGACGAGCGCTTTCTCCCCTCGCGCTCCGCTCAGCCTCCATGCAGGAGCCTGCCGTTCTTTCCAGACCTCCACACCGAGGTGTCGAGGTCGTGGAAGCGGCCCATGTCATCGCGTATTTTCACCCCGCACACGTCTGTTTATAGTAACATCACAGGGTTGAAAAAGCATGGTTATGGTCAGATACCGGCAGTCGAAGAGACGCTTGCGGGCTATCTCTCGGCCGAATCCGCTTCTGCCATAAAGGCTCCATCTTTGCC